>BCGE01000002.1:1980460-2293262 GCA_001599155.1 Wickerhamia fluorescens | reverse complement strand
CAAAATGATGAGATAAATATTAAGGGAAAAACATCGTTTACACAAAATAACGAAACTGTTTCTTCTGACAGTGCTGAAAGCGAAAGACCAGAAATGTTCATAGATGCCACCAGTGTTAAACACAATAAAACTGTATCTGCAACTGAAGATTTAGAACCAGTTTCTAGAAACAATGGAACTACCCTTCCCAGTAATGCCACAAAATCAGGAAACAGTATTGCCCCAAAAAATGTGGCAAAGCCCTTTAGATCTACTTCTGAAGATAATTCAAGAAATCTCGAACAACCACTTTTACAAGGTTTGGCAGAAGAAAAAATACCTAAACCTCTGACAAGAGTGGAAAATGTTGCTGAAACTGAGCCTTTAAGTATATTACAGCCAATGGAGAATAGTGCCTCTCATTTTAAGCCTGTAACTTTTACCTTTCTTTTGGTAACATTTTTAAGTTGTTTTTCGTGATATGAGATATTAAAGGTGGGCCCAATAATTAGTAGCCTAATAACTTTCTTTTTAATATGAGAATTGTGATAACCACATAGTGAGCTTATATAAAGCTGATATTATTAACCAAAGTCTAGTTTGACTTATATTACCCGAGATAAATGATTTGTTTATGTATAAAAATGAATATTAATTAACAGTGATTGAAGAATGTATATTAACGCCATGATTGTTTATTAAGTATGGATTTATAATTACAAGATTTCGTATAATAGGTATTTTTGTGCAGCCAAAAAAATTGCAACATGTTAGCTGTTGACTTGCAAATAGTAAATAGTTATTTAGTGGCACAAAGGTACGTGTAACGTATATTTCACTTTGTAAAATCACTTGATATTTGAAATTGAGGGCTTAATTCAGATGCACAACTATTTAATAGTTTAAATTATTTTTATTTGAAATAGGCTTTGGCTTGTTTCCCAATATTCCTGACGATATGCTATTCTTGGAATTTTTTAAAGCATCAAAATTTTAATTTGAGGGAGGTTTAAAGTGAATTGACCGTGTATTATAATTTAATTTAGTAAAATATTGTTCCAAATACAGCAATATATGTGGCTGATTAAGAAAAAGCATCTAAGAGTTTTGTTTTCAACTTGGATTAGGAATGACGCTAATGAGTAGCTTGTAGTATAAGGAAGTTTAGCTCCATTCAAATTTCAGTTGTAATGTAATATAATTGAAAATTAAAAAAAAGTAAGGTTGAAACTTACAGCATGTTATTTTAAATCATTCTAGCAATACAAATATTTGGAATATATACCAACCGGTTTCAAATAGCCACTCTGTTAAAAACTATTAAGATTCTAACAAATTTAAAAAAAATTAGCACTCATTAATAAGGCTCTCTTACCCTAAAGTTAATATGTATAATATGCATAATTGCCTTTATGTGATTTTGAAGTATTAAGCTGATTTTTAAAAGCCTTGTTGTTGAAATATATCTTGATTAGAACAGTTATGTGTGGTTTGGGGACTTTTTTTTGCGTTATAAGCTATTAAAATATAATATTAAACCTTTCCTATTCCCTCATGTACTTTTTAAGGTTTTTTCTGGTACCATAAAGTCTCAATATTAAAAAGCGAAGAGAAGCCTTGAAATTATAAGAATAGGTCTTTTGTGTTATTTTCAGTTATAAAAATGATGCATTTGCGAATACTTTCTTAATTTGGATTAAAATTAAGCGAAAAAATATATATTCATTAGATAAATAGTGTAATAGCCGAAAAATAAAAATTTACTAGCTCTGAAAATTAATAATAGTGTGAGGCGATATTATTTTTGAAATGAATTAGTTAGTAAATATAGTTACTCGGTTGAGTATCAGTATTGAAGAAAATTTTCTTAAAATAGATTTTTTTATTCAAAATTTAAGTTATTGTAAAAGTGAAGTATTTGAGTTGTTTTCACAAATGAATTGTTCATGATTACAGGAGTACATTGTGCTTTTTTTATTTAATGGATGTAATAGAGATTTATTTGAAAATAAAATATTATACGGAAATTGAAAACTACCCAATTACTATCTGTGACTACGCAACCTACAATAACTTGAAATTATTTAATAAAGTTTCGGCTATGGTCATTGATTAAGAAAAAACATGCGTTTATAAATTTTCAACTATCGTCAATTAGTTAACGATGTAGCTTGAAATATACTACCCTGGTATGTTAAAGCAGAAGTTTTTAATCATACAATAACATATAAAAATTGAATATTGAATATAGCTCTATATATATTGAAGTATTTTTAACCTAGAAGTGTTACTAGGTTTTTTTAAATAGAGGATATAATGAAAGTTCGAGTTTCAATTGAAGTTTTGTGTTTAATCGCCACTACTACAGCATTCAATAACAGTACTAGAAATGAGGATATTTTTGATCTTGAAAAATGGGTAGAGCCATATAGAGAAAGTTATGAGTTTTCGCCGTCTAATACAAGTCATGCTTTCAATCAGCAAACCTCACTAGTAGACTATGATACGAAACAAAAATTGCAATTGGAAATTGACAGAAGAGTAGATATAATCAAGGAAATTGTTGATAACCAAAACTCGAATTTAGTTTCCCATAGTCGTGTTCCCAAAAATAATATTAGTGAAAAGACGAAAGTTGAAGCTTTGGCTAGGAAACCAACCACTTCCGTAATTGTTGATTTAGCAGAAGGTAATCCAAAAGCAGATGAAATTTTTGAAGAGAGCTTAAAACATAACATAGGATTGAGAAGCTTAGAACCTGTATCTAAAGATGATGACAGTAATATCGAGGAGTTTCCTCAATCCAAGAAAGAGGAAGATTCAATTCAAGAATCAATTAAGAATCAAAATGTACCAAATGATAGTTATATATTTGATGTTGGCGAAGAAAGTGTTCTAAATGAGGAAAAGGTGGTATTAAAGAAAAAAAATACGTTTGTTGACCAATATAAAGATAATTCTGATAACACCAAAGAACCTTCATTTCAAGAAGACTATGACTTATCAAATATGAACTTGGAAACAGAAGGCGCGGAAACTGAAAACGAAAATGGTTCAGAAAGACATTTTGGAAAGAATGAAGGCGTTCCGGGTATGCAAAAAATTGAAAACGAAGAGTTTTTGGAAGATTGGGTAAATAACTATTCGGATTATTTCTACAATTTTAATACTTTCGAGGAATTAATAAGTTATGTTCCCAATTTTTTGACAGAATTTAGTTTAAGTGGTCTTGATATTAAAGCATTTATTGACTTGTTCAATTTGTGTGACTCGAAATTATTGAATGTTTTTGTTGAATTTGGTGTCGAAGGCTCAATTAAACTATTTTCACACCTTGGATTTGATGCATTTAAAACATTAATAAACGCGATGGACTTAGATGGTCTCATTAATTTGTTTAAAGGGTTTGGTGGTGTTGAATTGAGCATTCAAATATTTGATGCATTTAAAAGTAACTTTATAGTAGGTATGATCAACAAATACGGCCTGGCTAGAACTATTAAGGGTTTTGATACAGTTGAGTGGGAAGCAGCAACATTGATTCACAGAAAATTTAGAGACAGCCAAATCTTCTATTGTTTAAATGAAGACATAAATAAATGGATTGGATTATTAGAACATTTTTCATTGGAAAACTTTCTTCCCATTATACTTCATGAGAACAAAATTGTACCAGAAAGAGCCTTTCAGTTATTTCGTGAACTATCTCTAGAAAAATGCATTTATTTACTTGAAACTTTTGGATTTCAAGGTGCCGTTTCAATTTTAATTGACAAGAAAGTTTGGTGGATTCAAAGCAATGTGTTAGATGAAGAGAATATATTAAAAACAAGATTTTATTGGAACAAAAGCGGTTTTATTCCAAAAGATAAAAAAATGCAATACTATATTAACGAGACTATCGTTAAAGAAAAGATTGATCACACTGATAGCTCCAGGGATTACGATTTGCTTGAAAAAAGTATTATTGATTCATCGACTTTGAGCACTAAAAACAAGCAAACGAGTTCAAAAACTATAAAAGACGATAGGCATACTAAAAGCTTTGACGAATCTGAGTTAACTTCTGCCAATGTTGCATTTAAAGTTCCTACTACAGCTACTCATATAATAGAGACGGAATTAGAAAGTAAAGAAAATTCTATTACGGAAATGAATAGAGAAAATGCCTCACCAGAACAACCCACTACAATTTTAAGTAGCACTTCAGAAGAAGAATATACTGCAGTCGGAAGAAGTGCACCAGAAGAAGAATATACTGCAGTCGGAAGAAGTGCTTCAGAAGAAGAATCTGTTACATCTAAGAGTATCACCACACAAGAAAATTCTGTTGCAACCGAAAGCGGCGCTACTGAAGAGGAATATAGCCCAACTAGAAGTAGTGCTACCGTAAAACAATATAGCCCAACTAGAAACAGTACTACTCAACAAGAACCTGTTACATCTAAGAGTATTACCACACAAGAAAATTCTGTTGCAACCGAAAGCGGCGCTACTGAAGAAGAATATAGCCCAACTAGAAACAGTACTACTCAACAAGAACCTGTTACATCTAAGAGTATTACCACACAAGAAAATTCTGTTGCAACCGAAAGCGGCGCTACTGAAGAAGAATATAGCCCAACTAGAAACAGTACTACTGAACAAGAACCTGTTACATCTAAGAGTATCACCACACAAGGAAATTCTGTTGCAACCGAAAGCGGCGCTACTGAAGAGGAATATAGCCCAACTAGAAGTAGTGCTACCGTAAAACAATATAGCCCAACTAGAAACAGTACTACTCAACAAGAACCTGTTACATCTAAGAGTATTACCACACAAGAAAATTCTGTTGCAACCGAAAGCGGCGCTACTGAAGAGGAATATAGCCCAACTAGAAGTGCTACCGAAAAAGAATATAGCCCAACCAGAGACAGTACTACTCAACAAGAACCTGTTACATCTAAGAGTATTACCACACAAGAAAATTCTATTGCAACCGAAAGTGATACTTCCGAAGAAGTTATTGATAAAAAGATAAACAATTATGCCCAGGTAGGTTTTGTTGGTCCAGAAAAAAATAATAGTGTTGGCGAACAAGTTTTTAAAACAACATTAAGTGTCTCTAAAAGTTTAAATGTCACCAGCGAAAATGAAGTTAAGTTTAAGATGTTTCAAGTTGAGCATGGTAGAAATTCTTCAGGTTCTGAGAAATATTTCAACACCGAAGATAAGGTTAGTATACCTGAAAATACTAGTTATTCTCAAACAACATCAAGCATTAATGGTATGAAAGAAAAAGTATATAAAACTGTTACAATTGTAACTTGTGAGAATAGATTTAATTGTGAGTTGCATACCAAAACCATAACTGAGGATGGAGTTGAAACTAACAACTTGGATTCCAAACTGTTATTATCAAATAATGCAATTGAAAATCATCAAGACAGCCAAGTTAACAACAAGGAAGCCATAAAAATATCAAATGAAGAGAATATCCAGAATTTCCAAGAGCTGGGAAAACAAGAATTTGAAACAAAAACCACATTGTTGAACGAAAATGAAGAGACTGCTGATAAATTAGCTGGAAATCCAAATTATTCAGATGGTAACAAGGAAATAGAAACAAACAATAGAGAAAAAGAGTCGAATAACGCAAAGAAATTAGCTATTAACAAATTATACTCCAATGATAAGTACGAGGATAAAGAGAAGAGCCAAAATGATGAGATAAATATTAAGGGAAAAACATCGTTTACACAAAATAACGAAACTGTTTCTTCTGACAGTGCTGAAAGCGAAAGACCAGAAATTTTCATGAATGCAGCTGGAGCTAAAAACACAGTAACATCTTCAAATAATTTTAAAAGTATACAATTTCAAGAACAGGGAAGTAAAACAGACCAAAAATACGAAGTCTCAACAGCTTCCAATACTAGTTTTATTCCTCAAAAAGATGCACTGAATACTGACGATAGAGATGGAGATAATAAAACTTTAGATGAGTCTATGGTTACAAAATCTCATATAAACAATTCAGAAGTTTCAATTGAGGCTTTTCAGAATTCCAGTGGAGTTCCCCAAAGTGAACTTTTAGAAAATGAAGTGACAAAATATAATTTTAATATTGAGAATCTGAAAAACAATTCAAAGATTATATCTGAACAAACCAAATCTTTACCTTCAAAAGATAGCCAAGAAGATTTTGGCAAGAAAAGTCAAGCTGAACCAAAAGTCTTGAGTTCTCAGTATTTACAATCAACAAGTGACTTAGGGCAGTTGTATAATCCAGATTTTGCCGAATCAGATAGTATGAAATCTATAGAGAGTGGACAGAGCGTTGTATTTGTTGAGTCTTTGAACTCTTTACCGCCGATGGAGAATACTGCCTCTCATCGCAATCCTGTCGTCTTCGCGCTCTTCTTAATTAGTATTTTAAATCACCTTTTATAATATGTGATTTTATTTGTTTAATTATTACTAAGTGATTAGCTGTATATGTGTTTAAGCGAATTGTGCACAATTACTTTTCGCTAATTTAACGTTCAAGTAATTTACAAGAAATAGTTGAAAAAATTTTGAAATGTAAAAGTTTTAGTTTACTAATGAGTGTCTATTAAATTGTGTGCCATGAAAATTGTGAATAATTCTAACTAGTTTGCCAGTAACATCCATTTAGCATAACATTATATAAAAAACACAAAACCAATCATTATTTCTATTGTTTTTTTATACAAAATTAAAGTCCGTAAGTAGCCTTTGTTATTCACCCGGTCTGAAAGTATCTAGTTTGAGTGTTATAATAAATTTTTTAAGAAATAATAACTTTCTTATACAACTTCTGTGATACCATGCTAATTTAAACTTATCATATTCTTAAAATATGACTTCATTTGTTCCATTAATTATGGGAATTATGCGTATGTTTTGGTTTGTGTAAAGTTTAAAGACATTGAATGCATATATAAGTGAAAAATACTAAGTTACACCCTACTGATAAAAAGTAAACCCATATAAAATAGTTTTTATAGTGGGTAATAGCCATATAATTGAAATGCAAACTTTTATTATTTGATTACTCCTCGTATTGAATGGGTTAAAACTATTCATATAAATCATAAGGCTTCATAAAGTTATCTCAATAAAAGAAATTTGAAAGGAAAGGCAATATAAGGCACTCACAATCATATATTCTTATAAATCGAAGGTTGTGAATTATGTGTCAATCTCCAACATTTGAATTCAATGTGATTTTGGGACAATTTTATTTATAGATAATTCAATAACATTACCCGAAGAGCTGAAGGGATAGAATATCAGGAAATTTCAGTCAAAAGGCTTTAAAATAAAATGATTATAAGTTCTCTAGTTAATACTGAAAATATATAATATTTCAGAGCTCTTTTTGGATTTCATAACTACACAAGTGCCAGTTGAAAAAGGCGCGAGTTTTTTAAATGTGTATATGTTTGTTCTTTTGACAAGTAGCATATCAGTTTGAACATTTCCAGCCAAAGACTAGACAGTATATATGAAACATACTTTAAAAAACATAAGCTTCTTGACTTAAATAATAGCATTATATTCATAACTATTATATCACAGAGAAGCCAATAAAATATATTATTGAAATCACCAAAAATTTACGACAGCTTGTATTATATTTATAGTAAATATATAACGGGCTCTTTTAACTAAAAAATAGAAAAGAATCTATTTTTCAGTTTTAATAAATATATTGTGTCGAGTGGATTTACAAACAAGTATTTTTAGCAAGATGATGCAATTCATACCAACTTTCAATGGTTGCAAATGTGTAAGCTAGGGTCTTCTGCTACATCACAAAAAGAATTAGACACGTAGTTAAAACCATTGAAGAGATGTGTCGTTAGCTATTTTATATTTGAAAAGCTGTCTTCAAAGACTTTCTCAAAACATATTTTAATTACTTTTACAAGTATTACATTTTTAGTTCTTCGCCGGCGCAAGGAATTTTTTTCTATTAAGAATATTCCTTCTCAAATAATAGCAAAATCAATACACAATATACAAGCAGGAAGAGTTACAAGCTACACGAAAATTATTGAACGAATAATAATAATCTCATATAAAATTAAAATAAAGTAGTTTCAAATATTTTGTGAAATAAAACTAAATTGCGCATACAATAAAGAACAAAAAAATTTAGTTTGAGATCTGTAGCAATATAAAAATGATTATAGTGTTATGGGTTAACTTGAATACTTTTAATCATAGCCTAAAAAACTTTTTTAGTTTATCATCAACTTGCAAACTCAATATCAAATATTAATTAAATAAATACCCTTGGAGCTTGAGTAAAAAAATCTCAAGTTAATGAAATAATATTAAGTGTCAGTTTAGTATTTGGAAAATATTTTCTTGAAAAAAAATCACCACAATATATAACACAATTTTGGCACATATCATTCATTTTTTTTATTGTTTTGGTCAATTATGAGATTCAGGGTTTATCCACCTTATTTAAAAATGTATTAAAAAATCTTAACAGTCAGTGATACTTGATATAATTCTTAATTTTGTAAATGTTGTATTTGGTTTTATTTATATGTTGAATCTTAAGTTCTTGATTTTAACATACTATTGATATTTATACAACTATTAAATTCAATATTTTATATCTAGGCAACTTGTCCGAGCGGTTAAGGAGAAAGATTAGAAATCTTTTGGGCTTTGCCCGCGCAGGTTCGAGTCCTGCAGTTGTCGTTTTTGTAAAATTTAACAATTTTTTTTAATTCATTATTTGAATAATTGTCAATAAACTTGCTATTTACTCTAAAATGTACTCAATACTTTGATTAATATTTATTAGACTATATTAATCAAAGTATTAAAAAACCTGCGATATGAAACCTAACCCACAAATATTTGGTTTTAGAACTTCAGATTATAAAGAAGTGTATATCTCATTTAGTGTTTAATTAGTAGTTTAAAAATAATTCGTAACTCATTGACTAATTGCTTTAAACAAGAATTAATAACCCGTTTGATTTTTGAAATATATTTATTATCATATTTCTGTTTAATGGATAAAGTTTTACCCACAAGATTTTTTATTTAATCTATTTTAAAATTTTGTATTCTCACGACGAAATAGTTTTCAAAAAATACATCTCTTTATAACAGATAGAAGTATACTGTCCGTATCTGATTAACAAGTTTCTTGAATATAATAAAAATATTTCGGTAACGGCAATCACACCTAGTTTTCAACAATTGGGAAATAAAAAGATGGTATGTAACATTTATCTGCTTTACATTTTACTTCAAAACGGTTGAAAGTTAAGCATTTTTTCTGCTTATTTTAAACGATTTGCTAATAATCTAAGATGAAGGTATTTATAAAATTAGCAAGCTAATCAGTATTGTGCTATGATATTGGTATACTGAGAGTAGTTCGTTTTCAAATTTTTTAGCAATCCCAACAGGTTTACTTTTTACAAGTTTAATTCTTTGTGTTTCTAGTAGCTTGAAATTTATTACAATCTCTTTTACTTGAGTATTTTTGAAAGCAACTTCCATTTGAAAACAATAAACAGAAAAATACTGTTAGCAATTTCTTGTGGATGTAAATATATTTTTATTGAATTTTTTTTTCATACGCCAGTTCATTTCTCTGTTAATTTACTGCTCTCTATATTTTCAGAATATGACATACTGACATTCATTTCTTGTAAGTTTTTTTGAGCTCTGTAAGATATTACAATTCAGTGAATCATCCAAAGCTACCCTTGTGAATCTAAACAACTTGAAATCTAAGCTCACTATTGAATTAAAATGTATATACTGCTCAGTGTTTACTATATTCATAATACTTTTGATATAATGAGCCATTTACATTTTCAAAAATTTCAGCTCAAAACTGTCTTTTAAATGAGTATGTATTATGAAATATAACTATATGAAAAACCAGAGAAAACTGTTTTGTCTAGAGTATATATTTTGTTTTATCGTAGAACTATAGGCTCCGAAATTTTGTTTTCAAATAATATGAAATGTGAAATGCTTAACGCTCAAGTATGTAGCAGGTAGTGAATATGAAACGTTTTCAAGATTGTTTTCAACGACATATCATTGAATAGTATTATGACACTAAGAAAAATAAAAGCCGGGGATGAGTTTTCTTAACTATTATAAAACAGAGTATATATAGAGACTGAAAATAAAATATTCGAGACTTTTGAAATAACAAAAATGACTTCTACCCTCTATTCGATCAGTGTAACTTTAGTGATAGTCTCTTTTTTATTGACGAGCATAAATGGTGAGTTAGATAACCCTTTGAACAGCGTTGCAAAAGTTCCGACTTCCGAATCAACAGCAAACAACAGTTTAAACCAGCTAGATGCTGCTGAGGCACACCAAGAAGAAGAGACTAAATCAAGCTCAGAAGACGAAGCTAAAACAGACCAAAAAGAGAATGGTGAATCAAATTTACCTGATTCCTCTGAAATGGGATCTGAGAGCATTGAAAGTCAGAAATCATCAAATAATGAAGAAAAAGAGTCTTTAAATAGAAATTTAGCAAACTCAACACAAACTGATTTAGGCGAATCACTCTCTGGCAAAATTCTGCAAACAAACTCAAAAATATCTACTACAGTTTATTTGAATTTAGACTCACCGATAGCTTTAAAAGAAACTTGCATGAAAACAGACATAAACTCAGTTATTTTAGTGGGTATGGATAACATTGAAACTGGAGTTTCTCCAGAGCTATGTGATTCAATGGATAAATCAAAAAAAAAGTGCATGAGTATTCTTGACGAAATTGAAACATGCAGAAATTCTGGAAAAAAGATCTATATATCTCACTCATTTTCCTCACATAATTTATCTACAACAGAGTACGCCGAGAAATTGTGGAATAATTACGGCCCTGAAAAGTGTGTTAAAAATAATAACAGCAAAAGAAAAATCATTGACGGGATTGTAGCAAAATTTGATGACAATCAAAGAAAATTGATTGAGATTATGAGTATTTTAGATACAAAGTTAACTGAATGTGGTAAAGACTTCAGAATTGGATTTGAATCCGAATGTAACTCAAATCCTCTGACTTACACTTGTCTTTTAGCTGATTTTGCTAACATTTTTAATTGTTCTTCTTTAACGGAATACGAAAAGTGGTTGAAATCATCTAACCTGTGGGCAGTTGAAACTATAGAGCTCAGATTTGAAGTGGAATTTAATGAGAAGTCAATAAAAACCTATAAAGAAGGCTCTCAAATGTTAAGCAAATATCCATCTCATGTCGGGATACACGGAAAAATGGTCTCATCCGATGGGGTTTTTAAATAATACTTTAATCTACACTATCTAAAACCAAATAAAAAGAGGTAGAAGATAGCTTAAATATACTCTTAGGCAATGATTAGTTTTTCTAGATGGAATATATGTTTCTTAGTTAATATTAATATTATCAACCTTTTATTTTGAGCAAAGGGTGTATTTAATTGGAACAGTAAGTTATATTAAATACTTTGGGAAACTTTCAAGAAGTTTCAAACTCATAAAATATTTGAACTTTATGATTTGAAATGTGGAGAAAATTTATCAAATACGCTTGAAATATTGGAATGTGTTTTGTTATGACTTTTCATTAGGCAATCAAAATCGCTTCAGCCATAATCCATTCAATCAATAAATTTATCTTGTACCTACAAAGTAAACATCTTTAAATCAAAAGAGTAAAAAGAAGTAAAGTAGGTATACTGAAGTTGTATTTATGAACGTTAAAGATCGGTTTCTGTCTAATTAAATATTAGTCTTTCCCATTGTTACTTTCTTATCTCCAGTACCAACATATTGAACTCAAAAATAGTCAAAAACTAAAATGAGACCGAACTTAATGTACATAAATATAATCCGAATAATACACATATTGAAGGTAGAAATATCTACTTTATAAGAAAATAGAATAAATATACACAGTTTGAGATTTTCGAGTGACTAAAAATAAATAGTATTTTGATTTTGCATAAATAGTTTCAATCTCTTTGGAATGTAGTCGAGGATTAAATTTACTAATTGATCTTGTAACCTTTATTTAACAGTTAAGAAAACATTTAAAAAATGCCGACAAAAGTATTTCAGAGGTGCAACACTTGAATCAATAAAAGATGATACTATCTTTCAAAAACCTAAGTCAATAATCGTATAATATGGTCAAGTATATGTAAAATTAAATAAATATTATTCTTTCAGGTAAATATTATAGCGTAGAATTATTATTCTTGATCCTAATAAAACTATTTTTGTCTTTGACTGGCTTTTATTATCATAATCATGAGTTATAAAGTTATATAGGATAGGGTGAAAATTAAACCTGTATCACATTCGTCATTTATGCTATGATATAGACTATTTTTATTAAAGAATTTGAACTTCCTATTAAAGCTCTTGCCAAATAAGATTCAAGCTAAATACTGATACTTTCATATAAATTTTGTCCTAGAAAGATTTAAAAAAGATGTAATTGATATGCATGTAATCAAAAAGTATATATAAATTCCCAAAATGTGACAGCCTAATGAGATGATTTTTTATATTTTCAATGAAATAGCCCGATGAAATTAAACTAGAAGAGTATTTCAGAAAAGTGGTTAGCAAGATGTCATTTCAAAAATGAAACATAACAAGTCAGATTTTTCATAAGTGATAATCTTGATAAGTGCCCTTTGAAACGAATTGTTCTTTGAAATTTTAATCCATAAATAGGACCTGATCCTTGAAAGATTGGTTTTGCTAGATTTTAAAATGAAAAGAATGCTGTTCTTATTTGTTTTTGTATGGCAATTCTATTTTTTCCATTTTTATAAATATGTTTATACAGCACGCTCAGCTGAAATTGTAAGTTTTTTAATAAGACTTATTTGAAATTTGAAGGAATAAATCAAAAAAAAAAATAGTTCACGTCAGGTGTTTTTAATTTTGCATTATACTTTAAAAGCAAGAATATGTGTGAATTTCAATATTCTAAGATGAAATTATGGTGAGCAGGATCGCAAAAACTTAAATGTAAGTGATAATATATATTCCAGTATTTTTGAAATCTGAATTTTTATGAACCAAAAAAACTTGTACTTCAACTAAAAGTGCATGTTATTCAAAAAAGAAAAAGTTTACGACAGTTTTCTTATTACTTAGCTTGTTAAAGTGCAATAAATTTCATATTGCAATGAGGTTTGAAAAAACCAGCCTGCAGGAAGTAATCAAGGGTCTTCGAAATTTCAAAATTGCCCAAATAACAAACTCACAACAATTCTACTCGATAACCTTGTTTAACTTGAATAAAAAAAATTATTGGCATTAACTATTGATTTTGAAATATAGGGTTTCAACAAAAAATGTGATATAAAACCGCTTTGTTAATAATATGTTTTCGTGGATAAGTTGGTGAATATTCTTGTAATACTAGGCAATATAAAAGTAAACACTACCCTGATTAAAATCATTAAACAAGTATAATAGGTATCAGAAATTTTTAATAATACATGATTATTATAAAAACCAGGAAAATTGGTATGAAATTGAACAAGTAATACACAAAAGTTTAACATGAATTCGAGCCTTATTCTAAAAAGAGAGATTCAAATTAAAGCTATTAATACTAGAGAGGATACCAAAATAATGAATTCTAGTCTAATATGTTTTTACTTCATTTAATGAAATATTTCTATGAAGGTATTGCAATGATTTTGAAATATAACGTCAAAAAGATTGAAAAAATAACTCTTGTCTTGGAGATTACTCAAAAAAAAAAATAGAACCTTGTATAGCAAAATCTAATTATCTGGTAAAAAGCTTAATTTATACGAACTGTTAATTGAAGCTAAATATTTTGTATTTTAAATACACTTAGCAAGTTTTATACTGTTTAATATAACTTTTATAAAGTGATTGAACTCAATGTAACCATGATGAAGTTAGGGAAACTATTGTATTTCAAAGAAGAATATAAATTTATCATTGAAAATACGTATTGATCATTTGTTTACATGACTTTTAAGTATTAGTTTTTCAAGAATTGAGATATATTGATATTTAAAGAAAGATTTTTAAGGATGACTCAAATACAATAGATGAGATTGAGATAATTAAAAAGATGATCTAGATTTTGAATCAAGAATTTTGCTGCTTAATTAGCCTAAGTAGAATATTAATTATGTGGAATAAAGACAGCAGATAAATCAATATAACAACCTTATTCTTTAAGAACTTAATCAATATTTTTTATAATTATTGTATATTAGTATAGTTTGAGGTTCTTTTATGAAAACTAGCAAATTATTTTTTCTCTTATCAATTAAACTTTGTGTCCAATATAATTAAAATTTAGGGGTCAAGTGATAAAGAACTGTTATTTATCAAATTTATGGCCTCGAATTTTTTCATGAAATGTTTTCTGTACTTGGGGCAAAATAGGATTGGTTTATCAAGCAAGATATATATGGTTTTAAACTATAACACGAATTATCTTCAACACCATTAATTATTGCATAATTTATTATTTTGCAAATAATGTAATTTGATTCATTTATTCTTCCTGAAATATAAATTTTTGTACTAACTTTGTGGCAGTTTTAAAATTCCAATTTGAATTACCAGCTGAAATGAAGACAGCAAACTTGGGCAACCAAATTTGCTATTTTTGAGAATAAAAGAAATCAACCACCAAATTGTAACTGGAAAAGTGAGAATAAATCGAGAAAGTATTTTTTTTTCATAAAAGATCTAAAAAAGTAAATAGGAGGGATGTAAAAATAAAGAAAAAGAATAGAATAATAAATGAAATATTGCTTTCATTTTGAAAGCTGTAAGATAATAGAAATGACTACCGAAGATGTTAGCCAGTTATTAGGACAATTGCCGAAAAAGCTTAAATTATTAATAATAAACAAGGTGATAACAAAAAATGATCAGTAGGTTGAATGACTAGAGTTTCTAAAGTATTTAATGCTTCTATAAATTCATAGAAAATGTTCCAATATGCTGAATTGAAGCAAATATGTATTTCTCGGGCCATTTATTAACTTCTTTTTTGTTAGTTTTCTCTTATACTAATTTCAAATCTAATGGTCAAAGTTTAGGCTCGAAAAATTTCTCTGAAATCTCAAATCAATCGAGTGTTCAAAACCATGAACACGCTAATGCGCAACCTATGTCTATAAAGTTGCCGATTTACGTATTATGGAATAAAAAATATGATATAAACGTTTCTGAGGTCTGCAATCTGCCTGGTGTGAAATCAGTTGTTTTGGAATACTTTAATGAACCATATGATAGAATTTCGCTAAAGTTGTGTTACTTAAAAAGCAATAATTTTGGCCCTAATGTTATTGATGAATATTGTGCAAAAAATGTTAAATCTCTCCAAGAATGTCGTGAAAATAAGATAAAGATCTATATCAAATTCACCAACTTACCTACGCTTCAAGCTAAGAGTGTAAAAGAATTTTCAAAGCTTTTATGGAATGAATATGGACCTTTGTATTGCCCAAATATAGATATTCGAAATAACAGGGCACAAAATTGGGAAGAGAAAGAGAAGTTAAAAGTTGTTTATTCAAACATTGATTTTGATGGAATGGTCATCAGTTCTTTCAAATATTTGCACCAAAATATATTATGGGCTACTCAATTCATTGAGTTAATTGAGACATGCGGGTGCAATTTCGAGATAGGGGTTGATATTTCTTGTCACACAGATGCCTTATTTTCCTTCTCAAATTTCAACTTTCTTAATTTGTTACGTTGTGATGAAGCGAATAATAACAAAATGTTGATAGATAGAGTGGAATCTGCTTCAAGAATTTCAAAGAAATTAAAGGTATATTATAGTGTCAATTCAATTAAAGATATAGGTCCAATATCGGCTAGTTTGCCCGAGAAAATTACCAAGTCCCAAAATTTTGGAGGTGCATATATCTTAAATTTTGAAAATAATAAATTCAACACGATTGTGAATAAACTTCAAGAATCTCAATAATCAATGGTATATGAAGAATTTTCAATATTTTAACAGAGTTTGGTGTACCGTTTGAAATGTATTTTAAACAAAACTTTTATAGTTAGTGATCAAATTGAATATGAGTTAAAGAGTTTATACCTCATCGGAATATACTTTAAAGAAAAAAATAAATATTGTGTTTTAAAGTACTCCATGTAGGGTGAGATACCTTGAAGTATTTTAATTTTTCTATTCTACATTTTAGTTTTATATCAATAGTAAATTATTGCTTATTCAACTCAATTATTTCTTATTTTGAGTGATATTCGTGAGAGATTAACGAGAGAATGCCAAAATAAAGAATTAATTAAACGACAATAAATATTTATTAAAAAGAATAGTATTGACAGGAAATTCCATTTATTTTTAAAGCAATATGGAAAGATAAAAAAACTATTTCTTTCAAACTTGTATTCAAAAATCAATACAGTATTTCATAAAGGTTCAAAAAAAAATTCTTGGTTATTCAAATTAAATCTATATTTGTTTGCTTTGTTCACTAATCTTATATACTTTTATTGATTTTCTATCATGGTCAGAAAATCATACAGTTAATTATTTTAGATAATTTATTTAAGTATTAAACAGTTTATTCATATACAGAGGTCTTAAATAAAAATACTTTGAAGAAAGTTCAGAATATTCAAAAGCTATCAAATGGATATTGAAATTATTCTGTTGTTTTTTGTCAGATCTTAAAAGAATAAGTAATGTTTGCAAAAGGAAAATTTGGTATTGAAAACAAATAAAGTGCTTTTATTTGTGATTTTGACTACAATTTAATCATCAGAGCTACAAAATCATAATTTGGGCTGTGATTCTTTGTTGAGTATAGTGTTTGCTTTTAGATTGTCAAGAAGTTGTTATCGGAATCCATGAATTTATGTTCAAGTATGAAAAGTCAACTTACTCAATACATATAAAAGCTAAAACAGGCACCGGAATATCTCTTGACTTAATTTTGCAAATGAAAAGAAAAATAATCAAAAAGACTTAAATGTCGAATTAAATATTTCTTCAGTATTATTTTTAGGTATGCTTGTGCATTCATTTCTTTCGCGGTAGAAAGCTAATGTCAATTTTTCTTGAAGGAAGATTTCGGGTAAGAAGTAGACACTTATGACAGGCAAAAAAATACAAAATTTGATGGATAATTTTGCTTCTGAGGCAACAAATATTAAAACTCTAAAAGATTTTAAGATTATATCAGTTTGGAATCAATCTAATTAACTTTGGTGATGTCTTTGCTTTAATTTCAATCCGAAAATTTCAACTGAGCTCTTTGAATTTATCAAATTATTAAGCTGCAGGCCACCTCAAATTGAAACAATCGATTCAAGGTTATACAAAAGGACGAGATCTTTGGGTAATGCCGAAATAATTTTTTTATGTGGATAGTCTCTTATTTGCTATTCAAATGACATTTGAGTAATTTAGCAGATGCTGTCTGAAAACATAATCAAATGAATATCAATCTAAACAATATTTTTGGGGTATTCACATTTTTATTGGTATTATTAAAGGATCTTTAGTGAAGTTTCAAATAAAATACTTTTTTATATAATAGAGTAGATTTATTGGAAATATAATGTTTAATTTAAAATATACCTAATTTGCCAAGTAGGAAATCAACAGTGCCGAAATATATATAATAATTTAAAAAATTGTAATATTTATTTTGAGTAGAATTGAAAAAATGTAAAATGTTTGTGTTGATTTTGGACCAGGATTAAAAATGAATTATCAAACTAGTATTTCATGATAAAGGGCACTTAACTAGAATGAATCCCGAGAACAATTACTTTATTTTGTGAATTAATAGGAAAAACAACATTGCCCCAAAGTGAAAGTTTATTTCAAATCAAGTCACGTCAGATATATTCAATGGCTGATAAATTTCACATATAATATAAGAAGTCCTATTATTGATAATATAAAGTTTTTCGACTACTTTATAATGATAATTGCGACCATGGGCTGAAAATCAACCATGGTTATTCATTCAAGCCTCTCTCGTTTAAAATTAGTCTCTATATAGGAGTAAACCAAACTTCCTGTTTTTGCTACTAGTTTCTAAAATGAATAATGAATAATGTATAGAACAGTTGCCTAAAATGTATAGACTTGAAACTGATTAAAACTTTCTTGTTGAGTTTTACTGTCAGAATTTAAAAATAATAATAATATCCATGTCTGAGTTATTTCAAGTACATTAGCGCCTGTTAAATACCAGTGTCATTTATATTCTTTGATATTAAGAAAAAATTCACGTAACTTGATAATAAATACATTTTTCTTTCTGGAAGCTATATAAAAAAAAGTTTTGCCTGAATTTCAAACTAAACAAATATGCTTTTGCTAGTTTACTCCCTTAAAATTTTCATAATTGTATTCTTTTCATGCAGCAATGCTTCAATTCAAAAATTCAAGCAACCAAAGGATGCTATATCACTACAAACTGAAGTTCCTGAAACTGATTTATTCATTTCAGAAACTAATCCACAACAATTTTCTAACCAAAAACTAGTTATTAAAAACCATCAAATTTTGTCAAAAGATGGTAATGAAGCTTTTCCCCTTTCTATAAAGTTCACGAACGGTTCTAATTCAAATTTGTCAAATATTTGTAGTGAACAAAACGTTGAATCAATAGTATTGAATGGTTTTGATGATGACTTTACTGGACTATCTTTAAATTTATGCAAAAAAACGAATAGTAAGAGGATAAATAAGTCTTCGCTTAGCAGGTGTGAAAACTATATTTCTTCTATTCAATATTGCCGTGAAAGAAATATCAAGATATACCTCAAAATTAAAATGTATGACTATATCCACGAAAATAATTTCAACACTCTTGCAGAATTTTTATGGACTCTTTACGGGCCATTAGTGGATCAAGATGATATAAACGGGGAAGATTACGATAAAAACTCCAAGATAGCAATTGATGGCTTAGTTATTGATGCGTACCACAACTATCAGTTTCAGTCCAAGCTCTTGAAAGTAGTAAAGGATTATAGCAGAGAGAAAGGAAGGGAATTTGCTGTTGGTGCATTTATTGGATGTAGAAGTAAACTTGAGTATCATAACTCCCACTACAATTTTGTTAATTTATTGGATTGCAAGAATGAAGATGAGAAAATATTTTTAAATCACACAATAACGGCAGGTTCTATATCAGAAACACTCAAAGTATATTATGGTATCGATTCATACACTCAATCTTCGAATTTACAGGCAAAATTATCAAATGAAGTTTTAAAATCTTCAAATTTTGGTGGTGCCTTTATTGCAATAGCGGACAGTTTCAACTTAAATGAAGATAAATGATTTTCAAATTTTTAAATTGCAAACATGACTGAATTGTCGATTTTATGTGAATTCTACAATAACAATTTTTTAATATGTTGTGAATTATTGCTATCATTTGAATAAGTAATACAGAGTAATTATATAATTTTTGCGAAATAAAATATAAAGTATCGATTTTAATTGTATGGTTATAATTTGTAACAATGATTGATTAACATAGTGTGAATTTTTATTGATACTACTGTATGAAGCTTAAAAGTATTGTGGTAAAAGTATATTAAAAAAATGAAGTTTTCTAATGTACTCATTTTGAATAATATATTGATAAACCTATAATAGATTTCCCTCCAGAAGATTTTATATACTAAGGTGAAGATAGTAGCAAAATCTATTTCATATATTAATTTTGTGAACTTTAATTAATGGGTTGTTTTAACGGGGCGAGTTAATTTGAATAATGTAAATCTGTATTACTGAAAATTATTATATTTATACAATAGAAAATTCTATAAGATACATGGTTGACTAGTTTATTTTTCTATAATGGCTACTAACAAAATATGTTCTAAAATGAATTCTGATACTGTTTTGTGTATTTCACCCAGAGAACAGAGAGCTTTATTCAAGAAGACCTTAGTTTAAATCTTAAAGAAATATTATTCTATTAGGTATAATAAAACTATTACCAAGTGATAATTTTGTTTGTCAGATATATTTATATCCAATAAAAGATTTTCTTTACTACCCAAAGGCATTCACTGAATTTGGGTATTAATTTGGCAAAAGAAGATATATGTGTTCTACCGTTGAGCAATTTTTTCATTTTTTTTGATATTACTTAAAAATGAAGACATAAATTCAAGTTTTGATTATTGTGGGACAAATGTACCTACTCTAATTGAAATTTACCTGTGAGTGGATTTTTTATTTTATTTAAAGCTTCAAAAACTTATTTTATTTTTCCAAATATTGTTTTTGGGTATAATTACAAATCAAAACCCAATTTGCTAATTAATTGCATCAGAACTTCAAAGTCAGAATTGGTACTTTAACCAACTCTATATTTAAAAACAGTAAAATTAAATCGTTGCAAGAGTATTGAAATATTCAAAAATAATCAACAGCTAGAGAATACCTACCAAAATTTTCAATATTGTTAGTGTAACCAAGTCTTGTCTACAACTATAGTACCAAAATCATACTTTTTACTAAAACATCAACTAATCAACAATAAAATATTGCTTCAAGTACTGCTTGTATTTTTTTAGTTTGTTTGCATAAAATACTTCTGAGATATCATATTACTGTAATTCTATACACAAGTTTAATAATCAAAAGATAAGAGACACCTCGTAATTCCAGTTTATTATTTGAAAAGTTAATAGAAATAACTAATAGATTGATTTAGGTTCATTGATTTTAAAAAGTATATCAAGTAAATCTAGAAATATCGAAAAGACTTAAAATTAGGGCTCTGAGCCAACATTTTGCTTAAACTTAAAATTCATGGAACCAATTTTCCAGTTAGAAAATTGGTTCCATATTTTCAAATATAGAAGCTACGTTCATTTTCATCACTATTATATATAAATATAGCTTTTCGGGAAAACCATCTTTATCAAAGATATGTAAAAGTTATCTAAATATTTATTTGTACAGATTTAGAGATGTAATTAAATTAAACAGTGGATAATAGAAAACGCTTGATATTAAATAATAGTTTTAAAAAGAAACTGGAAAATAAGTCAAGAGAAATTTAAAGAAATAAGCTGGCCAAAAGATATAAATAATAGTTGATGTATTTATCGTGCAAAAAATGGATGAACACTTTTAAATTGGTATTCATAAAACTGAAGCAGAATTCAATTATAATATATTAGCTTTGCTTCAATATTATTTAAAAATTCAGGTTTGACGGACAATAAAAGAAGCTAAAAAGAGTGCTAGGCATCAAATAGCAACCTTATTAATTACTCACAGGCCTATATTTTTAGCTGAAAGATAAAAAGCTCAAATCCTAGTAGATGAAAAAACTTATAAATCTGCTAAAAAATCTAGAAGCGATTCTTCTCCAATTTTGAACATTTCTAAAAAATTAAACCTATAGTTGTATTTTTAAATATTTTTAATAGTAAAGTAAGGGTTATTTTAAACACTTATTACTTACTTTTGTTTAGCTAAATGGAAGGATTTGGCATTAAATTCCAGGCAGAAAAACATATATATTTTTGCTTTCCACAGTTTTTTCAAAAACATCTTCGTGATTGAAGCAGCAGTTTTCAGTCACCCTAATAAAGCACCCTATTTTATATACTTTGTTCCAATACCATTCAAGTATATGAAGAAAAGAAAACCAAAAAATGTATCATTTTGAAGCATTAGAAAAATTATTATTAATTCCAAGTACAAATTTAAGTAGCATTTCTTCTTCAAAAGTAGCTATTCTTTCAGGCTTTCTAATTTATTCAGTTCATGTTAGGTATTTTTTTTGTTTAAAATTTCAGCCTTGGCTTCCCTAATTGAGTGCAATTTGATTTTCTTGAAATATTCATTTAAAGTTACAAAAAAGTCCAAGGAATACCAAATAGTAGTCCCAATTATAAAAAAGCGAGTTTTTTTAAGTCGTTAGTCCTGATAAAAATACTTGCTCCGCCTTTTCACTATTTTGAAGCATAATTTCTTAGTAGAGCCAAATAAATTCTATTTAGATTGCGAAATAATATTCTGTTTATAATAGATAAAGAATATATACATACTCTTAATATATTGCATGTAGGTTACATCGTCTCATCTATTCTATTGTAATCAAATTATTTCTACCAAAAAGTGCTTAGTACGAAATGGTTGAACAATGGAATTTTATAAATTATAATAAAATGGTGCTATAGTTTCAATAAAAAGATGCATATCAGCTATGTGAATTTATAAGCACAATCTATAAAATAAATTCAACAAACTTTAGAGATCGAGAATACTTGAGAATTGCAGGTCATATACTCGGAAAGCTTCTACTCACGTTCAAAGGTATTTCATTAATAAAATACGCAAGAATTGTACGCGAAAGTTTTCCAAAGAGTTGGATAAAGTGGATTAAAATCTTAAGTAATAATAAAAAATTAAGAAAAGACTCAGTATTTTTATTCAATCGGAAACAAATGACTTTAAGCTTTATCACAATATCAAAGAAACCTACATGTAAATACTTTAAAAACTATGGCATTACGGAAATAAGAATATAATTTTGTATGGCAAATGTTTGGCAAATTACTGACAAATAAAAGCAAAGTTTGAGGAATACTTGAAACAACTGAATAAGCATTATAATACTAGATTCCCCATAAGAAATGGAACTTACTGGGAAGGTGAGCTCAAAATAGTAACTTTTGGTGATAAAGACTATGTCTACCTTGTGAAATTCAAAAACACAAGAGAAATTTTTAAACTATGTAATGCTTGCCGTCAGTCTCTAGAATGGGTGCAACATTGAGAAAGTGCCTTCATTAAAGTTTTTCACTTGACAACAGCTCCTGAGAATTCAATATCTTGATTAGAAAAATAAGAGCGCCATAAGTGGTTTTTGATTTTATTTTGAAGCCAGCAATTTCAAATACAATAAACTAGGCCATTTACATTTAGTTTTGAGCTTTTATAACAATAATATAGGTCGGATTAGAAATACTGTCTTGATCATAACTAAAAAAATTGGTAGCGCTCTTGGGTGCAAAAACCCGAAACTCAGCAAGGAGGCCAACATTAAATGAATACACCGAGACATCTATCTTGCCAAACAAGTTAATTAGAATTTATTACTATAGCCGGGAAGAACCACCAGATTGATATTTCTCTTGAAACAATTTTTAAAGTTTAATTTAAAATGTATACGAATTGTGCCAATGACATGTCTATTAATAAAACATAGTTACAAACAACATGGCATTTATTTACAACAAATTCAACTATTAATATTCTATTAATTGGACTTTAAAGTAAACAAGAACTCCAAGACTACTTCTTATTTTTACTGAGAAGTACCCTCAAGGCTCATTTTACAGCCCACGAGTAATGTGTATTTGAAGCTAAACAGAGCCTCATTATATCTAAATTTTAAAATTGGCTATATAAGTGTGATTACAGGTACCTTTAAAGCAAGTCAGAAATATTTTCGCTAGTCAAGTATCTCATCAAAGGTTTGCCCAAAAATTTGGAAAGCGCTTCGGGTTCCAAATCAGATACTCGGGTTGCCTCGCGTATCAAATCATAGTTGAGTTCTTGGCTCACCTTGGAGTCTTGATGGTACAACGGAGACTTTAAAACAGTTTCCCTAAGCCAGTGTGCAGTGGTAGGGAGGGTACCACTTGCACGCTGAGATACCAAGACCAAATACTGCTTGATACGTAAAAGCTGAGCAGCGGTTTTAGAACAGTTACAATGATGGGTTGTATCTTGATCTACCAATTCATCGGCAATTACCTTGATAACCAACAGAATCATTCCAGGAAATTTAGAAGTACCATTTATAAGTTGGTTCAAAGTATACCGGTGATCAGCACCATGGTCACCAACGTCGTTAATCTCGTTCAACAGCGGCCTCCTGGCATCTTCGTGTACATACCCGTTGGTATACACATAGCCTCCCAATTCGTCGTTGCCCAAGTTCAAGTAGCGGTCAAACCATGAAAGATCATAACCCATAAAGTCTGCTGGATCTAAATTCCACTGGTCCATCAGCTTAAACCAGAATTTGCTATTGATAGCAGAGTCAACCTGATGAGCGACAGGCATGTTGGCCTCAATTTTCAGGATAGGTATGTACCAGTTGGGTTTGTAAGCAATGATAGCCTTAGATAAAAGAACAGTAAATACCGAGTAGGCTGCATTCTCAAAGTCGGTAAGCTGGATTTCCATAGGTCTAAACTCCACTCGCCAGCCTGGGGTCGAGCTCAAATCGGTGTTTGGAGGATAAGGTCCTGGAGGCTTGAAGCGAAGCGTTTGCCAATTTGTCAGCTGTATATTTTCAAAGTGATCGCTTTCTAGTTTGTTATCCTGATCTTTACGCTCGCTAAAGAGAACCAATGGATCACGAATAAACAAGTGAGCAAAATGCTTGGCCAAGGTTTCGTCAAGTCCCTGTCCAAGAAGTGTTTCCAATACCTCTTGGTTGATGGGAGGGTTAATATCATTGAAACTTGCATCAAAATAGCTGGTCGAATAGCCTGAATCGCCCAAGTACGAGTCGATAGAGTCGTAGCGCGACTTTGGAATATGACGAATAGGCTCACCATCGTTGGTATGCAAAGATTCTTCCTTCTCATCCCCATCTTTCTTCTGTTCTACATCAAGGCCGCCAAACAAGTCATATCCAGCATATGGCTCAGCACCACGCTCCATAAAAGTGCGATCGTCTACAGCGCCACTAATGACATTCCAACGCACATCCTGGTTAACAAGAAAGCCCTTAAAAATCGGAGCAGCAGCTGAGAGACTCAATAGTAACGGAGATACCGGAGCCAAAGTATCATAAAGATACCGCGCCTGCTGTATATCAGAAGCTTGCATAGTAATTTGCAAGCAGCTCGAGCCCATTCCAAAGCCCATGGAGTCCATATAGACATGTCCAGGGAGCGCAGCACCCAATTCCGGCTCCTTATCGCTGGCAAAGAGCAGACGATGCGGAATAGAGTCGTCAAGCAACAAAGTTTGCGAATCAGGGTACAAAGGTACATTGATAGCTACTTTACAGCCTCTACGCTTTCTAATGTTGGCTGTGAGTGTCGGAAAGCGCACATGGCGATTGATAATCTCATCGGGGAGAAACAACGACTGCAGAGCAGGTCCAATTGGTTTGGCGCAGGGCAGAGTAAAGTCCTCACAGCCCATACGTGGGAAGGTGGTAAGCGTAAGAGGCCTGATATGATCTGGCAACTCTTCCTCGCTTATCTGGCGCCTTTTAACCATATTATGCTCGGCGTAGACGTAATCGCGTAGCCGATTTCCGTTATAAGGCTTTGCCGGAGTACCCTCCAACATAAAACGGCCATACTCGGGATGAAAAGAGACGTTGTTTGCCGCAGCCTTGGGCAACAGCTTTTCTGGATCATTCAACAGCTCCAATATCCCGTCCTGGTCAATGGAGAGCTTCGCGCTGTGCTCCTTCGCGTCGATATCTACCATCATATACTCCACCTCATCCCCCCAGTAAAACACATCCTTGCTTCTCTCAGCATGCTGCTCGTATATGTTGCTTAATTGCTCTATACCGTTTGCACGAACATGGCGGTTAAGGCTTCTCAGCTGATGCCAATCCAATGGCGTTCCCAATGATAGCAATCCCATTATCCCTAGTCAGTCTCTAAAAGCCAACCAAAACCAAGCTAAAGTCGTAGTAACCACTAACCTCTACTGTTAAGGCTTGCTAGAGTTGCACTATAGACAATTTTTAGCGTGTTTTAGACACCGCCAGACCTGGAAATAGCGTAGCGATGAGCTTACCAATGATTATAAATACAATTTTTCACCCCACGGACGCTCACGATACCAGTATCATGGCGTGTGGCGCCCAGCGGTGCTACAATGCAAAACAGACACTAGCAGTGCGTTTTTACGGTTCCGGAGTAACCAATAGCGACTTTAGTGGGCTGTTTAGCTTTAAAATTGGTAATTGTAGGTACTATTGCACCATTTCACGGGTTGGCACAAAGCAGGAGATGAGATGACACTGGTGGTAGTGGTGAGCAATGGTGAATGAGAAAGAAAGGAGAATAAGACGATGAAACAGCGGGGTTTAGTTGAGATATGTAGAAAGTTATAGGAGGTGTAGAGAGTATACGAAGAGAAGGAATTGATATTGAGGTGGTGATGAAGTTGAGGATGGTGAAGATGAAGATGGCGAAAATGGAAATGGTGAAGATGGGAATTGTGAAGATGGGAATTGTAAAGAAGCTATTTGTAGAGCGAATTGATTCCTGTTTGGGTGGAATTGGCTTGTCCATGTTGGCTATAGTTTATGGCTGGCGTAGAGTTAGCAGGGTTTAAAGAAAAGGATGATGGGGGTATGAATAATGAAGATATGGATTATAAAACTATGAATAATATTACGATAATCGAGTTCTGTACAAGCAGAATGATTGTTAGGCAATGAATGGTGATGACGAGTTTTGTATAGTGCAATCATGTATGAAAATAGTCACGTAGTATTACTGATTGTCTTTTAACAATTATAATCTCGATAGTTCGGATTTGAATAATATTGGCGTGATCATTTCTATACTTGAAGGTATAATAGGAACCGGTTGATAAATGATAAACGTTTGATGCTAAATTCTTAATGGCGAGCAATTGAGTTTATTCAGTCAATTGAACCATAAATTGGGTAATTGAATGATACTAGCCACAGTGATTGGAAGGTGCAAAAATCAAGTGAAAGGTTTCAACTTGATCCATTGGTTAACAATGGGTGGATAAATAACAATTATGTTGTTTTCAATCTAATAAAAACCATGTATTTCTAAGAAAACGCTCGGGCTGTGGTTTCACCAGCTTATACAATAATAATTGTATTAGCCTATTAGAAAAGAGTAAGTAAACTTACTCTCAGCGGTTTTTTGAACTTGTCAATTAAACAGGGCTTGTTGAGTTCAGCTATATAGGAGCTTTTGTGGTGTCATCTTTTATATGATAACTCACTTTTGGTGAGCAAAATACCGAGACCATTCACTAATTTATGCATGGGGTCATCTAGATGTACCAGCATGCAAAAGAGTAGTTAATTTTATTGGTTCTATTCAGATCTGAATAAACTCATTGGTTGATCATTCCAAGTTACAACCTTAATTTAAAGTCATAATTGTCTTCAGTATGGATTTTGATAATGCTCAAATATTGGCAAAGATTATATTTGGCTTAATTGGAGAAACTAATGTATCTGATCCGGGAACTATTGATTTCCAGCTTATTTGGATGGATATTGGTTTCTTAAAATGATTATGCTTTAAATGACTTTGCTTTGAGTGATTTTGCTTTGAGTGATTTTGCTTTGAGTGATTCATTACTGCTTAATGAGCCAGTTTCAAGTTTTATTATAGAACCCATCAAGTTAATAATTCCAGTTTAATAATTAAAGTCCCAGATCTCAAATCATTTTCAATTATTCAACTGACTCAAATATTCAACTTACTATCAAATACCCCAACCAAGCAATATCTATTATAAATGCCGTTATTAAAAGACATTGAGTAATTCAGCGTTCAAATCCTAATTTAGTGAATTGAACTTCTTGGAGCACAATACCAAATTTATAATTGATATCTTTAGGCTGATTTTACTTTCAACTATCATTAATATAAGAAGCCACTAAATCAAAGCTCCAATTTCCTTAATATCAAAGCATCAACTATAAGCATTTACTTTATAGCCTTTGGTAATACCAATACTTGTATGAACCTTGAGTATGAAAAAACATCTAACCGTTTCATTAGTCTTGAATTTATTCATCACCAGTTCAGGTATCTCAATTTCCTCTTCCAATATTCACTTCTGCATATCCACAGATTGTTCTGGTTGTATCTATATCATCTGTAATATCTGTAATATTAAAAAAGTATACACTATACTCTTTAATCATCTGTGTCATCAATATAAGTTCTCAGCATTTTTAACTACGCACTGGGACTCGCCCTCTGGTTGCGCAATTAACTCACCAATAACAAAGGCCTTTTCACCAGCAACCAGCAAGTTCTTCAAGACCTTGTCTACATTCTCCTCCTGAACAATCAAAACCATTCCTACACCCATGTTGAAAGTCTTGAGAATGTCTTGGTAAGGCACATTTCCTTGCTTTCCAAACCACTTGAAGATCTCAGGAACTTCCCAAGTAGCCATATCAACAACCGCCTGCAAGCCCTTGGGCAAAGCACGAGGAATGTTCTCCACTAAACCACCACCAGTAATGTGAGCCAAGCCAAGAAGCAAATTCTCAGAAATGCTGGACAAGAGCTGTTTAACGTAGATACGGGTGGGGACTAACACCTCTTCACCAATGCTTCTTCCTTCAGCCCAAGGAGCAGGACTGGTGTACTCGAATTCGGAAACCTCCATGATACGACGAACAAGAGAGAATCCGTTGGAATGAATACCGTCAGAAGACAAACCAATCAACTTGTTGCCAGCCTTCATGTCGCTGATGCGAGGCAAAATCGCATCGCGAGCCACAGCTCCTACGGCAGTACCATTGGTATCGTAGTGACCCTCGTCGTACATTCCAGGCATCTCAGAGGTTTCACCACCCACCAAAGCACATCCAGCTTGAATACACCCATTAGCGACACCACTTACAAACTTGGCTGCCACAGAGATATCCAACTTACCAGTAGCAAAGTAGTCCAAGAAAATAAGAGGCTCAGCTCCTTGTACCACAAGGTCGTTTACATTCATGGCCACTAAATCGATACCCACCGTGTCGTGAATATCCATAATTTGGGCAATACGCAACTTGGTACCTACACCATCTGTAGCAGCCACCAAGAGCGTTTCGTCGGTCTTATAGCCGGCTTTGGCGAGATCAAAAAGGCCTCCAAACCCACCGATATCTGAATCAGCTCCAGGACGAGCTGTCAGCTTGACCTTGGCCTTGATTTCATCAACCAAAAGGTTACCATTGTCAACCGAAACACCAGCATCAGCATAAGTGATGGCTGTAGAAGATTTTTCGTTAGATACAGAAACAGCAGCGGCATCTCTAAAGGCCCTGTGAGCAATATCCAGTCTATTGTACTTTCCATCAAATTCCACCATTGAAACACCCTCATAGGCTCTGTCGACCGCCTCGCGCAAAGACAGCGCAGTAGCAGTGGCTGCTATCACTCTGCCACCGTTTGTGACCACTTTCCCTTCTTTTTCCTTGGTTCCAGCGTGGAACACATGGATATCGTTTGGAAGAGGCGTTTTCACGCTAATGACATCGCCCTTTCTATACAGCTCGGGATAGCCACCAGCAGCCATAACGACAGTCGCAGCAAAGGCATTGCTCTTGGTGCTGAGCACTACAGAGTCCAAGCGGTGCTCTGCGCAGGCCAACATGGCCTGTGCCAAGTCGGTTTCTTCGCTCAAGAGAGGCAACACCGTTTGGGTCTCTGGGTCGCCAAAACGAACGTTGTACTCCAAAACACGAGGAGCGCCATCGTGGCCTAACATAATGCCGGTAAAGAGCACACCACACATGGGGAAGCCGTCACGACGCATCCCATCAATAGTAGGTTTAATCACCTCCTGATCGATGCGCTTCAATACTGCCGGGGTAGCGATGGGAGCAGGCGCGTACGCACCCATTCCACCAGTATTAAGACCCAGGTCACCATCACCAATGCGCTTGTGGTCCTGAGCGGCTGGCAAGTTGTAAAACGAGTATCCATCGGTAAAGGTCAAGATGCTCAACTCATCACCCTCTAAAAACTCTTCTATGACGATTTCGTTGCCGGCATCGCCAAACTGCCTCTGGACCATAATCTCGTCCAAGCCTTCGAGAGCCTCCTGTTTATTTTGAGGGATCAATACTCCCTTTCCGGCGGCAATTCCGTCGGCCTTGAGCACGATCTTATAGTCCACCTGTTCGATATGTGACCTGGCTTCTTCTACCGATCTGAAGTTCTTGAAGCGCGCCGTGGGGATGCCATGCTTGGCCATGAAATCCTTCAGGAACGCCTTCAGGCCTTCCATCCTGGCGGCCTTTGCCAGGGGTCCAAAGACGGGGATGCCAACTTTGGTGAAAACTGTGGTAATTCCATCGACAAGGGGTTGTTCTGGTCCAGGAACAACGAGAGAGACTTGGTTCTCCAATGCGAACTTCTGCAAAGCCTCAAAGTGCTTGGGGGAGCCATCAAGCTCGGGTACATTGACGATGTTGGGGCCCAAGGTGGTGCCCCCGTTTCCTGGCGCAACAAAGATAGTGCCAACCCCAGGAGACTGGGCGAGACGCCATACGATGGCGTGCTCTCTTCCGCCGTTACCAATAACAAGGATATTCATTATAGTGTTGGTAGTGGATGGTTAGTGGAGGGTTAGTGGATGGTTCGAAGGTGATATTGATGGCCTTTTATTTGGTCTGTTTTGACTCGGGAAAAATTGCAATGAAGTAGGTCATAATATTAAAAATGGCCTAATGACCGAAAATTGAGGAATCAAGGGGTATTATGATGAAATGAATCAGCAGGTGTTAATGGGAAGACCTAGAGGATTCTTCTCGTTCTTTCAGGGAGCGATTTGAACGATTTTTTAAAAATCGATGGGAATTCTGCGGAAAAAGCCAGGAGAGCGTGCTAGCAAAGAATTATGGTACTGGTAATATTAATGGGGTTGAGAGGAGTCGATTGTGAGAATTTGGATCAATTTTGGAGCATTTTGGTGGAATTGGGGTAATTCTCTCGTTGCTATTGCTATTTAAATGGCTAAATTGTGAAACAACTTTATTCATCTCATTACAGGGGTTTCCTAAAGAGCTATGGTTGATGGGCTAATTTATTGGTAATAATGTGATTGCCAGATGGTTTTTGGGTAACTTTTAAAGAAGAAATGGTTGAATTGTGGTGAAAAGTCGTTGAAATATGATAAAGAGAGGCTGAAATATGATTAAAAATGGTTGGTATATCATGAACAGTGGTTGTGGCGTCATAATAGATAATTTAACAGCTTAAAGAGGAGAGGTTTAAATGTTTGAAAGGTTGAAAAGTAGTATTGGAATGCTATAATATTTGATGAAATTCGAAAGGTATTTCATATGAATGGGCCATGAAAATGGTTCTGAGTGATAGTATTATTTTACACTGATGTCATCGATCTTTAGCGCGGAAAGTGAATATTGTACTATGAAATAGTTTGGTATCACGAAATAATCAAGTATTGGCATTTCAAGGCAAACAGCATCAAGGGTTGTTGAAATATCGTTTAATTTATCAAGCTGAAATTGTAATTGTTGATTACACTTGAGCTTACAGTTTTGGGTTGAAACAAGGTACTATTGGAGATAATATACTTGAAGATGATATACTTGAAGCACACAGACCAATGGTGAAAAGATAGCTAGAATTATAAAGAAGTTATAGCACTGGCTATATATCAAACAAATTGATAAACAGGCTGGTCCTGGTAATTATATTGATAATTATGTTAAAAATTGTACTAATAATACTAATAATAATACTAATAATAAAAATGCCATCAAACCCACTCTATTTCTTGACTTCAAAGCAGAAATCTCTTTCAAATGAAGACCACTGATACCATACTTGTATGCAATTTAAAATGGTAAATCATCAATTATGTGAATAATTATCATTTGATACAATTATCTTTATTTGTTATAATTATCAAACTGATAGTTTAAAGTATAACACTGCCTTAGAAAGTTATAGTTCATGAGCATGATAATCACGAAATAAACTATTACTTTTGATCTGCTCTTTATAGTCATCAAATATAATTCTGATAGAAAATTGGCTCGAGTGATTTTCCTTATCAAGTACATCTGTGGTTACAACATGATAAATAAAGATTGGTGGTAGTAATAAGACCAAATGTTCTTGTTCAATCTTTCATTGAAAGATTTTTCATAGTTTGTACTTTAGTAGGAGAGGTAATAATTTTTGATCCCAGTAATTGATCGTATTCCTGAACATTCTTTTGATAAAGCAATCATCTTTTCCTTTTATAGTCGTTTTCGAAATGATTTCGGGATTGTGTTATTGGAATTATGATACAGATTTGATTATCAATTGTGCTGTTGGTCAGAATTGTTTTCATGGTTTTCTTGTAACATGAAAATTCAATGATAATTGAATTAAATATAAGACCGAGTTGGTGAATACCACAATTGAGTTGGCTGGTGGGTAGCAATTGTCAATAACGTTTAATGAGTAATTAATCTCATTTTTTGTGAAATAACTTATCCGTAATTATCAATAACCACCAATATTTGTTAGCGTTTTTGATTGAACTGATTAAAAATGCGCATTCAAAACAACTAATTGATATCATAACAGCAATTGTAAAGAATTAAGTGACTTAAGCAATTGAAACAATTCAATTTCAAACAACGTATTTGGAATTTCCTGAAATTACATACTGTGAATAGAGTGATTCAAATAATTTTAGTATAGTTTAACTGTTGAAACCCCTGGTTTCTAGTTAATTGAAAGCTTTAATTAGTTAATAGTGATTGCAATGAATTCGATCGTGTTGAAATCCATTTAAATTATCTTAGTCATTATAATTTGAGTACAATTATTGAGTGAGTGATGGCAATTATCTTGATAATCATTGTTTTAATGATAATTATTGAATTATTAGGGTTTCAGAAGATTAAAATGGTTCTAAGTAGTTGATGTCTTCTTATATTAAAGACAAGCTCTTTGTCGTAAATAATTGAATATACCTCAGTCGCCTAATTGAATCTTATTAAACCGTATCAAATCCACAATAGCCAAACCCAACTCAATTGTCATGTTGTGGTCCAATAGCTGCTCAAAGTGATTGTAATTAATAAATCACAATTAGAATTAGAATTAGAATTAGCAGTAATCACTAAATATCAATTATCTTAACAACATTAATCACTTGACACCTTTATCAGAGCTTTCTCCTTATCAGAGCGTCTTCCTTATCGCCTTCACCCTCTTACCCCAGGCTATATCCAAATGTACCATTCAGTCTATATACAATTCTAACACCTAATCAAATCAAATAGCCACATCTCCCAGACCAGCAATACCCTGAAAGCGATAGTCCTTGTCACTGGGAACCATCACACGATTGCCGTCTTCAGCCAAGGGAGTATACAAGTAATAAGCCATCAAAGCCGAAACAACAGCACGAGTTTTAGCTTCCTGAACTGACGAGCCAACACCATCTCCCAACTGCTTAGTCCCGCAAAACGCCGTGGCTGCGTAGATGGCATGAGCCAGCAAACGACCAGTTTCAGCCACCAATCTCACCTCCAAAGGTTCAGTAAAGCCCAACTTATCGCAAAGACGAACCAACTCCCTCGTTGGCTGAGAAAACTGGAACATCTCTTGTAGAGGTACCTTTCTGGATAAGATCCACGACTGGATAAACCGTTTAGTGGTTTCTTCGTCGTTATAAGTGCTGAAACCACCAAAAATGGCTTGGACCGACGACGCCAAAGCACGCTGCAAACTGATCTCGTCATTCACGCCGCTTTCTTCAACACCGTCTTCTACAACAGCCAGCTTTTGGCGCTCATTCAAATAGCGTAACTTGCCGTACTTGATGAACTCCAGCTCATTCAGCAAATGCTTGTCAACACGGCTCAGTGAGTCAACTTGGATACCCCATTGCCGAGCCAAGTCGCTCAAAGCCAAGTCACCCATAAGAGCGTCTACTGCTGCGTTGTGGATAGGCATTGGCAACCGCGGATAGTGAACAAGCAAGTGCTCCAGGACATAGTACAGTAAGACATTTTTACCCAACACAGCGAGTCCAAAATTAGTGGCCAATCCTCCGTGGTCTTCCTGGTGGTAGTGAAGGGCTTGCAGAAGCGTCAGCAATGTGAAGTTTTCGGGAAGGCGAAGGCGCGAGTGGAGCGCCATGAGTGGAGGCAGCTGTTGAGCAGTACTCTCGGGAAGACGATGGGTGAAAAGCGTATTTCTATAAGAGCCATAGTCAGTGATATTGCCGGTGGTTTGGGCAGTGACTTTGGCGGCCAATTTGGCGACGCTCGTCGTGTGAAGCTTGCGTCCTGTGCTTCTAAGAAGTGACATGGTTGTTGACTGCACTGTTAATGGGCTTGGTCAAAAATTTTTAGGGTCAGAAAAATTTTTGGTGATGGAAATGATTGAAAAATGCAAATATGCTGGATTTGTATGGAATCAAGCTTGTTTCAGAGGGAATAGACTAATGATTTGGAATGCTTGAGACACAAAGAGTATTGAGGCGAAAGAACGAGGCGATTTGGGTAATTTTGGGATTTTTGGGATTTCCTTGGATGATGTAGTGGAGATTTTTTAAAAACGGAATTTGAGGATGTTAACGAAGAAATTGATGGTAATGGTATAATTTACTGGAGTAGTTGAGATAAGAGGAATGCTCAGGCCAAATAGTGGGACGATTGAGGCAATTTTGGTAATTTTTCAGTTTCAAGGTAGAACTTGAGTAAAGGCGACGAAAATTGGCTATTCTCGTTGTTGAGGCTTCTTGAGACTTTGTTGCTAGCAAAAGCGTATTTCATTGAAATTTTGAAGATTGGAAGTCCATCTAGGAGAAAGAATGGGGTAATTTAACGATTTTTGAGATTATATGGTTAATTGCAGAGGCGTATTGTTAGAACGAATAAGATTCATAAAGGAAATTTGAAATAGGGTGTACTCTTGGCTTTATGAAACAAATGAGGAGAAATATTAGAAGAAAGAGCAGGCAAATTGAAGGTTGATAAAGTGTAATATAAGAGTTTAATTTGGAAACAAGAGAGTATTAATGGTTATTACAAGCTGAAGAAATAAAGATCATGGAGAGTAGTCACAAAGGTGACGAGAAATGTATGAAAAGAAGTGAATGGTGAAAAATGAATGATGAAGAATAAAATATAGATGATACAGAACAATTGATAAAGAATAATTGATAAAGAATAATTGATAAAGAATAATTGATAAAGAATAATTGATAAAGAATAATTGATAAAGAATAATTGATAAAGCATAAATGATGAAGAATAGAGCAGAACGTTGTTTAAAAGTCTAATACTGAATTGCTTATTCTGCCACTTCATAATTAAAGCTCTTACTCAATCATAGATTTAAATCATATATGCATTCAATAATCAATAATTCTTTAACTCGTTTAATTATCATCACTTACTTTGTTCATTTAAAGCCAAACAACCTTCACTATCTCCCGAAACCTAGTTTAATTTCTTGATTAAGAAATTAACCTAAATTGACTACAATTTCAAGTTAATTTTATCAGACTCAAATCAAGATAATTTGAAAAATAGTCCAAGTAATAGTCAATTTGGCTTATCACTACCAATATAATATCTCAATAGCAATTCAATCCTGCCAACATCACATATCAATTTGAATCAATGTACACAATTTCTTTGATTCAAGTCTGAAGCGCTTTTAAACGCTTTCCAAATGCAATCATAAAGAATATATTGAATAAGTCAGTGGCTTTTAGCAGACGCTTAATTTGATGATGCGCTCAGATCTAGTGTTTGGAGAATCAGAGAAAATTGATAATTGTGACAAAACAGAGTTAAGTTACATATTAAAATCGTTAGAGTTTGTTTGGTTTATCCAGTATTATTGGTGATAGGAATTTGGTTAATAAAAAAATGGATATTTCAAATAACTCAAAATTGATACTAAAAGTATTGACCTTGTTAGTTAAAAATTGAGACTGATTAAGCTAGAATATTAATTTTAATTAAAACTAAAAAAACACTAAGTTTGGAGAGTCTTCTAGAGCCTTTCCTCATAGGATATCTGAGAGAGATGAACAAATTATGTAAAGGGGATAAATTTTATACTAGATGTAATATTTTTGGAGCTGATTACTATTTATTGATTTGATATAGTGTATAGTTATGATTAAGTTGACAGTTTCTTGATTACCATTTGTGAACGATTGTTGCAATCAGTGTTCTAAGATATTTCCATTCGATGTTTCTATTTTATCAAAACTATTATTCACAATTATTATTCAAATGGCATATCAAAGCATGGAGTACATATTTTAGAGTCTTTTATAGCTTTTCTATTTTAAAGGAGACAATTGTATAATGAATTCGTGTAATAAATATGCGAGAAGCAAATACAGTAGACTAGAGTTTAATTAGATTTGTTAATTAATATAACAATTGCTAGTAGAATCACTATTGACAACTAATGATACTATCTACAATGAGTACTTCAACACCAAACTACTTCAATTGCACCTTATTCAAAGCTCAGTTGCAACCATCTCTATCACACTCAAAACTAACGTGTAATTTTTTAGTTAATACCAGAGACTCTATTTATCAAAAGATTTCTATGGTTTTTAGTGCAAAAGCAGAAATAGATTAAAACATTATTTCATTGAGCAACTTCAATAGATTTACACTGGTTATTTCTATATCGCATACAATTGTTCGCAAGAGATATCCATACTTGAAGAATAGATTGAATTTAAAGCTGGTTACTCATTTCCCTCTCACTATAATATTATAATTTTGACTATACATCAAGTTGATATTAATCCTCTACTGCTCTTTACTTATGCTAGTCTTTACTACTTATTATGATCGTCCTAACTGTTAATATTCTGAAACAGCTAGTAAAATAAACTTTCTATATCAAACTTACATTACAACTATTACAACTCAACCTCATCTTCTTGTACCTACGATTATAATCCATCTTCTAAACGAAGTTCCTCTCGTTTCTCATCTTGTCTTTCTTCATCTCTTTGGTGTAATTTTGCACCCAAAAAGAAACAGTCAATTGACGACCAATTTGCACCCGATTTTTACCATTTTTTCATTAAAGATATCAATTTCAGCTAGGCTCTAATATTAAACTCTCTTCTCTTCACTTCACTCTTTTCCCTTGTCTTCACTATTCACCCTTTTCACTCCTTGCTGCACTACTTGACCTTCACTCGCAACAAAAGTCGTGTCTTAACCGAAGTCAGCACAATATCAACTTTAACCAATGGCACCAAGGCCATTTACCATATTCTCCATATAACAGCATGGCCCACGCCCCCAGTTTGAGTTTTGCAGCTGGTGCCACCATGGCATCAGTACTCGTAATCTACGTTGCAATCAAGTCCCCTTTGAAATATCGTTGGGCTAGTGAAAACAGAATCTCCCCTAAGGCTGATTTGGCCTGGAGAAACGGCGCTCAGAAGTGGTTAGACAACCAGTAGAGAAATCAATGTATAGTCCATGTTTTCTAGTCTATTTATTATATATACAATTTAATGGAGCATATCACATTCCCTTTTCCAAATCAATGCCCATTTGGAGCGGATTCTTACTCCAATCTGCTTCCAATTTGAGCAAGATCCATATCCAACGACGGACAATCTCAATCACCTCTAAACAAGTGTAGCCCACGGTGAGAACGCCTCCAAACAAGACGTGTGTTCTGGAGATGCTGGTGTACTTGAGAGCCCATACAAATCGTCCTGCAAAGTCGAGTATTATTGCCAGCCAGTAGCACCAGCTGTAGAAGTTTACCGAGCCAGATGGTCTCCACGCACGTCCTCGTACGGGATTGGTTATGGAGAGCAGCCAGTCCATCTTTATATCCCAGATTAGCGAGTAGAGCGCGTTTACGGCCTGCGCAGCCGGTTTATAGTCTGAATGGGCTAAACAAATCACCAAAACACCCAGTAGATACTTGAGCATGTTCAAGAGGTGTGACCTGGCTCTAGTGAGCTTCCATTCCCAGGCGCATTGGCTGATGCGAATGGCTAACGGAGCCGCAAGCACTATCTGCTCCAAAATCGCTGGATACTGCTCCAGCACGTACCAAGTCCAAAGAAACATGGTCCAATCGTTCAACACTCGGTTGTACAGCACTAGCAGGTCTGACAAGAGAATGTCGTTGGTACGCATCACACCAGTTGCGATGCGTCCCCGGAAAACCCTCAGTATGGTGCTCTTGAGCCTACTAAGCCCAAAACTTGGTCTGGGGCCCCAGAGAGCCCTGTAGCCCACGTAAAAGCACACGACAAGCGGGATCCAGTGTGCAATGCTGTTCAACAAGGCATTTTCCAGCAAAACAATAGTGATAAAGGCGTAAATAGCCCATGAGATCCAAACCAACGGCACCAGTTGGCCCATCAAACGGCGGATTCCCGACAGCAACGCGGCATTGTCCTGTCTCTTGGGGATCTGTACGCTAGGGAAAACACCCGTGGAGAGGGAGCTGGCGGAGCCGGAGTCTTCGCCGGGGTATTCCAGGCTGGCGGTGGCATAGTCATGAGCCAGGTATGAAAGATGGAGTAGCTGCACCACGCTCAACAGCGTATAGTTTTGGCAGAAGTAGACGGTAGAATGCCAGAGTAAAGCTCCCAATTGTATGAGGAGAAGGACTCTGAACGGCTGTGGGACCAAGTCATTGAAGCCTCGAAAAGCTGACTCGTCAGACATGTTGAAGTAAAGAGCTCTTGTTAGTAAAAGTTGATGTTCGGTGGAGCCCAATAGTGGAAAATGGAGGCACCAAAGAGCTCAAATTAGGTAAGAAGAGGAAATTGAGAGAATTGAGCTGCTGAAGGTGACAGAGGGAGTTTAGGAGGTTACAATGGTGGTTTTTACGGTTAAAATGGCGTAGTTTTGGGTACTTTATGTAGAATACAAGAAATAGAGCGCGGTAACCAGGAGCAGTGATACGAAGAGGGTGAAGAAGGTGTGGAGATGTAGAAAGAGAAGTAAAGAAAGGTAATCGAAACAAAAGTGTCAAAGTAAGAAACGACAGTACTATAATTGGGAATAAAGAGCGAGTAGTGTTCGTTTAGTAAAGGGATTGAGATGTCGTCAGACGTGATATGTTGTTAAGGAGACAGCGGAACACATATTGAGGCTATCAGAAGATAGATATGGCTCATACACAAGTCAAGAAAATAAGAACTAATAGTGGGAATTGATGGTGAAGCCATATATAATGAAAGAGTGGAACAGTTCAAGAGAACAAGAAAACAACAGTTCAAGATAAGAATGGTTCAATAAAAAGATGAAATTGATGTGAACCATAAGGAGTAGAGGTAAATAGTTCTTATACAGCTTTAGTAATAGAGCAGTGTAAAAAGTTGAATAAAGGATAAAATAAAGAATAGCGGATTAATTAAAAGATGGTAAACTAATTAAAAGATGATCAGCTCATGAAGACTATTCAAAATGGTATTCATTGCTTTGTAAAATAATTCATACTACTGATATAATAGTATAATTGACAATGAATGAGTAAGATTAATTTCAACGACTTAACGATAATAGTTCAACATATAATATGATGGTTAAATATTTGTTGAAAATGGTTTACATATACAATAAACCAATTTTATAATGTTTGCGTTAATAGCTATTCAGCCCAGAAGCTGCAAGCACGACAGCTACAATCGTACTCCTAAAGTTGGAAAACATCATTTATTACAGTTAGTGCAATTTCCATGGCTCTCAATATAGCCTAGTAAATATAATATAAACGTGACCGCCAGTCATTTGGTCCTTTTAGTGGCTGGTGATATATAAAGGGTTTGCCAAAGTGAATTAGCGACTAAATTGGCATACTGGTTGTAGTAGTGATATTCATAACAATGAGGGCTATTGAGTATAGCTGTACCAATTGATAGTATGGACTTATTCAAGGTTGTGTATAGGGATGTTAAGGTAATACCATTAAACAAATCTGAAATGATATGTAGAGTTTAAGAATAATTTGAAGAGTGGGATTAAGAGTAAACATCAAGGTAACGGTTTAGTCTTAATTTCTACTATTTGTTAGAGAATAATCAAAAATACCAGCATTGGAGATCAAGCTGTTAATTTTGAACACATGATACTAATAAAATTGTCATTTAGTACATATTCCCAAATAAACTAAACAATAATCAACTATATTGAAACCTCCTATTTAGTTTATTGGATGATGGTCGATTATCTTTGATTGTTTCACCAAGCTCTTAATACATAAAAAACTTGAGTGTATGCTTATAGTGAGTTGACATGATTGTATTTGTGATAGTAACAATACTGTTATATTTATGATGGTAATAACGTCATTACATTTATGATGGTAATAACGTCATTACATTTATTATAGTAACAACGTCATTACATTTATTATAGTAATGACGTCATTACTTTAATTGTAAGTAAATTACATTCATAGATATAACTCAATTACATTCATAGCTGTCGTCGTATTCACATCATGTCAATACCAACGTCCAAACTCCAGCCAACTAATTGGTCTAACCATAATCACAATCAATTACAATCAATAACCTTGCGCTTCAGACGTGCCAAAGACACGATTTGTAAAGTTTAATCACAACTCATTATTAGCATGAAAGCATCACTAGCGCTACAATTAGTCACAGGCTGGAGCCCAGTTTATTAGATTGTTTATTGTTTATTTACTGTATATACGCTAAATTTGTTAGTAATGTTCATTTACATGGTTTAAGCGCTGCTTCAGAATTTTCAGTGTGTTTGGCAAAGAATCGAATCGGTCATAGTCCTGAAGAGGAGCCTCCGTTTGGGGCGACATCGTGTCATCACTTGAGCGCTTTATAGGTTAAAAAACATACCACTTGTGCTGGTGAGCAGAAATATTAAGTTGGCGATGGTGAAGGTTTTATAGTAAAAATTTTCTGACTTGGTTACCCGTCAGTTAGGGTTGAAGACAGGAAGACAGGACAGTAGAGGGTTTCTACAAAATGAGAGAGTGTTTAATCAGTGTTTAGATTGCCAAGGAAGATTACTTAAAGTTAGCCGTAATTGGTGGTGAACAATGGAATTTAATGGAATTTAATGGCATCCAATTGTATTTAATTGTATTTAATTGTATTTAATTCTATTTAATTATACTCAATTTTGATCAAATGATCATGGTAAAATTATATTTGATATTTAGTTGATAGGCAATACGGTCGTGCCGAATGTCTATAACTGCAGCTGGACTTGAAGTTTTGTCAATATGAATAAGTATATAATAAACAATTATTCATTGAGCTGTGGATAATAACAACCAGATATATTGGAAGTAAAATAAGATAATTTATTGAGTAATTTGATCAATGGTACACTTGTTATAGTTTAATATAATAAAATTAATATTTTATATAATTCAATTATGATATTTCTAGAGCTTGACAGCAATATGCCATCTTTCAATGACGGTTCATGATCTTTCTTGTACTTTGATTATTGCTATATTTTGATCGTGATTATATTTTGATCGTGATTATATTTCAATCGTGATTATATTTCAATTGTTATTATGTCTATATTTTCATTTGACCTTTATAAGCCAGTATCGTTTGTAAATCATTGGCATCAATTGTTCTTTAATAACCTGAAGTATCTTAATAATGTTCTTCGCACTTTAACAATTCTATTTCATATTTATTGAACTGCTTACCAACGAATAATGAGCTGCTTATCAATACTCTTTATCATCTTGCTCTCTTTGATAATTCTTTCAATATTCTCATGGTTCTTGCATCTGATAATATCTTTCTTTCTTCTCAATCCTTTCTTTTCTTTTTACTTCTCTCCTTTCTGGTATTCTCCCTTCTCTCTGCCTTTGTCAAGTATCTGAACTTTTTACGTTTTTGCTTTACTTTATCTCCCACTGAAGGCTTGGCGACGCCACACAATACAGCATAGTTTTTAGCCCTCTTTATCGACTCATCTAATACCTGCTCTGCAGCATCAAGATTAACATTATTAGCACGAGCTCGCGCCTCCAAGTTAGCCTGCTGGGCACTAGCCATCACTGGATTCTCCAATGATTCTACTGTAACGCTCGTCTCTTCTTCAATAATCGCTGTTGAAGGAATAGCCTTATCGATAGTGTAAATTTCTGTACGATTCAAAATGCCTTTATTGGAATCCTTTTTCTTATCTTTCTCATCATTATTGTCACTCCCATCACTCTCGTCATTATCTTCCTCTTCATCATCGTCCTCCTCACTGTCATCTACTCTGATTCTCTCATTAAACTCCTCCAAGCGGTTTTCCATGTCCTTCTTTCTCTCATCCCTCATTCTCTTCCTCTCTTCGATTCTGGCCAACCGTTCCTGCTCCCTGTTGTAATCCTGAGCCTTTTTCTGACGCTGAAGCTTACGTTTATGGAACCCTGTCAAGTATTCTTGACGAGAGTCTTTGTCAAAAACAACCTCTTCAACCCGATGTTTTTTAGCCTGTTTTTGAGCATACTTCTTACCACCCGTGAGAACGTCTCTGTTATTCCGTACCATCCTAACTTCTGCCCTGTTCTAGTGTCTCGTAGCTTGAACCCAATCACCTAGCAAGTGCTGGTTAATGAAATTTCAGAAAAACCGATTTTGGCGATGCTCATCTCATCTCAACTCATCTCGTCACAAGCACTGTTTGTACAAAATGGATAACATAAACACCGTCAAGCAATTTGTAAGGTCTTTGGACTCTGCAACAGAGCAGCTAAGCATGGCTCTACAGCCTGTGCTATCGAAAAGCCTTGATGAAATGGTGTCTCTGGAGGCTCGTAGCGCTGAGGAGCGAGTACTGGTGCTTAACCGGTACGCTTATACTCTTGTATCGGTTTTATATGCTTATTTGAAGGCGCTGGGCGTCGCGACTGACTCGCATCCTATATCCAAGGAGCTTTCTCGTGTAAAAGCTTGTATGAAGAGATTGAAAGACTTTCAGGCCTCTCAACAGCAACTGGGGTTGAATGAGCAGGAACAAGCCGAGAAAGCCAAACAGTTTTTGCAGAACACACTTGGCACCAAAGGTAGTGGCGGAGGAGCAGCTGCCACCAGCAACTTGATTAGTCCTGCTATCAGCAGCTCCAATTTCAAGGGAAATCATATTAGGTTTGAGGATGGGAGAAAAGAGAGCAAAGAGAGCAAAGAGAGCGAAGAAAGCAAAGAAAGCAAAGAAAGCAAAGAAACTGGAAAGACTAGAAACAATGGAAGCGGAAAGAGCAAAACAGCTGGTAAATCAGGTAAAATTTCAAAGCCATCAAGACCTTCCAAAGTGTCAAAGAATTCGAGAAAGTGATTTAGTAGGATACGAATAAATGAAAGAGCAAAGACGAGAGTGGGAGGATGAAAGTGGAAAGATGAAAGTGGTAAGATGAGTATCATGAAATGAGCTTCATGAAGTGAGTAATCAAAACATGTAATACTTCACTTTGAAGTTGATTTAATAATATAAAGTGAACTTGATATAACGAGTCAATAGAATAATGAAAGAAGAGCAAAGAAATGAAGCTTTATCAATAATCCTAAAAAACCAATAGCTTCGTCAAAAATTACAAATTATTCATTAGATATCCTATTTGTTCAATTATTACATCCACTTCAAGCTATTAACAACTTTCATGAATAAATACCTTGAATCATTTACAATCAAAGGCCTATTAAAGCTTGAGCATCTTTAATTGTATATCACTATGAACCCCAGATTTGATTATTTTTAAAACATCTATAATCAATAAAAGGGTTTAAATGAAAAGAAGTGGCTATCAAAATTAAAATTGGTAATAAGATTAAGACCATTTAATTATTCACATCAAATCTAATACCGACAATAGCAATTTGTAGCCAAATGATTATTGAAATCAGTTTCCTACCATGATTCAATCATAACTATAACACTTTGTATATTTCTTGCACCTTGATAATGTTCATTATCAATATATTTCTACGATTTATTCATACAATTATTCTTTATATCACTTTCAAATCCCTTCTACACGTTCACAATTTTACAACCTCAAATCTTAAGATCTTTACATCTTGACGCCTTCTTATTACTTTCTACAATCAAAAAAAGAACTGAACCCATTAATACACATTTAAAATATAAAGCACCATAATCGAGGTTTAATTAGAAATAGTCTAGAAAGACATGTTCGTTAGATACTGTCTCGCCAATGCAGTAGTATGTTTGCATCAACAAATTGGGAAATTTGTTTGCAAAATAATTATAAAAACCATCTGGTAAAGGACTCATCTGGCGTTGTAAGTGATCGGGCAAATCATTGTAATGATGATATTTGTTTCGAATGGCACGAAGTAAGTCTATAAGACGATTCAGTTGATATTTGCGATACTTTCCCAAGTTCAGCATGAATTCTTCGTCAAATTTGGCGTGCCAGTTGCCTTGGTGGACTGCGTGAGCATGCTTTTCTAACAGAAGAAGTAATTCACTGGGGGGGTCCCGACGTTCCACTTCAAAACGATCACTCACACGAAGAAGAAATTCAAGCTTACGCTGTACTGACCAAAAAAGTGGATGCTTCATAATTTTTGAAGTGCTTGGCCTTGCGGTTGGATCCGCATCAATCATACGCGAAATCAAATCCATAGCTTCAAACTTATCGTTTGGACATTTCTGAGCTAAAGGCGAAAGCTCATATTCATCTTTGATAATGTTGCCTTCCCGCATGTAGCGGTCGCCAAACGGATGGCTGCCTCCAGTCAAAATGTAAAAGAAGACACATCCCAACAGAAATATATCAATAGCTTTAGTAAGACGCTTTCCAGAACCGTTGTTATTGTTTGTAATTGTCATGGAGTGTCGAGATGTCGATCCCACAGAGCATATCGCATCTGGTGAAATCTCCTGTAAATCATGATTGAGTAATAGTTCAGGAGCTCTCCAGCCTGAAGTGCCCAGAGCAGCATGCTGCGTAGTGGCTCTGAAAGACGACTGGTCAGACTCGAGTTTCTTACACAATCCAAAGTCAGATATGAGTAAACGCACATTATTCTCTGTGGTTTTGCCTTGAGTGTTTGGGCTTCCCTTAGTGTTTCCGCGAGTGGCTGAAACGGTTTTGGTGGCATCAGCCACCAATATATTTTGCGGCTTTAAGTCGCGATGCACAATTTTGAGAGAGTGTAAGTAATGAAGACCACTTACCAAGTGGTACAAGACGTCGTTAAGCTTGGGGATGCTTAAACGAGAGTACTTTTGAGGGCGCTCAATAATGTCTTCTAGCGAACAGAGGCAAAGTTCCAATGCAATATAAAGAAACTTTTCTGTCTCGCTTGATTGAGAACAGTAGTAGCGAATGACGTTGGGATGATCGTCACTTTCTTGTAAAAGACGAACCTCGTGGCTCGCGACATCATAAAAGTCCAACAACATCCGTTTGACTGCTACTGGTCGATTTTCGAAAGTTCCTTGGTATACCACAGTTCCATGTGAGCCATATCCTAATATTCTATCTGATATAACCAAGTTATTTTCAATTTGAAGCTTTTTTAGTGGGAGCCGACCCAATGGTGGTCCACCCTTGACCAAGCTTTTAGTAATGATATCTTCCATTACCTGGTATTCGTTGAGAATAGGTTTAGTGTTGGGAATTGTTTGTTGCAGTCCATCTTTTGTAGATCTAGATTCGTTATTTGATGAGGTGTGCGTATCATCACCATTAGCAACAGCCAGCTCTTCTGGAACCAGGGAATTCTGGGTCACTTGATCTGTGGTGACGTTTCCTTGTTTATTCTTCAACAAATGTCGACCGCCACGCTTTCCTCCTCGACATCCACGCTTTCTTTTTCGTTTTGTTTGGACTTCATCGTCTTCCTCAATTAGCAGAACCAGGGTGTTCGCAGAGTAAGCTGTATCAGCAGTTTCGGTATCCTCGTCATCAAAGTCAATCGAATCGTTGACTTTGAGTTCTTTATCATTAACTTCGAGTTCTTTACCATTGGTTTTGAATTCTTTATCATTAACTTTGAGGTCTTTATCTTTGGGCTCAATATCTTTTACTTTATGGTCTTTTGTATCTTGCTCAGTGGTGTAATCGTCATCTATTCCTTGCTCTTGGCGGTCTCCCAAGAGAGCCAATCGAAGGTTGCGGATGTGAGGATTTGCTCCACCAAACGTTAAAACAAGTATTAATGTAACACCCACTACCACTAAGTCCTCTAATATTCGTCGCAAGAAGCCAGGTTGTTGGTTTAAGGTACTAGATGAGTCCAAGAGAAGTATTGGCAGCTTTTGATCAATCTCAGGAACCGATGGCACATATGTTTCGAGACGCTCTAATCCATATTCGCCGTGATTAGCTAGGTTTCCAGCATTTACCAACCCGCCGTTCATCAGATCACGGCCGTCTCCAATTTGCAAATAGCCGTATGGAACTGGTGCCGATTCGTTATTGAATGAGCGGACCATGTTTAACCCACCCAAAAGGTGTTCCCAGTTGGAAAAGTCAAGCGAATCTCTCTCGTTCTTCTTTATCTCATACTCCGAGTATGGAGCAGAATTGATGAGAGTAGGAAACCAGTCAAAACTCATGGCAAGCCAACTGTGCCGGCTTTTTGTGAGATAGACATAGTGGCACTTGTTAGAGTTGATAACCAGACCAGGCAGCTCACGGTGAGCCCGTACCATCAAGTCGGTATACAGAGAGCTATATAGCGATTTCCAGACATCAAAAAAGGCTATGGGAAGAGCATTGACTTTGGATATCCACAATGGCACGTTGGACTCTTTGCCAATAGCAAGCACCAGTTTGTCATGAATAGGACTGAAATAAAAGCTGGATTCCAACGGTGGAACAGCCACTGTTGGACTTTGTCCTCGAGAGCCGTAATTTTGAGCCGGAAGCGAGCTTGCGTCCCATTGAGAGTAGCTGATATTCCAGACCAGACCATGTTTGTCGTATATATTCAATTCAAACGTAGTTTTACCCATGAGAACCAAGTGGCTCATACCTCCTAATTGGTTGTTTAGGATAGGACACTTTTCTTGGCCAAACAGGCGTAGGAGTTGTCCGGTCTCTATATCCACTGAGTAGAGGGACGTCTTGATAGAGCCTGTGTAGACCATTTCGTCGCCACCAGCGCCAGGGCAAACAGAAAACGGCAGTTGTTGTACCAAGCTCTTAATTGAAGCTGGTAGCTTATACACGCCGGATTCCGGTGTAAAGTAGTAGAGAGACCCATCCCCTGTAGGTTCCACTAGCCACCTGGTGCTAGAATCGTTCGAATTGGACTGTACCGACACCAACGGTTCACCCAAGTCTAGTGTCCATAGTAGGGTACCAGTGTTACGACTCATTCCGTTCAAATTACCATCAATATCTGTTATTAGAATGGTATCAAGTAGCGAGTGGCGGCTATGCTGATGGCTGTGATGATCCTCATGGTGATTCTTGTCCACGACCTGAGGCAAAAGAGATGCTGTATCTTTGTAAGAGCTACCTTGGAGCGCCAAGGTTCCGTATATTCGGGTTGCTCCTATAGCTAGACCCGTTATAAGCAGTTTTATGGGACGCATGGCTAGGAATCCAAATGTGAGGACCCTGGATTGAAATTTTTATTGAGTCGAAAAGACAGTAAGCGCTGGACAACAAGAGAACATTGTAGCAAAAGCAATTGATAGTATTTAAAGAGACTTGTAGAGAATAGAGATGCTGTTTAGATGAGTCTGGAGTCCAAATTTCGAGCTGAAACAATGCTCATAGCGATAATTATGGTCAAAAAAGTGAAGAAAAGGGAGAAGGCCATATCTGATGAAGTAGAAAGAGAGAAAGGGAACAGAAGGAGATAAGAGAGATAAAAGCATATAAATAGATGTAAAGGGAAGAGAGTAGAAGAAGTTTTGATTCTTGGAAATGGTGTTTAGTGGTGTTGAAAGACTAAAAAACGTAATGAGCAAGATAAAATAGTGGGAACGGTGAAATCGGGAGTAAGGGAGATATTGGTAAAGATGGGAAGGAAATTGTTTACCAAGACGATTGGTAAGGAAGATATGAAGAGAGGGAAAGCAGATTAAGTAAAAAGGGAACCGAAATGAATAGGAGCTGATTAAATAGATAACGATTTTGACGTAAAAGAGGCAGAGCATGAAGAGCCAAATTTGAGAATGATATTAGGAGAATATAAGGCTAGAAGAAGAAAAATTTGAGAAGAAGAAAAAGCTAAAGAGAAGGGAGCGCTAGAGAAGTGGTGATATTGTAGCAAATGACAAACTGAATGATGGAAATAAAAAGGGTACTTACTAAAGTCGTAAAAAGCTGGTCAGGTAATGGTGACAAGAATGAGAAAGCGAAAGGAAGAAAAAGTTTGTTAATAATCAGTAGTTGTTGGTGATGTTTGTGAGGGTTTTAATATTTCATCTCTTTATACTTGCTTCATTAATATAGTTCATAATTAGTATAATTCATCTTCACCTTTACAGAACGGTTTAAAATGTACAACAACTTAAACTTACACGACTATGTTATAATTTGCTCAATATGTATTAGCAATTAAGAAAAGAGCCAATTATGAAATACCATCTATGGTGAGTTTCAAGATAAAATAATACTTCATTACAATTATTTGTATTTTGCCATTGTATGGCTTAAATTTTTAAGGTATTAGAAACAATATACAAAGAAAGAAGTTGGTCGTATGATAATCTTATGAATGTATGAGTTGGTAATTTTTTTATAGTCTGGTTAAAACTGTTCTATTCATTTTTCTAAGTTTTTTAATCCTATTCGTACACTCATCATTAGTATATTAATAATCATTGGAACGTTCGCTATTACCACCTCTACTTTCACCATTACTCAAAACAATTCATTAAATCTATATACAACTATCATTCATGAATAGTTAAGTATACAAGATATTTTAACATGTTAATATAGTCAACCGTTTTCTATTTATTATATTTCCCCTATCCACTACGCATCTTCATTTCGAGAACATCAATCGCCATATTATATAAAAAATGTTCATCATTTATATACATTGATTTGAGTTTGTGGTTATTGTAAATTATACCTAGTGTAAGAACCAGTTCTTTAATTCTGTGATTACTGCCATTTTCACAACCTTCTCTAACAAACATTTGATCAATGGTATTCCAAAAACGTCATTACGACTATAAACTACTCCAGCTACCAATCAAAGATTGCAGGTATTAAAATCATTCAAAAATCGTTTCATAAATTATATTGAAAGCAATTGACCGATTAGCTAAACTCAAAGTATGATTTGAACACCATTTAATAAACTGATATAATTTAACATACTGAATATTACTTATTATACTAACTATCTTAGAAGACTCTTGATGACTTTTTAGTTATCTTCATATTTGGCAGATTTTTATGGTGATTATATCACAATTGAAGAGCAAAAGTGAATAGTAAGCGCATAAATATACCATAGTTTTTATTCTTTTCTTCAAGTTAAACCCTTGTTCATTTACTGACCTTCGCTAAAATCGTGTATAAATTAGTTGATTAATAGTATTGAGCAATACAGAGAATGTAAACCTACTTGTAGAGCATATATATCATATGATATAGCTATTTGTAAAAATTATTCAATTGTTATTGTATAGAGACCTTCAACGTGTGTTTTGAGGTTTAAGTTCTATCTAGAATTTTAAGGTATGTCTTTGAGGCTATCTCCTTATATAACACTTTTTGCATAATAATTTTCAAATAACACTTTTTGCATAACGCTTTTTACCTGTCAATACTTTTTTGCTTTGATCCATAGAAGCTTATACCCAGCCGTGTTTCACACCCAGGTCTTTAAATTGAAGATGGTTGTATTGCATATAATTTTATCAAACTTAAAAATGGCCATTCATATTTATTTGTTGTTTGCCAACTCAGTATCATTCTATTGATGATGCAGGACTAAATTTAATGGAGTTGACTATATATGAAGCAATATTCTTTATTCTCTTTCTTCCTTTCAATACTTATACGAAAACTTTCACATTATAATATTAAATATCTCTACCATTGAAAAATTAATACCCAATTGCCATTACTTTTATTTACTAACTTTCAACTGTAGCCATTTTTTATTCAGCTCTCTTGCTATATATGCTCTTCTTAAGAGATGAATTGAGTTTTGTAATTATAGCAGATGATCTGTTGTTTTTACCAAGCCAAATTTTATGCCTTTGAGCTCGCTGTACTTTAACTAAGTATTATGCTTCTACCTTATAATTCTAGGAGTCTTATATTTGAAAATGACTTTGCTGTCCAGCTTTAAATTTAAGCTTTTAATATACCAAAAGTGGTATTGAAAGTATTTATACTACTGCTAATACTGCTACTATTTATAAACTTCTATTTTTATAAACTGCCCTTTATTGTAACTGGTAATTTAGAACTGTCCTTTGCTTCTTCAACACCATTCACCACATGACACTAAAAAATGGTCATTTACTTATTTTAGTTCTTATAAAGCATTTATTGGTGCTTCTGGTGTTATATACTCTATTTTAATACACTTTTGGCTATTCTCAACTGATTTAAGTGTTACAAATCCACCAGTTAAGGCCTTCTCCTCCATCACCTTGCCCAATGGCACCAAAATCAGTAAAATAGTAGTAGAAACACCAACCAAGACTTGCTCAATATACGCCAAACTGTAGCCAAATGGATACGGATCACTCCCTAATCGCTTAAGGTAGAGAACCAGACACCCTTCCAGATTTCCGGTCCACAAACTGATAAATAGACCGCTGTAGACATGAAATCGAGTCCAATCACGCCCAGCACGCTTTGCTACAGCTTGATTGGCTCGTTCCATATTGACCTTGGCTCCGTAAAAGAGCCAAATACAAATAGCATCAGCCATTGATGACCATTTGGAGTGACACAGCGCTCCGTGTAAACTGGATGAGATATACTGCAAACATACATAGTACAACCAGTAATTTACAAGAAACGTTAACGTATTGCGTGAGACTGGAATCAGTTGGTCTAGAGCTCGAAGCAGAAGTCCAAGGGGAACCCAGAGCGTTAGAATAGCAAGTATTGTAGCAGTAAGCATTTTAAGGTGTTGTTTAATGTAAATAGTGTATTTGTAAAATGTACTGAATATATACTCTGCGAAATCACTATGCAAAAAGACTGGATATTAATTATCCAGCTACTATAACTCCTTCTATGTAAAGTCCGACTATAATCAGTTATCAAACAACTTAGTCAAAGCAGAAGGTTTGGAATAAAAAGTAAAATTGAATGCAAATATGCTCAAATAACAATGAATATAGTGGAGAACTGAAATCAATTTTTTTGGTTGTATTTAAAACGATTGGAAGTGTTAGTGGAACTAATAAAATGTGTTTGAAAGGGTCTTCTTAATGATGTCTCAATATTATTCAAAAATCTCATTAAATATTGAAAGCTCAGTAAATTCTGCTTTTCAATTATAATATCAATTATCGAAAAATTTTATCATCTTTTACACCTTTCAATATTGTGATAATATTTGATTCACTCCAATGAGAAACCATACTATTTTGTACACTATTTCAATCGATCACTTCAACTGCCTGTCTAATTTTCTTTTAACCTAGATCTTTATTTTGTTATAACCTCTTTCCTGATCAAATACACCTTCCTTATTATATTCTTCTTTACTCATATTGAGCTCTTCATAGAGCTTATCAAGTCTCATTTGTATAAGACGTAAAACCTCTTTTTGTTCCTGATGTAAATAATCTTGTTTCCGAAGAGATTCCTCACTCAAAGCTTTTGAATTAGTTTTTTGTCTCTTTATATGCAACAGACTATTACTGCGACTATTAATCCAGTTCCATAACAGTATTTCATTTTCCATGCGAGCATCTTGGCTCTCAAAACTAGAGCTGATGCTTGGTATAACCATATAATGAGCATCATTTATGCTGACACGCGAAAGATACTTACCCTGCAACAACGGCCTTGTGTTGTTTGTAGCCTGGTTAGAAGGCATAACCAACCCGGTAAGAGCTCCCCACAATCTTAATATAACAACCAATACCAATATACAACTTATCAAGCCAGTTATAAAGTTACTTATAAATGGAATTTGAACTGGAATTGAATCTCCAATACTTTCCATCAACGCATTAAACTGTGGTACTATACCTTTAGGACCTTGTTCAGCCGGCAATGGACTAGCCGCTGCACTCTTATCCGAAGTACTTTTACGAGAAGAAGTAGTATTGTGACGACTGCGCTTCTTTTTGGGAGTTTTGGATGAGTCTTTAGAACCACCATTACTAATCATTTCATTCAAAGAATCAATCATCTGGCGTACTGAGTCCTTCTGACCATCAATACTACCCTTTTCAATAGCACCTTTGATCCAAGACTTTGCAGACCATTCAATACTGGTTACAACATAAAGTTTTGTGGAATTGTTAGACCCCCAGCTTAAAAATATCTTGGTGCGAATCTTGAAAGAGTTACCACTAGGCACATCAGGAGTAGCAGTGAGTTGCTCAACTAAAACGTAACGCTCAAAGTCGCACTCAACTAATTTGTCTTCAATATTACATCGAGTCTGCTTGGGACCTATAGGCCCATTTAATGGTTTGGTATAAGAGTATTTTCTTTCCTTCTTTTTTGAACTAAGACCAGTTATGGACTGCTCTGTAACGTCAAAATTCTTTTGGCTCTTTAAAATCTTGACATAAGGGGCATTATCAGCTCCAAACAATAGCGAGTAAACTACTCCCAACGGAGCTTTAAGTGTGTCCTCAGCAATAAAAGTATCATTTGAATCCTTATTATAGTCGATTTCGGTAGGTGCGTGCTTTGCGGGGCCCACAAGTGTAAGCCCATTGAAAGTGTCGCTAGAGTTAGATGAGTCCTTAGAGCTGGCACTCTCTTTTTTAGTATTTGACTTGGTATTCTCTGAATCAGTGTCTGCATTGGCTGCGGAATCTTTCACTTGATTACTATTGTTATCAGAGCTATTTGTCAACGATTCATCATCATAATCCTCATTATTATCGCCACTATCTTGGTTGTCATCATCCTCTTCATCTCCGTCTAAATTGTCTTCCTCATCGCTAACTGCACCGGCATCACTGCTGGTCATTGAAAGACCCAGACCACGGCTGAGAGCACGGGTAGCAAGGCGGCCATTCACACTAGTAGGAGTGCGACTAGGTCTAGTAGAGCCATCTCCATTAGCCTGGTTTTTTAATGCTTTCTGCCATACTTTGTTGAGTTCATTAAAGACAAAGTCTCTGCTGAGAAACGTAGCAAATACATACTTGTGGTGTAATGTACGTATAATCATACCATTAGGAAATAAGACAGCAGTAGACTTCTTCTCGATCTGGATAATCTCCTGAAAAGGGATAACCACATTGGTAACCCACCCAAGAATATTGGAGTTGAAGCAAATGTGAAGGTCACTGATATACATGCGGCCATGAACCAAAATATCCTTAGAAAGCGCACACGAACAGTCATCAATTAAGCGTTCTGTCTTTGGAAGAGATTTGAACAATTGATGGAACTCACGATCTCTCTTTCGAGAAGCAGGTTTAATACTAGAACGGTCATCATCTTCGTTCTCCGACCCTTCATCGCCACTCATACTCACAAGACTGCTTCTCAGTTGCATACCGATGCTCTTGAGAGGAATCAATTCATCCGTATTGCCATTGCGAGTCAGAGAGTTGGCGTTGCTTGAAGTTCGTTTACGCTGAACCAGAGGCATTCTCTGGTTTACTATGTCTGGACTCATGCTTCGCAAGTTACTAAATTTCTCCGCTACCGGCAGCATGGCGAGGTCTGCCAAACGAGAGCCATGCAAATTAGACGGTTTAGGCGATACTTCTCCCAGAGAAATGGTGTTAATCGCGGGAGCAGTGAGGTCAAAGTGATCCAAGCTTAAATTGCCTGTACCAAATGTCTTGAGTGGCAGTTCGCGAACAGGCTCAAACTCAACCTCTGTAGCTGGGTGAGAAGAAATGCTCAGTGCAGTAGGATTCTGGGGACCTTTTGGTCCAAGATTCTGTGCTAGAACTAAATTGGAGCTATTATCGTCCAGAAATGAAGCCTTAGACGAAGAGCTGGCGTTTCCGCCAACCTTAGAAGGTTTCATTAACTGGTCAAGACGATTGGAGAAACTGTGTGTACCCATGCCAGGCTTTCCATTAGTGTTGCTGCCATTGGGGGATTCCTGAGTATTAGTTGAAATGGCATTCAATATTGATGAAAGAAAGCCCTGGGGGTCTGATTGGGCAGCTGTGGGTATACCCTGAGAAGGAGCCACTGGCGAAGATTCTGATGCCTGCGCCATCTTACCTAGTGAGTTAGACTGATTGGATAGGTCTCTGACTGTCAGAGTATTATTAGACTTTACTGAAGTGGCTGAGTCGATCTCTTCCGGCGCGTGCTCGCTGTTAACCACGATAGAGCCACTCAAAGCCATCCCAGAGGCTTCGCGACTTTTCTCGTTAGACTCTGCAGTTTCTCTAATACCTCTATCTTTACCACTGCTACCAAGTAGCAACAGTTTGGTCTTTTGAGGCAGGCCCTTTGCGTGATGGTGCTTTGGTAAGTGATGGTGGTGGCTTTTAGGCTCTAGATCCAGCAGATGCTGCTTGTGGTGCACCTTGAACGGTGATCCGCCAGAAGAGTGTACTGACGAGGCAGGGCTTTTTGGTCCCTCATCCTTTAGATGAAGTTTCTGCAAGATGTTGACCATTGATGGTAGCTGTGGTGGCGATGAAAGCGTTAATTATATTGGAGACTGCAGACGAAATGAATGACTGCTGGTGGTATGAGACTTACCTATTCCCTTTAGCGAACCTCACTCAACAGTATCGATTCCTGATGATGTGGTTTAGCCTTGAATGGTGGAAGACGAAACTGCTGTTTACGAAGCAATTTTATGGCGCCTATTCGAATTTAAGGGTCCAATGAGTTTCGGCCGAGGGGGACTCCCACAGAAACTCACTGGAATGCCTTCAATAGTGGCTTTAAGATGAAATTATGCTACGGGTTATTCGGAAGACATTGGAATTGGGGGCTTCTTAGAGGGAATGGCTGATTTGCATTGTTAGAGGAGTCATGTGTAGGAGGGTGTGTTTAGAGAGAATAGCTGTAGGAGAATTGTAGGAGAATTGTAGGAGAATTGTAGGAGAATTGCAGGTGATGAATCGTTAGAGAAGAGTTTCAATGAAAAGAATAAACAGCAACAAGAAGATCGAGGTTGAAATGGGCGAGTTGTAGTTAAAATAGTGACCGTAGCTAAAAATAGTCACTATAGCTTAAAAGAGAGGTGGTAGCTAAAAAAAACAGTAGAAACACGTTGAAAGAACATCGACGGCTCTAATTGAAACCCTTTCCAGTGGATAAAGTAAAATTAAATAACGAGTGAGAACATTGACAAGAATGAGATTGTAGGTGGCTCTGATGGATTTTTAAGAGTATTTCGAGTATAACAGTAGTTTATAGAAACTTTCAGAGCAAATTTTCTCTTTAAGCAGGCAATGGTGTAAATAGGTATGTGAGGAAGACTGTGGAAAATGTTGAAGAAGCGCTGTCTGTATAGTTTAATGGTATATCAAATATTAAGTGAGTTGGAGCATGTTGGAGTTGGAAGAGAATTACTAGTAATTGATGAAAGAAATGGGTGAACGGCTAACAAATAATCAACGGTCGCATGCTCTAATTACTTTTTCATTGGCGAGTGATGGATTTTTTTAAGATGGTTCAACTGATTATCACTAAGGAAGACGCTTTGTGATTTTTTAGGTAAATAGTTTATTTTTGCTCTCTGTTTCAAGATGCAATGAATGTGATTGCGAAGGTTTTTGCTATTTATTCTTGGTAACATTTCGAACGATTTTGTTATTTGAATTGATTCTCTTCCATTTTATTTATAAAAGACATGTAATGGTAATTGATTTAATTAGTATTGTATGAAAGATTATAACAATTGGTGAGCTTTGTATAGAGATTCAATCATAATAATATAAATAAAGTTCAGTAATTAATGAGCACCCTGATGAAAATATAGTGTAGTATTCAATGCTCATTGTAATAAAAATAAAGTTTAATAATAAATATTAAATATTTGCTACAGCCGTAATTGGAATGGGAAGCGAGGAACGCTTAAGAATTACAATGGAGGTCTGTAATTGGTGCAATTATTGTGAATATTTCAATTCATTATACTCACAACTTTCTGTTGTCTTGGTATTATCTCTATGCAATCTCTATTGGAATATATGGAAATTTTCTATATTCTCTACCTAATCTCTGTATGTTTTCACTTTAAGAATTAATTGTCGAAAAGGTACATACAACCTCTGAATACAAAACTTGTCTAATATAATATTGAATGGGTCTTTGTTACAATGACTAGCTTCCAAGTTAGGTTGAAAGTTACATCGAGATTCAACTCCAATTAATTATTATCAAGTATGATATATTCCTTTTGAATAGTATATATTACCATTCTCTATAAACAGCAATGCTTTCTAAATATTTAAACTATCTTCATCAAAGAACTTTATTAATATCAATTTTTATTCATACTAATCTCTTTTATATCAATTGGTATTCACTGTTAGCCAATCTTTATGACCCTTCTTCTTCTTCTATTGAATTCTTATCCTTCAAAACAACTTTTTCAAGAGAAGACTCGCTTGTTGAGTCAATAACAAATTAGCATCATAATCAACCCCAAATATTGATACTGCTGCTGCGCAATCTTGGTGTTCCACAATATAATTCTCCGAAGGCAAGCTACAGTCACCGCTGACACAGTTTTCGAGAGCAGTCCACAGCGACGAAGTCCATTGGAAAGAGTTAGAAGTCTCGTTATATTTTAAATCAGCTCCAGCAGCATAATTGCCAGTTAAGCGAGTTTGCACCCAACGAGGCTCAACACAACTTTCATTGAGGTAGCCTACCTGAGGGAAATTGACATTGACACCGGTCCCCAACGGAAGAGCGCGCTCTGAAGGACCTTGGGCCGCAAACAAGGTTTCTACGAATTTCGTGACCTGATTAGCCAAAATAGTCGATGGTTCCATAGTATCGTTTAAGTCAAGACTGTCCTTGAAGTAAGAATTGTTAGAATTGGAACCAGAAAACGCAACAGCTGGAAGACCACGGTAAACAGCATTGTAGGTTGCACCAAGGGTTCCTGAAAGCGTAAACATAGCTGGTGACATGTTGGTTCCTTCATTAGGACCAGCCACTACCAAGTCGATGTTAATCAGCTTGTTATTAAAGTAAACGGGAAGCACATATTGCAAAGTAAATGCCACACACAGCGCTGGTGTTCCATTGAAATACCAAATATGGTCATCATCTAGCTCATGGCCCCAAGATGGTGCTCCTTCCAGAACATGGTTAAACTCTCCGTTGGTCTGTAAAGTCGGACTCAGAGGTATATCAAACTTACCTCCAAACCCAGAACGCTGGGACACTGGAGCAACAAGATATACATTATGACCTGCATCTTTGAGCTTGTAGTATGTAGCACGAATGTTGGTTGAAGCCCAAGAATCATCGTTTGTGAGCAAGATGTTCTTTGCCGAAACAACAGCTGTGAAAATGGCGCTAGTGATAACAGATAACCGCATTAAAAGAGATTGGGTATTAGGAGAGTGCCGAAAGAGTGTGATAGAGAGCTCTATTAGTGGAGAGATATATTCTACACTTTGCTGGTGCTTTTGACTCCATTTATACTAGTTATCGCTATAACTTCTCCAGGCCCACGTTTTTGCAATCAAAGCCTGAAAAGGGCACTGAAACAAGTAAATACGGAAGGAAAGCCACGTTTGAGGACGTGGCTTCACAGAGATGATTCTATTGGTTAATTAATAAGTAATAAAGCGACTATATCCAAATATTCGTGTGCACCGTGTTGGTGAGGGTAAGAAGACGAGAAAGAGAGATAAAATGGTCTAATATTAGGAATGCAGGATAGAAAGTGATAGTAGATACCAGCAAAAATAGTAAATATTCTAGAATAGCAGTATAGTGTATATAAGAGTGTTCAGTGAGTGTAAAAAGAAGAGGATACAGGTGAATTGAGGGAGAGACAGTGTATTAAACTTAAACGGAATAGATAATCAATATGGCTTATAAAAAATGAGGTATTTAGCCAACTTGTATGATGGGCATTGCAAAAAACAGCAAAGCGAATACAGCACAATGGTAAAAGCTAAAATAATTGGACTAGAGCTCTTTCGATCGCTAGGCTATTAGCTTTGATTTTAAAGGAAGTAACTAGCTATTTAAACCAAATGTTTGACGGAGCATTATATGTCACTTACAGTGTGATACATGTAATTAAATGTAATTTAGTACATATAGCTTATAACCAGTTATCTTTGCTAAGAGTTGTTTAAGAAGATTTCAACTAAGAAACAGAACATAAGAATAGAATTTCAAAAGGTTAGTATGAATATTTTTATTGAAAATACTACCAAGCAATATACAAGTAAGGTCTTTTAATTAGTGGTCGTCAAAGGAATAATTAAAAAAATAAAGACAACTTGGTAAAATTATTCATTATTTAGTACTAATGATATAATAAATCAAAATATACTAGTACTTTATAATTTATTATACCCATACAACAACAATAATAGTCAAATAGTTTGTAATGTCAATTGTAATTTTTAGAATGAAATAACCAATAATGGACACCTTTTTGGAGTAATGGGTAAATTTATTCCTATTGGTTTATATGAAAAATAAATATTTTAAATAATGTTTGAATGATATAGAGGTATAAAGGTGTAAAGGTACCGTGATAAAGTAAAAAAATCAATTTTCAACCCATTAATATCAACCAGTCATCACCCTGTTTATATCTTTTATGCCATTTTTGTTAATCATTTCTTATCGGGTTGCTCTGACTACATCCATCTGCTTCAATAATTCCCTTTCTTTATCCTTCTTCCCCTCCACTACATATTAGTATTATCAATCAATACTATTTACCTTTTACGTTAATTTTAAACCAACTCCATCTTATGCCTTCATATTTTTACCCATTTTTCACTATATATTCTCACCTTGGGTCCTCAAAGTATTGGCTTAACCCACTATAACCCTCTTTAGTCACATGACTAGACCAATAGATAAAACATCCTCGGTAATCTCAACCACCAACACTACCTTTTCCACATAATGGCTGTCTTCTCCCTGCTAGCAACAGTCTTCCGCCGCAACAAGAAACGTATCCTTTTTGCTCTGGCCTTTGCGGTCCTGGCATATCTTTTGGTGGATCAGCTTGTCATTAAGCGGTTCAGGAACTTTCAACAGACCCTTCGCCAGGAACTCTTGTTTAAACAGCAGATTAAGCAGAGATTCATCCAGACACAGCAAGACTGTCTTCATACGCTCTTAGCGCTATTGCCAGTGTTGGCTCTCCCTATTTTGGAGCACTTGCCAGTCGAACAGATTACTCTGGCTCTTAGACTGAAGAAAGGCAATAACGAAGCCAGCAATAACACCACCAACAGCAATAACAATAGCACCAACACTCCCCTTACCTCGGGAAATCTTTCCTTGTTGGAGCATGGTGGAATTCCTTCGTATAACTCAATGTCCAAACAAGAGTTGTGGCTGCTTCTTAAGGTCAAAACCATTACTAGAACGCTCACATTGCTCTATAGTTCGAGCGCACTTCTTTTGCTCACTCGCCTACAACTCAATATCCTTGCCCGTAGATCTTACTTAGAACTGGCCATAGCCATGGCTGGTCTGAAGAGTCCTTTACCAAGCCATGAAACCTATATTATCGAACAGCTGTACCTTTCGCTCAGCTGGTGGCTATTGAATCGTGGGTGGATGATGATCAGCAATAATATTGAACAGACTGTAGTGCGTGTTTTCGAACATGTCAAGCCTAAGCTGGAGTTGTCAGTTGGAGAACTTCATCGCATGTTGGCCCTGGTGGTGAGCGAGCTTAATACGCCAATCAATGCCATGCGCATCTTGAATGCCGTCTTTCCGGACAGCCCAGATGCCCTAATGGAAACAGTGGCTAACACAAATCCCGAAATGGCTCAGTACGCAGAACAAAGCGATTCAAACTTATACAAGTTGATTCAAGAAACTCGGCTGAACATTCTTCAGGACCAAGCCTTTTACCAGCTTCTCCAGCTGCTTGTGTCAGACTCTCTAGATGTCTTAGCAAATCAATTGCTTGCCAGCTTGACGTTGGCACCCTCAAAAAATGAGGACAAGATCTCCTGTATTAATAGTGAATATGAGACCCATAAATTCAAATTGGCCTCATTATTAGCACAGTGCTCGGTTCAAAATGGTATTTTGGTCGACAATAACCATGAACCAAGGCTGAATTATGTTGATAATCCATTTGAGCAACTCGGCTTGGGAGATGATCATCCCGAGTTAACTGGAAATATCTATATTAATAGTATGAACAATAATGAGTATTTGGAAGAGTTCAGTGCTGGAATATATTCAAAGTTTGAGTAATAAGCTGGAAAAGATGATTACGAGTAATGGATGAATGATCGTTTTTACTATTATTATCATCATTATTAGTATCCTCTTCGCCTTTTTATCAAACACTTTTAAGATACTGATCGTTTCTATTCTTTTCAATCAATATTTTTCAGGGAATATTATGCCACTAATTGGTATATACTCTCTATTATCAATAATTGTTGACCTGGCTATTATATTATCACTGGAAATGATAAGTTATAATTGCAATAGCTCTATGTTAATTGCAATAAACTCTGCATTGTTACAATGTAACTAATGTAATTGTGATGTATTTATTCTCAACTTTGCTTTTTCATTTTCCAATGCTATCGCTTGATACATGTTTGAGAAGCAGAGAATGACCATAAAAACGATGTTGATTCTAGCCCTTCATAAACTCAAAAATTGTCACAAACTCTAATAAATGTAGACTTTTGGGTATGTTATTTGAATAACAACTTTAAAATATGATATATTCAGCATTGAATAGAAGGTATAAAATTGAAATTATTTATTACACTGTATCAGTTTAAACCGATATTGTAAGCCTGAAAAATATGAAATTTGACACAAAGTTCGTTGGATATATCAACTCTGTTGTCTATTACCAGTAAAATGTTTATTGATAACTTGGTTTCATAATCGCAATGAGTATAATTGCAAAATCCTTATTAATACATTATCAAATTTACTACAACATCATAAATTAATACCTGAAAACTATAATAAATGCTAATTGTTGGTCCTATTAATCTGGTCATTTTTTTAAAGAATATAAAATATGAATTGATTATGCTTCACTATTCCGATTATTATTTGGAATGTTTTATTGGATATTAAAAATATTGATTAATAGCTAAGGTATATTTTGTAATTTCTCAACTCAACCAAAAAGTTCATTGTAGTTTAATTCTTATATTTTTTTAAACAAGGCTTGCTGAAAAACAATTGACAGACCTATGGTTCATTTTATAATTATTCAAAGGTTCACCTTAAGTGTTACGTTCTGAAAAATTGATCCTATAAGCAATCAAGATCACTATTTAATTGACATTTATGTATCCACAAGAATATTAATAAAAAAACCATAGGTATATTTAATATAAATATTCACACCAATTCTATATTTTATGGGTGGAGCTCTTAATATGTGACCAATTAATTTACACTTCCTTATTTATTTGGCCTACTTCGAATAATAGATTTTCTAAATTAAAACCTCTTAATTATATAGTTCTTAGTTTTGCTTTATTATCAATTCTGCTATCAGTACTTTAGTTAATTCAGTCGAACCTGCTCTATTATATCCATGGAAATAATCACTATTAACATGTTTACTGAATATATTGCTAGTTTCGAAAAGTTTTACATCTATTCAATTAATACATTGAGTTTGACAATAAATGATTATTCACTTTTTATTCTTTTGCCTATTTTTTTTCTTAGCTTTGAGTTTGATATTTACAAAACATCATCAACTTAGTTGTCTGTTGTTCGATATTCTTTTTACGACACTTGGTTGCAAATTTTAACAAATTTAAACATGCTGTAATAGATTTCTTTGATTACAGCAAAATATCCCAGCTGCAACAGATCACACTCACTATTATTGAATATCCTGCCATTTCTCGCTTGCTCTTCAAATCCGCCTTGTGGTTTCTTGTATTGGTATGATAATCTTATATCCTTAATTCCACCAATTCTTGTCCCATTCGCCTCAAATACCCAAAAATAAACAGCTTCTTTCTTTTGTTTTCGCCATACCCAGTTATGTATTTCGTTCGGATTGAATGGTATTTTTAATTCAATCCTAAGTCTCTTCAAACCCAATTTCTCTTTTGTTTCATATATATCCAGCTTTGTTAGCAGTAGCTCAGTGGATATTGTTAGTTTACGCCATTTTATATATATAATTCCATTTTACACCTAAATTTTTCCTACTGATACCCCCAACTTTCCCTTCAACCTATACTCATAAACTTACCCCTAAGCTCTATACTTTCTACTTCCTTTTGCACCCAATCGAAAAACCGCTGGTTCTTGCGCAACACCATTACTATCGTGCCAAACTCCGTCATTTCTCCACCAAAATTCACCGCTTTTACACTAAAATACTCTAAATAATCTTGTTTCCTCCTCTCAGAACTGCTTCATCCATTTGCTCTCATCCCATTCCGATATTCCTCCTCTAGTCTACACCCTGTTCCTCCCACCAAATGAACAGACCTGCATATAGGCCCAATATGATTCTCGACTTGACTGATCACCTACAGCCAACCACCAGTGTACGCTACATTTCAGCCATTAGCACGCTTTACTTTGCCCTTTCTGCAACCAACCGCTATGTCGAACCCTAAAGTCATCATAATCTCATCCGATGATGAGAAGTTCCCTGTCGATCCAATCATTGCCCAAAAGCTGGTGTTGATCAAGAACATGATCAACGACTTAAACCCTGATGGGTTGAGCGAGGACTTTGAGATCCCCACGCCCAATGTCCGCGCTAATGTACTCGCAAAAGTATTGGAGTGGTGTGAGCACCATCGTAATACCGTCTTCAGCGACGACGAAGATGAGGATACTCGCAAATCCACCCCAGTAGAGGAATGGGATAAGAATTTCCTCAAAGTTGACCAGGAAATGCTCTACGAGATCATTTCAGCCGCAAACTACCTCAATATCAAGCCTCTTATGGACTCTGGGTGTAAGATGGTGGCTGAAATGATCAAAGGTAAGTCTCCTGAGGAATTGCGTCGCACTTTCAACATCATCAATGACTTCAGCCCTGAAGAAGAGGCTGCGATTCGTCGTGAAAACGAATGGGCTGAAGACCGTTAATACATAATATCCACACTCTTGTCATTTCTGTAGACCGCTCTGAATCTTTTAAGACTGCTCCTAGTCCTTGTAGCTGCGCTGTATTCAATTATTTTGGTGGTGGTTCAGGGTCCTTGGGGGCCCTTTTGGGGGTCATCGACAGCCAGGCTCTTTTTTCAGCCAAAAGCGATTTGGTTCCAAAGAGCACAACTTCAAAACTTTTTAACAAGAATCCGGTTTATACCCATTTCCGCCGCCCTAGCACTATTTTAAGCGCGATATTCGACATCAGGAGTGCTCATTCTACTATATAAGCTCTAACAGGGAGATTCTTAGGACCATTTTAAGCGCCTAAAATGACCTTTACATCATCATCATTGGCAGGCCTTCAGACCCTTTCAGTGGAGGAGCTCGGCCAATTGGAACGAGAGATAGCCGACGAGTATCGCGAGTTGGCGAGACTGTATGTTAGTGCTCGACTAACCCGTGTGAATATGTTGTTGGCTCAGTTGGATACACTGCTCGAGGCATCGCAGGCTAATGAACGTAATTGGCAAAACATCTACAATTTCGAGATAGAGACTATCGGGAACATTAAGAATAACACTGAGGATTTGGTTCTAATTAGAGGAGGCGCGGAATCTCCAAAACACGATGTTTTGAAATCGCTCGCAGAGTATGACGAGGAACTCAAAGAGGTTTTCCGCAATTTACAGAGCCCCTTGGAGTTTGACGAGACTTTGGATAGGATCGCAGCAGGTCTGTTCAGAAGTGATAGCTCTCTTCCGTTCCTGCTGTGCTTTAGTCGTTGCTTTTCTCCCCATGTTCGCCAATTACGTGCTATAGTGCTGGAAAAGGAGTACCAGGCAAATATGGTGTTTAACAACTCTCGTGGGAACTCCACAATAATATGGCGACAGTATCATTCAGACTTGCTTCGCAAGAAGTCAGAATTGGTGTCAAAGACTTTGAACGAGCTTCACCAGTTGCACCAGGAGTATAATGACGTCCTTCCCCATCAAACTCGGAAACGGAAGTTGGACCATACTATTCGGTCAGAAATCAGTATAAAGGATTTGAAACGGCCCAAACAAGTAGCCCTGGATGGTACAGTAACGGCTGTAAACACTACAAACACTCAAGATTTGCAACTGGTGTTGCAACATGACTGCGATACAGGCTATACCTACCCAGATAATCGCTACCTTCATAAGAATCGGCTGAAATTGAGGAGCATAAGAAACAACATTATACAGTGTACGCGTGGGTTTTTGGCGTCGCAGAGTAACCAGTCCGACTTAAATATTAAACTCAACTCATGCAGTGGGCTAATGGGCGAAGAAATAGACTCGGACTTGACTATTTTGCGCGAAGGCATAAGATACAAGCATATCCCCCTCCCAGGACAGTTAGAATATGAAAATACAGGATATGGGTCTGCAGGCTATGGAGAATATAATGAAAATGCCTCCGAGTCCGAAGATGATGAAAATGATGGCGATATTGATAATGATGACGATGAAGATGGGGATGAAGACGAAGATGAAGATGAGAACGACGAAGACGAAGATGAAGAAGAAGAAGGCTTTGATGGTGAAGTCTCAGATGATGATTCAGATAATGATTCAGATGATCTGGATCTGAACATGGGTGAGTCGGATTGTGCATCCACAAACTTTTACGATGATGACTCTGAAGAAGACTCTGATGAAGACCAAGAAGAGTATTTGGAACGCAGAAGGCGGCAATTTCGTCGTAAAATGCGTGCCGCTACAGAAACACAGGTCAAGTATTTGCAATTACTAGGCTTGGGTGTATTCCGGGAACCTTCTCGACAGTGGCCTACGTCTGGGCGTGCAAATTCTGCGCCAGCAGCTTCGTCTTCAACGCTATTTCGCTTACCAGCGCTACCTTCATTGGAGCAATTTACAAAGAGTACTCACTCACACTCATATCGGTGAGTAGTTTACTTGAAACAATTCCATCATCATTCCATAATATCCTGTTATAAAATATGAACTGTTCAAGAGAGTTGAAACTTTTACAAGGATTATCATATTTTATAAACTTATTTTATAGCTGTATCAGACCAAAAGTGATTCCTTCAAAGGAGTGTTATATTATAGCGTAGCAAAATCATTCTTTTTCTAATAAAATGCTTGCATTTTTCAAACCTGCTTCTTCTACGCTCAAATGCAAAGATTCAATAAGTTTGAAATTCCGGTTTGAAGCATTACTCAAGTTGAACTTGTCCTCTGCTGTCATGTCATATTCCTGAGTATTTTTCTCAATTATAAATTTGAGCCACTCATATATAGATTGAACTTTCTCAGTAGTATTAAACTTGTGAACAAGTCGTTTACCATTTGGAAACCGTACTTGTATTCTGGTGACCAGCCCATCAGACGGCTCCTTGTGATCTTGGGGCAAAATTAAGTCAAATGGTTCTTGTGCTATAATAGAAGGCAGCGATGCATTCTCTTCTTTCTTGTTAGCAGAATCTGAATTTTCAGCCATAGACTGTTTCATAGCAAACTCAATTTGCTGTTCCTCGGTCAACATATCTGGATCAAACTTAACATTATGCTTAACAATAGGATTGTTGGAGCCGGGTGCGAGTGAAAACTTGGCTAAAAATTCTTCTACATCTAGCAACCATTCATTTACTTTGGGTACTTCTCCATCCTTGTATGTGTGAACACGTTCACCGGTTAATGGGTCTATTATAGCCAAGTGCGGAAACGAATGAGTAGCATAGAAATTGAGATAGTTGATACCATTTCCAGAATCATTTTGATACTGCAAGAAAACAAAGCTTTCTCTTACTCTGGCTTTAACTTGTTCGTTGGACCAAAAATCACGATTCATCACCTGGCATTGAAACTCAGAAGAGTCTTGAATATTAATAAGAATCCACTTGTTAGCGCTTTTGGCATGTTTTCTAGCAGTGTCCAAGTCCACAATTTCCATGAGATCAAAAGGCGGCCTAAATAAGTTGGCCAATCTTCTTTGAGTTGAAGTAAGTTCAGCACGGCGCATATTTCTATTCCTCCTTCTACGAGAAACATTAACCGCTTCTATTTCATCATCTGAGTCTATGATTATCACCCCATTCTCATCATCTTCCTTGTCTTCATCATCATCATGTATGTTCTCGTCCTCATCATCCAGCCCATCATCATCATCATCGTCAATCTCCTCGAACCGATTTCTGAAATAAGTTTCAGCACCATCAAAGCGCTGGTTGAAAATCCCAGCTCTTCCCTGGCCAAAAATCCCAGGATGTGGCATTGCTGGAACAAAACCAGCGCTTGGATCAGGGCCTCCAAACAGATCTAATAAAGTTTCGTGACGGTGAACGTTAGTATCAGCAGCGCGTACATTGTCCGACTCGTAAGCTTCCAGTTGAAGGCGCTCCGCCATTTCTGCATCTTCCCCTGCTGCGCCACTATTTGCTCCATCTGGCTGTGCCTCCATATAGAGTGTTACAGCATACTCTAAGTCTCCATTAGTTAAATCCAAGTACTGTTTAGCCACTGATGCGTCTGCAACCCCTGTCACCGCTAGGAAAGTCGGAATTTGTTCGTCCATAACTTAAATGCCCTAATTATGCCTTCTTAATCAGTTTCCGGCTCTATAAATACACTTCTATAGGCTTAAGTAATGTCCTTTTACCTGCTCATTAGCCCCCAGGTATTGCGGTGGGCTTTAGCTTTTACAGTGGCAAAATGTCGTACCTAGCAATGGCTTTGTTAGATAAATGTCGCACTAAAATGTCGTATTGTTTCCAAAAGAATTCCCCAGAACTAAAAATTTAAATGGCATCGCTAGCGCCAGCAAGCGATATAATCGACATCAAAGCCGAATAATTAGTACAGCCTTTACATTGAAACACTCAAATAGTAACAGAAGTCTTCGGAGAGATCAGGCCAGCTTAGAATACCTAAGTAAAGCAAGTTTTGGTCTTGATAATACATCTACAAGTGAATTAAACTGAAACAAAGCAGGCTGAAACAAGTTTGATAGTGGGTGAGAGTACTGGAATAAAAGCTAGAGGATTTGTTTAAAGCAAACAAAAAGTCTCAAGAAAATAAGAACAGCTTCCAGGAAAGTAAAGAAAATTGATAACTAATAGGTTTGAAACGCTTTCGATCCAATTATAGACGCGACTGGACGGCATTTTTGGTTGAGAATTAACTCACATTGCCCCTTCAATCAACAAAAATTGTATACAACTTTTGCATTTTAAGCATTATATGTGCATTTAACGGCTAAAACACTTCATTTGCATGCCAACAGTGTTGGTTTAACTTTATTAGAGACTTTTTTGCATTTATTTCCCATGGACGAGTACGAAGAGTATGATCGCGGCAAGCTCTTGCGCTCTCGGTACAAAAAGGTGGGAGATATAAGCCAAGGATCGTATGGTTTGGTTTCTGTGGCCAAGGATACCAAAAACAATGATTGCTTGGTGGCGGTTAAGTTTATCTACCCTCTTGGGTACAAAGCTCATTCTCGCAATTCGCCAACTGCTTCTCCACATCTGTCTAACAGACCTACTACAAGTCCTGCTCATATTTCATCTTCTGCTAGAACTCTGGCTTTGAGACCATCAAAAGATTCCATTTTACGCAGCTTGCACGAAGAAGCGCAAAAGGAAATTAATATCCACAGCATATTGGGAACCCATCCCAACATTTCAGCCTTGTGCGACCATTTTGATTCCTTTTTGATATTGGAGTATTGCTCTCGAGGAGACTTGTACGAAGCGATACACAATAATTCAGGACCATCAACTTCTCAGGATATCAAAGATGTGTTTTTACAGATTTTGTCAGCACTCCAGTTTTGCCATGAACGTAGTGTATTTCATCGTGATTTAAAACCTGAAAACATTTTGATCACCGAGGATTGGTCCATCAAGTTATGTGATTGGGGATTGGCCACAACCACTAAGATTATCACCAATCGTAACGAATTTGATGTTGGTCTGGAGCGTTATATGGCTCCAGAGCTTTTTGACGCTCAAATTGAAAGTTATGATGCTAGTAAGCTTGATTTGTGGTCAGTGGGAATTATCTTGTTAACCTTGGTATTTCACAAAAATCCTTTTCAAGTGGCAAACTATTCTGATAAGCGTTTTATTCAATTTGTTAACAACAGAGAAGCTCTTTTTGACTTCTTTTCAGCCATGAGCGGTGATATGTTTTCCGTACTCCGGTTTTGTCTTAATATTGATCCTACAAACCGTGATTTGGAAAGCTTGAAGAATGGTGTGTCTTCATTAAAATACTTTACAATCGATGAAGAATACTGGGGAAGCGACTATGAGGAAGAGGAAGAGTATGATGATTTGGAAGATGATTTCGGTGACTTTGCGGATGAAGACTATTATTACAAAAAATTGTCGCCTTCTCCAGATAAGCCGCCCGTACCTATATTAAACACACCCGATTTTGGCACGATTAAAAACCCGGCGCCAATTTATCGCCCTTCTTCCCCCTCTGCCACCGAGTCTGATTCAACTAGCTGCAAAAACCAGCTTTCAAAGGCTTTTCATGGAAGCATGCCGCACAATCACCGCGCAGATGCTCTCCTTTCAGCAAGCACCAACTTGAAGCCCATACCTATAAATGAGCCGGGTGCGAAGAACTTTCGCAATACACGCAAGCCCTTCAATGTTGCGTCCTACAATCAATCCTCGAATAATGGAAGATTTCTTAATGTTCACAAGTTTAATCGTGAAGACTTTTTCACCCCAAAATCTGTTTTTAACCACTACATGGATAAGTATGGTGAGCAGCGGTTTAATAATAATGCTTCGCGCAATCAGCACACCAATAACAATTTCCACGAGTCTAAACGATACAATAACAAACGGAAGTCGTGGAAAAAAACAAGTAACAACCACAATCACAAGAACAACACGCAGAAATCAAGATGTAGATCAGGGCGGTATACGCGCAATCGCGAACAGCCTATTGAACAACCTCGGAATGATGTTCAATTTCGTCGCAAGTCACGGCTGTACTCTTCTACCAAAAATACGAAAGCCAATGTACTTAGCTCTTCATATCATTCACATGCCCATCATGGAAACAACTTCCATGGCAGCAGCTACTATGGTAACAGCTCATATAGCTCCAGTGGCAAATATGTCCCTCCATTTTTACGCTCTCCTAATCACGTCAAGTCGCCATTGGTAAAACCATTAACCGAGGAGATTGAAAACTTAAATTTAAACAATGATTACGATGAAGTATTTGAATTGGAAGATGATTTTGAGTTGAACCAAGAACAAGGCAGTAGTGGAGAAAAGGGACTTAACATGGACATCAATTACAAGCGTCCCAACTACAAGGGGTTAGTTCAATCATCGGCAGATCCATTGTTTTTTGTAAATGGCAATAACCGCCAAGATTATGGACTGAGTGTATCTAGTAGCCCGGGACATACCTTACAATCGAGTCATGGTCACACTTTGCAACCAACAAATGGGAACACATTACACCAAACCCCTCAATCGTTCCATCAAACATCCAATCATGCATTACATTCTTCATCAACACTAGGCCAGACACTATCAGAAACAGCTTATAGGCGACACTCTGCTGTTTCCACTGCAAAACGGCCAATCCCCAGCAAGCCAGTGGCAACAGATATAAGCTTATCTCTTTCTGCAAATGCATTGCAACGAGGCAAGTATGTGCCACCATTTCGGCGTGGGTCACAACCAGCGCTTGTATCTAAGAAGGAACGAGAATCTGCAGAGAAGATGGTATCATATCCATTGTCAGAGTTGAGCCAATTCTCGATTGCCACCGATGGTGAATGGCTGAAGAAAAACTGGAGTGATTACGATTAGCGAAGGGGAAATAATAGAATAAAAAACAAAATTATAATGGATATGATGAAAGTATAAATATCATCAAAGGAAATTTAATTATTTTACCCAAGGGTATGTGCTGACAAATGGGCTTATTGAACTATTTGATTGAGAGGCACGATTATTTAACTATTTATTTGGAATACGAGTATTGGATAAATTTTTCTGGAGTATAATGTTTATCGAAAAGAGAGGATTCCGTAATTACAAAGAAGATTTAACCAGCATAATATATCGGTTATGAGTTGGTTGTAATTAGATGCATATGACTTTCAACATGGAATGCAATACAATGATGATAGGGGTATTTGCAATCGGCATCCAACGAATGTTTGTGAACAAAACAAAATTACGGTATTTGATGACGGAGAAAAGGACCTAATTGAGAGCTCGGGCTTTCCACACTCATTGATGGGGAGGCATGTAAGGAAGCCATGCAGAATGATAAAATGAGGTGAATTATGATTTTAAGGTATCAGTGACGTATGAAATTAAGGTATGGATTCAAGTATGATAATAAGGTTTAAGGAAACCACATTTTTGGCATCACAAATTGAATCAATTTGTCACTTGTATTGCATCATAAACGATAGAATTAATATTATTGTTTACTAAGTCAGATCCACATTGTATTGACCAAATTTCGATTTATCATAAAATTCATGAATGGGTTTTTGAGAATTCGTTGAAATGTTTTTAAGATATTCCTACAGATATATGAATTCCAAGCATTATCACTTTTTGCCAATGATGACATTGAATGTTATGTTTTACCGAGGCCTTTGCCTGGTCTACACCATTTACCTCATTCAATGATTCATGTATTTTTTTGTATATTTGCAAGTTACGAGCGTCTTCTCAACTGCTCACGTAGAATGCGACGAGCCTCTACGCGGCCTGGCACAGTACGGTCAGTGCAATTGGTGGACTGGCGATAGTAAAAAATCGAGGCGCCGTCACTTTGGCCAAACCGTTTAGCTAATTTCAGATAGAACAATCCACAGGCATTGCAGAGAGTTCTAAAGCCATCTGGCCCTCGACGCCACTCAGGCGTAGTGCCTGCTCTGCAATTAGCACATACCAGAGGGTGTTGTTCCGTTATAGGCAGAGGCAGGCTTGTTTGCGAAGACAGAGAAGGAAATTCCAGCAACTGCGTAGAGTTAAGCGGAGGGGAAATCAGTGATGGGACTGTGAGAGAAGTGGCGAGAGAGGGTGTGGCGAGAGTCGATGTGGCAAGAGAGGGTGTGGCGAGAGAGGGTGTGATTGGCAGGCTAGCAATTGGTAGAGTTGATAGCGGCAAAGCCATGCTTGACGAATTCAGCTGTAGATGCAAGCTTGGCTCAAGCTGCAGCTGGTGATTCAAATGACGGTTCTGCAAGGCTTCTTTAAACTGGCTCTCTTTCTCTATTAGGCTCTTCAACAGTAGCAACACACTACCAAAGCGAAACATAGCGTTTGCCAAATTATCGCACATTGGGGCGGGAATGTCCCGCGCAAATCGATGGAACTCAACTCCCAGCACTGTCCATACTGTGCCGTCCACTGAAACACCTTGCAATCTCGCCTTGTTTGGTCCCGAGAACCCCATAGTCGAGATTCGATCTAGATTCTGGCGCATTTGCCTTAAACACTCAAATAGCGTATCCAGAGATGACAAAAAATGTGTGAGATAGGCAAAGCACTGCTCTGGCTCCGTCACCAGTGTACTAACCAGCATGGGCCCATTTGATACATGCTGACTACCTGTCGCCTTTATCTGTTTACGCTCTGCTTCTGCTTTATGGCTCTCGATGCTAGCAAATCCGCCCAAAACTGCTCCTCCATTTGCTGCTCCATCTCCACCTAAACGCAGCCCTCTTTCCAAGGGGATTCCTCTGGTAAGCTCTTCAAAACTAGGCAACGACTTGCAGTCTCTTGTCATCACTATGCTACGACTATAAGCTGGATACATGATACAAAAAAAATTGAATTCTGGTACAAATCCCAAGCGGATGCGTGCTTTGTGCCCGCAAAAACCCGCCCTGAAACTACATAGCACAATTCAGACAATCCTTCCAACCTCCAACAACGTTGGTTCCATACCTCTTGTGCTCATTTCGTTCTATTCATTAATACCATCTTGGCTTTCCAAAAATATCCTTTTGCACCCATTCTGCCATTCCCGTCCCCTGAGCCGCACCTGCTGCAATTGGCAGCGGCGTTTTAGGTTAAGTTTTACATTTAAAAACAAATCTGAAACAAACTCAAATCTTCAAGCCAAACGTATTTAAAGTGGACGAGACCCGCCGCCGTCAGACGGGTTTCAATAGTGAATTCGAAACCAAGACCCTGGTTGCCAGCTGGTGCGGTTAAGAGAATGGAAGAGCAAGAAAGAGAAACTGAAAATGAGCTAAAGCTGAGTGATATGGAACGAATAGGACAGGGGGTCGGCGCTGGAGCAAGACGGAGTGATGGCGGGGGTCTTTTGGGCAGTGGTGGTGATGGAAATGCTCAGGAAGAGAGCAGTGGTGGTGGAGAATGTGGTGGAGGAGGTGGCGGGCTCAAGGAAGTTGAATTGGGGAAAATAGGGTGCGAAATGAATGATTTGCGGAGGAGCACTGATATGAAGAGAATGGAACGAGGAGCAAGGTTGCGGAGAGAGGTTCAGAGACAAAGAGGAGTTGAAGGTGGTGGTGGAAACGGAGAGAACGACGGAAATGGCGAGAATGACGGAAACGATGAACGCCATGGTGATGATGAGCATTATGGAAATGATTCAAGCCAGTTCAAGTCCAGTCGCAACCACCATTCTAAACTTCATTCTGATGTTTTTATGGATTTGATCACTCCGTTGAACAATCCCAATAAATCATCGTCGTCAATATCCACACATGAAAACTCCATTGATCCAAATAACTCCATTGATCCAAATAACTCCTTTGAATCAAATCAGTCTATGGACTCGCATATGTTGAATGTCTCCATTAAAAACCATCTTCCACAAGGGCCGCTGCGGCCAGCAACAGCTGCACCTACTGCAACAACACAGCACCTACGTGCTCCCTCATCTAATATGTTGGCTTCCACGCCCCATCTAAGCAAAGATGATGAGCCAATATCCACCAATATCATATCAAACACCTCTCATTCGGCTGTTTTAGAATCTCTTCGCCTTATTGAAGACCTCAAATTTTTTTTGGCCACTGCTCCTGCTAATTGGCAGGAAAATCAAGTTATTCGTCGATACTACCTTAATCGCGATGAAGGTTTTGTTTCCTGTGTCTACTGGAACAACCTCTACTTCATTACTGGCACTGATATTGTTCGTTGTATTGTCTATAAGTTTGAACACTTTGGTCGCAAGATCATTGACCGCAAAAAGTTTGAAGAAGGCATATTTTCTGACCTCCGTAACCTCAAGTGTGGTAATGATGCTGTTTTGGAACCTCCTCGCTCCGAGTTTTTAGAATTTCTCTTTAAGAATTCCTGTTTGCGAACTCAAAAAAAGCAAAAGGTGTTTTTTTGGTTCAATGTCCCCCATGATAAGTTGATGGCTGATGCCTTGGAAAGAGATTTAAAGAAGGAACGCGTGGGTTTGGCTGCCACAACTGCGGCTCACAAAGAACCGGCTCTTTCATTTGTTTATCATGACGGTCTGACTAGTTTGTTTAGCCAGTTATCGGCTCATTTGGATGCTCTGCGCTCCGAAGAAGATAGGCTGGATGAAACTGCAGCTACTGCGCCTCCTACTTCCCCTGAATATATCTCAAACTCTACTGCCAATTTCAAAATTGAATCTCATGTTGACTCATTGCCGGAATACATGTCAAACTCTACTGCTAATTTTAAACTTGAATCCCACGTTAATTCAGTACCGGAATACAAGAATAAACCCAAAGAGGATGATTTTCCTTTGGATTATTTTAACTCTACTACAAATAAACCACTGGCTCAATCGTTGAATGATTACAATATTGATGACTGTATTAATATTGACACCAATTATCTGCTGAGTGGCTATGCAAACTTATTTGAAGATAATCTAGACACTTTAGTTGATCCCTCTGTGTTCACCCACCCATCTTTGCGCGCTATTCCCAGTTCACGAGGCTTCACTTCTGATAATAATGCCCCGATATCGAGTCAGGTTGTGTACAACGATGAATATTTGATTGAGCAAACACAGCCAATTAAATCAAACCCTGCATCAGCCCTGTTTTCTTTGAGTGCTCACCTTCAACAACATCAACAGCAATACCAACAACAACATCATCATCAACCCCCATCTGCAGATCTGTTTCTTCTGGTGTTGCAGCGCAATGGCCTGCTTTCGGCAAAACTACCATCAACAACACAACCATTACCATCTCGTGAAAATGTTTCGATGAATTCTGGTGGGCTCGGCGCTCATTTAAAATACTCACCATATTATGAAAATCCTAATCATACTGTGCTATCAGTATTACCACCACCACCTCCTCCTCCTCCTCCAGCTGAGTATAGCTCGACAGGGCCAACTTACAATAAAGCACGCCATGACCAAGAATATTGGGGCCCCTCGCCGACCAATATTACCTATGCTACACCTATTGATCATTCTCGTCACGTGGCTCACCTGCAACAGGTTGCTTATGCAAATGACCCAGAAGCCCCAGCTCCAGCTCCAGCTCCTGTTTACAACCATCCACCGCATCGTTATGCCCAACAGTCACAATACCCTTCAGACATCCTGGCAAAACCCCATCCAGCCAAAAAACCGACAAACTTGACCAGTCGAAGTAATGCAATTCAAAAACAATCTTACACGAAGAATACGAAACCTACAGCATCTTCCTCGAGTTATTTGGAAGACATGTTTAGCAACAAATTGGTCGACATAAATACAAAAACTTCAAAGTCAGTTAATTTCTTGAAAGAAGATCCTGGTTGAGCTTCCAAAGTCTTTAATTAGAATTTTGCATTTTTGCAATGTAAACTATTTAAGGATTCTGTTTGAATTAACTCAATTTTAGATATCTTCACTGACAGTTATTGGTGTTTCACAGAGCTTTATAACTACATGCATCACCACCAGAGTTCTTTTACCCTTATAAATTGCTTTATGAAAGTAACAACTCTGCATTAGACACTTTGCTTCACTTCTTTTAAAATGTTTTTATAGACTTCTTGCAAATAATGCTATAATTTGCTGCTAGCTTAATCTCAGACTTGACTATAGTGCTCAATAAGCTTCCTCTGGGTTAATGATAAATGCTGTAAAATTCCATCCATGGCGTAAGTTTCGTCATTTAGCTTGTTTGCTCGGTTAACCCCAGCAGCATTTGAAACTCTTGACATGCGCAAGAGTTTTCCGTAGCTAATTGTTACACTCCTCCTAATTTCTACGGTTTCGTGGCTGATGAATGAGCGTAAAACAGAATCGATCTGAAACATAAGCTCCTCACTAATTAGCAAGGCCACAGAATTCATTGACAACAACTTGGACAAACATTCCAAAACGAATATCCAAAATTTGGATTTTTGCGAAGAGTTTCTCATTTTGCAAAGCGTATTCAACACTATTGTAATGATGTCGTGACTCGTATAAGTTCCACATGTCACTTCATCAAAAGTTTCATTGATGGCATGTGTTAACTCAGTAGAAGATGTTTGAAGCTCACTCAACTCCAATAATGTATTCCAAAGCTGACTGAGGTCCACCTTGTACTTGTTAACAAGTAACTGTTTCATTAATATAAGACCGCTCAATGCGTTTGTTTGCGTCAAACTTGAAACCGGCTCAAAGAATTTCCATAGTGACAGTTCCATCAACTGCAACCCCTGGTTGTAAAGAAATTCGCTGAACTCGGAATTGGAACCAGGTGAATTTTGTAGGTAGTTAAGCGCAAGTATAAAGTCCTTTCCAGATATATTTTGTGAGCTGACTAGTTCGCAAAGAGTTAAGAACTTATTAATAGACAGATTCTCTGGTACTTCTGGAACATGAAGGGAGTTTTTTACAACTTGAAAATTGAACCAATTTAGCTCAGCATATGAATATTCTTTAACCTTTTGCGGAGAGCCATTTGAGTCTTCAAAGATTGAAATTGGTTTAATTTTATTTGAAATTGATCTTAATGGATCAATTTTTTCAATAAGATTAACTAGTGAATCTGGTTTTATATTAGACTCCAATGGTTCCGTAATATTTACCAGGGCTAAATCTTTGGCTAAATCTGTAGAATTATCATTATTAGGGTTGGAAAACAAGCCGGACCCGCGGTCATTAGGTTTCGAAAATATATTATTATTCCGGTAGGAGCCAAAAGGTGATGTACTTGATGAAGTTCTTTGTTCAATGAATTCGGCAAGATCACCTATAATTTCAATTGATTCAGGAAGTTTGGGTGATTCAGATAAAGATTTAGTAGGTTTAGGAAAACTATTCTTTATACCACTTAACTCATTATGGTTTGAATCTTCTTCAGTTAATTTAGCATTTTCTGTCTCCATATTGGTATCATAGTCTTGATGGGAATTGTTAAATATGCCATTATCATGATTATCACCATGGAAATTATCATGACTGATCATATGATCATTTTCATTATGGTTTGAATTTTTATCAATATGATTATGTTCACTGCCATGGCTTTTGGCCAAGCTTTCATCGCAATCCATTTTTTCACAAATATTTTCATCGATGTTATTCTCAACCATAGTATTAATAGGGGTAGTAGTATCGCGGTCCACAGTGCCGTTAGCAATGCTGTCAGAAGAAGGAAATTTATTTTCGGACATTTCCTTGTTTAGTTTGTAACCTAATTCTTGATCCGGTTTCATTAACGGCACAATCATTGTGAAATCAACTGAAAGCTTTACAGGTGAAAGGTTATCCATTCTAGTCATATGGTTCACTTTGGTCAAATCAAACAAAGGTCCAAGTTGATTTGAAATGGCAGACGCATCGTTTTTCAAGTCTAGTGTGTGATCAACACCAACCATTTGATCTACTTCGTCTCTTATATTTTGATCAAGCATTTCCAACTCTGTCATAAACAAGTTAGGGTTTATCGAATATAGCTTTTGCATGGCTCCAGAAAATGGAGAGTATACTTCTGTGGATCTTAAAAGAGGCACAAATTCAAACAAATTGGATGTAAGCCGCAGAAAGTAACTATCACTAATTGGTATTTTGTCAAGACATATTGCTAAAAACTCCATTATCATGCGGGTGATAGTTGATTTGTACCTGATTATTTGCATTGCAAGTTCGTCGTCATCTAATATATTAGCCGTACTGGCTGTGTATGATAATAATTTTGTAATCGAATCGTATATGTGGTCAACGTCAATAAGAGATATTATAAGATTAACATTCTTTTCCTCCATTGAGTGAATCAAAATGCAACAAACACGAAAGAAATCTTCTGGCATAAAAAACTGACATGTCTTTTTAAATAGGTTGTCATTTGACAAAAACAATGGCAGCAACAAATTTGGCTGCCTAATAGAAATTCTTTTCAACAAAATTTTAACTTCACTGGACAAATCTTCGTCTCCTAGAATAGCATATTTTAAAAGGTTTATTCCTTCTGTTACCAAATCTGTTTGATTTGAAGACAAAAATTTTAAAATTGGATCGCTTTGCTTATCAAATGCAATATCTGATTTACCACTAGGACCACTAGTTTGGTGTCTAGCAACAAGTATAGGTTCATTGGAGGGATTTGAAAGCTCTTTATGATGTGTTTTTGACTGATTGTTTTGTTTATTGGGTCCAGTTGTGTGAGCTGTTGTTGCTTGTAGCTTTTCGGGCTCTATAACATCTCTTCTTAATGATTCAAATCTGGAAGAATTGGAAAAATTTCGTTTGGGGGGACCAATTCTTTGAGATTTATCATATAATTGAGAAACATTATGAGATGAGCCTTGATTTGAACCATGAACATTATTATGCGATGCTCCTCTTATCGAGCTATGTGTTGAACTTTGTGCTGAGCTTTGTGTTAAGTTATTAGTTGAAGCATTAACTGAACTTTGTGCTATACCGTGCGAGTCAGATGCGGTTCTTGATGGAGGTCTTGTGCTAGCAGCAGATTCCCGTTGCTTCAACCTCAATTCTTTATTTTTTTCGATAATAGATTCCCTAATTGAAGGTCTTGTTTTTTTATTAACTAGTATTGCATTTTTGGCTAAATCAGTAGATGGTCTCGATCTTTCAAGGCCTTTTGCAATCTTGGGATCAACCAGAGCAAGAAGGTTTTCCGCATCCGCGCGAAATTTTCCCCAAAAACACCAAAAGCAATCCTTACCGGACTGTCTGGCACTGGGGCTTGGATCACCTAACAATTTGATCAAAACTTTGCTGATTATTTCAATACTAGAAGTATTAGCTAATCCTTGCACTGTGATAAAATTAGGGTGGGCGAAAAATCTTGAGATTAATATTTGTAGCCATGTACCTGAGTATGAACGAGGCTGAACATTCTTTTCATTAGAAGCAGTTTGAATTCTTTGGAGAAGTTTGTGGTTGTAGGATGCATTCACATAAATTGCACAAATCGCCATATTTGCATTAGTTGAAGCAATATTCTTAGTGGCCGAACATAGCTTATTCAATGTAGGCATAACTAAGTCAATCAAAGAATCAAAATCCTTTTTCAAAATAAAGGCACAATCTTTAATAAGCTGGCACCCATGTGAAGACAAGGTTGTTCTTAGGGATAAAATTGCCTTACAAATACCATCAAAACATTCCTTCAAACAAGCCAACAAGTCGCTTCTGTAATCAAGCGGTGAGTTTCCCCTGATAACCTGTCTCCATTTGATGATTGATTTTTCCCGAAAAGCCCAATTAAACTCAGTTTCTTTTCCTTCAAAGAACCGTAATGATTCATGCGTCATAGTATACAAAGAATCCGCTTCAGTCATATCCATACTTGTAATAAGAGGGTCCATATTGATGTGAACTTTCTCGAGTATTTTGCGTAATTCAGGAGATAATTCATCTATAGTTGGGTATTCCAAAGGACTCTTTTCAAATACGGGAGATGAAGATACTGGTAGATTGGGTATTTGGTTGCTGGTATAGCTGGAGCCTTGAATATTGGAAACAGAGCTCTGTGTGTTTTTTGGATAGCCAGTGCTTTCAATGCTTTGGTATCCTGGAGTTTGAGCACTCTGTGGGGCATGTCCCAGCAGGACAGCAGAGTTCACCAGCTTTGTCGAACTTTCGGGTAATTTTGAAATAGAGCTCAAAGATTCTATTGATTGTAAAGAAGTTTCCATATTAGTTGCATTTGCCAGTGTAGCTCCAGTTGAGTCTTTGCGGTCAACCATTATTTCTTTCCGGCCATGCATTATCTCTTTTTGGTCAGCCAACTCCTCACTCATGCTATATACATCGCTCATAATAATTTTTTCAACTTGGGGTAGAACACCCTGCGTTTCAAGTTCTTGCGCTAAATGGTACTTTTGTAATTTATTATGCTTCAACCGGTAGTAGTTTGCAAAAAAATGTGCTAATTCCTTGACTAACGCGTCTTGCGGAGTACCTACCAATAACTCAACTAACTGATGTAGAAATGGATCAAGTTTAAAGTTCTGGTTGACATTACAAATGATATGGCCTAGCCACAGTATAGTATCCATCACAACAGCCCTGTTTCTATGCTTTAACGCCAACTCTAAAATAGCCAATTCAACCTCTTTCGGCGCAGAGAGATAGTAGGCCTCTAATGCTTTCTTGGCGCTTGATTTTGTTGATGTTTTGCCATCTCCGAGTTTATTAATAATGATGGGAAGGACCAAATACCCTTGACTACGCAAGACATCTCCACTCTTGTCTTGCATACTCACACGCTTCACCAAATGCGACAAAACGCTAAAACTATTCACCAGTATGCTACCTGGTATGTCCACTGCAATAGATAAAGCTTCGATGATCCTTGGGACTTGTTCCAAGTCCACAAACTCCTTCTTGACATGGGTTTTCAATTGCGTGATTAGTGCCATCTTCTCGTCATTTGTAGATTCCTTGGAAGCTACTGCCGCAAATAGTTCGTCGGCAGTGACCATCTTGAACCGTTTATTAGTAAAAAAACGCGGTATATAAGGCTCTTTGGTTATAAGTTATATATGATGAAATGCTGCTAATGGGGATTTTGTTTACAAATTTTCAGTTCAGAAATTCTAGTGGGTGCAAAATTATCAAAAATTTCAATATAGCATTTTGGCCTTAAAATCGTGCTATAAAAGACCTATACAATAGGAAAATAATGTTACTTTGCAACTAGCCATAATGCTGCGTAAATAAAGATTGCAATGATACCAAAAACTTTAGTTTGGAAAGGTGTTATGGCGACTAGCCCTTGTCTTGTTTCATTTTCAGTCAGTGCAAAGAATTCCAAGTGAGAAATGGCAGGCTTGTGATGGGCGGAAATGGCAGATTCGTTGCGGCTGTTAGCAATCTTTGGGAGTATGTCGTTTTCCACTTCATCAACTACAACATGTTGAACGTTTCCAAAGAAGTCGGTCAAAAGAACAGAGCTTATATTACGCTTGAACAAGTCTGTGCGGATCCCCGGGGTTGAGTGAATGTTCTCAAACGTGTACTCTGCAAATAGTTTATCCATGGTGTCTTTCGAATCCTTTTTGATCTTTTCCAAGAATTTCAAGGTGTAGTACGTAAATCGGTCGATTACTGCTACTCCGATATCCATGTCAGAATGATGGGAGTATGAGGATTCCTCGATAGCTGAAGAGCCCACTGCAAGGATGTTGGGAGAGTAAAATCGCTCATACATAGTGTTGGCCTGACAAGTATCAATCATGAAGAAGATTTCATTATAACGCTTCTTTTCGTGCATTTGAGCAAACGCATCTGCGATGTCGTATGACCCTATTTCTTCGGCGTCCTGGAACTTGAGGAACTCGTTCCCGCCGTGACCCGTCAAGTAAATGAAGATATTGGAGTTTTCATCCGTCAAAAGTCGCTTCGAACGAGGATGGTCAGGATCCCACCGGTCTGTAAGAAGACGAATGAAATTCTCCACCGTCACTTCATATCCTCGATAATCCACTTCAATGGAGTCACCATACAAATCAATTTCTTGGTTCATATTGTTGAATACCGTTCCTGGAAACGCATTACGTGGGTTACAAGCAATGTCATCGGAAAGCATCAATATGATTTGTGAGTCAGGTATGCCAAGCCGCTTGACTGTTCTGTACAAACTGAGAACGTTAGCCATGTGGCGGTAGTTGAACCAAAATCGTGATGTCGATACCAAAACGGCCCAGTTATTGGTGTGCTGAGATGCCTCAATGATACTCTCGGCTTCATCTGTTGTTACTATTGAAGAGATGGCTGTCAGCAATACTGAAAGAAGTATAAGCACACACGCCGTGAACTTCATGGCGTTAATGAGATGGCCTATTGGATCTTAAGGGTATTTAAAGTTTTATGCAATATGATTTTTCAGCATTGAGGGTATACAAATTTTTGGTTAGAAAAACACTGAAAATTAAACTAGACACCTACAACACTCTTGATACTACTTCTAGTACAGGATCTTCTTTAGTACTGGTTTCGGGTCTCTCTTGAGCTTTTAAAATGGTTTTAATGGCTTTCTTTGTGCGATTATCGGGTCCAATAAGCTTTTGCAATGCCCAACGTATCAGCAACGCCTTTGCAGACACTTTGTAAGCAAAGATAAGGTTTGATGCGTCATATTTAGACATTTCGCTGAGTTTTTTGCTTAATTCTTGGGCTAATTCTGGTGAGTCTGAGTAATAGCTCTTCAATCTGGTAGTTAATTTCGGTAAGAGAAATTTTAGCTGCGGTTTGGTGATATTTGAACTGGGGCCAAGTTTGTAGTAATAGAAGGCAGAGTCTCTGTATATCTGTTTTGCGTATACGACTATCCGACTGAGGTCACTTTCTGTGGCAATAATAGAACTTATTGAGTATTTTCGGCATTTAAAGTCACTCGCTCTTATTTGAGAAATACTGGGAAACATGCATTCTTGAAGCTCGAATATTACTTCACCGTCATCTTCTAGCTTGTTAAAGAGTAAAAACTTGTCGTTGGAAAACTGCAAAGCCCATACGTTGTATTCAATTCGAACCCAAGGAGCTTTACTGTTTGCTAAAGCTTTGTTTATGACTTTTTGACTATTGAAATTTTTCATATCCAGGCTTTCCATTGCCATAAATCCTTCATAAGTGGTCAAAGTGAGTCCTAAATCTTTGCTCACTCTCAGCACATATTCGACGCGTTCATTTGTGATACGTTCAAGCTTTAAACGCAGCATTTCTTTCTCGTGTTCCTCTTCTCTTTTCTTTTGTTCGAGGTATTTCTCTCTCTCTCTTGTCAACTCACTGTACGTTTTGCCATGTACTTTATGGTTGTCTGGCAAGCCAAATAGAGTAGGAACAGACTGTATACCTGTGTTTCGTGTTCCAGCAATGTCCACGACATGACAGTAGGTTTTGCCATGATGTAATCGTAATCCACGGCCAACCATCTGTACTAATAAGGGCCTGGATTTAGTGGGCCGTGCGAGAAACAACGAGTCGATATTGGGTATATCTGTTCCTTCAGTGAAAACCAATACATTGCACAATACCTGTATTTGCCCATCTTTGAAGTCTTGAATAATGGCTCGCCGCTCGTGCTTGTTTGTTTCTCCTGTAACGTACTGAGCACTAATACCCTGTGATTGTAGCACTCCACATAAAGTCTTGCAATGTGCAATGTCTACGCAAAATATCAAAGTACTCTTGAAATTATGCTCTCGCTTTAACTTCATATACGATAGAACAAGCGACATATTCATATCTGTGGTATTGATAGCATTCGCCAAACTTTCTGGATCATAATCATCTCTTTTTGTTTTAATCAGGCTAAAGTCGATATCAGCACTTACTGTAGAAAACTTCACATCTGCCAATTCATGATTCTCTACCATCTGCAAGATACCACGTTCGAACGTAATTTCTTCAAAAACCTTTCCTAAGGACTCTCCATCACTACGCTCTAAGGTGGCCGTAAAGCCCAAAACATAAATCTCCAGTTCTGCCGTATCTGCGCCAAAGTATTTTAAAATCTTCATCCATGAATGTGCAGTAGCATGATGGCACTCATCTAAAATAATTGTCTTAAACTCTTGGGGGTTGTACTTTTCAAGACGTGACATTCGTACTAACGTTGGAATCAGTGCCACAATCACGTCAGCATCACTGGATGGCTTCATACTTCTCATATCAATATCAACCTTGAAGTTTGGGTTTAGCCTCAGAACAGTAGCTGCTGCTTGTGTCACCAACTCCTCCTTATGAGCCAAAACCAATGTTTTGTTTCCTCTGTTCTTCTTGGGTTTTATTAATGGTATTAAGCTAGAAAACACCATCGTTTTCCCTCCTCCAGTAGCTAAGACTACTGCTGGTCGTCGTATTCCGCGCTTTAAAGCATCAAGAACAGCATTGATAGCTTCTTGTTGATAGCTTCGAAGGACCACTGAGGCATTTTTCGCTATGCATGCATTTCGCACCAGATATTTTAATAATTGCAACAGCTTGGATAAATATTTTTATTGGGTCAAGTTGAACCACCTCTAGTATTCATTTTTAAATGTTTTGAAAAGTTTTGATATAGTTTGAAATGTTTAATTGATTGCAATTTTTTCGCGAGTTTAGCATTTTAACTCCGGAGAATATCAACCCTACAACGTTTATACACATTGTGATAGTAAAGGCCTTGGGCAGCATCTGCTAATTCAACGTTGGGTTTCTCTTGTGATAAATTTGGTGCGTTTATGTTGACTATGGCATAGGTACCGTCTTGCCGTGTAGGATCACGATGTGCTCGTATGTAGTATCCTGGATTAATAACAACAACACCGCGTATAACTTTAACAAAAAACTTAAGTTCAGAGGGAGAGATAAGAATATCAGGAAGAGAGCTACCCAACTCTGTCAATCCAAGGTATGGTACTTCAAGGCATGATCCGCCGATAGCAGTATCTTTAAGCTTCTCTCCCATCACTCCGTCAAGTAAGTCTTCTTCATCTTCTGCAACTTGTTTTTGCTTAATGGAACCTGGAAAGCATGGATAGTACCTTCTTTGTTCAAATATATAATTTGCAATCCTTTCAAACCGATTGCTCAAAATAGTTTGTGAAGAATCATCCTTGTATACGTCCTTCAAGTCCTTAAACACATCGAGGTTGGAGTTTCCCACCACCACTTCATTAATGGAGAAGCTGGAAGGGTTGGGGAATACTTTTATATTTTTGGGAAGGCCAAACTTCTTTCTATCAAATGAATCTTGTGGATATGAGCAATGCTTGATGCAGGTGTCGCGCAATGAGGGATACAAAATGACCTGTATTTTTGGATTGATTTCCTTTAGTATTGGCAGAATGACCTTTTTGAAGACTTCATCCAAATTTCGTGGAGGCTGCTTGTCATCAGGTAGATCAAACTCGCCCTCCATTACGGAGGTATTAGAGATATCAATGAAAGGCCCATTTAAAATCACAAGATGAGGCTTGACTTCTGTATTTATAGTTTGAACTAATGCTTTTAGTTTTGAGTAATTCAAAGTATGCTGATTGGAGAATGGACCAGAAGCAATAAGAAGCTTTAATCCATTGGTGTTTGTTTCTTCGTATTCTTTTAACTCCAATTCTGTAGAGGCAGGCGCGCCTAGTTCAGGGAGGGGCATGACTTGTTGCACTACAAATGATTGTCCAGTAGGGTTGCGGCCTTTAAGTACAACGATCTGACCAGGGAACAAAGAGTAGCCATTTAGCTGTGTTAGATCAAGCGGTATACGTTGACCAATACCCGACATTCGGGACGTTTCCAAATATAACGATGAGCTATTCATAGTTGAAGTTGCAAGTTTATCGTATAGCGGAGAATCTGGGACAATTCGTCCACAGCAAAGAATATCAAATTGCGAGCATAAGCATGGATTTCCAAAACGGGAGCTGGAGTCGTTAGACTCTTGATATAATTGGGCCATCAGATCAATTTGATCATCCAAGACATCAGCACTCTCCAAAAGCTTCATTGACATAGTACGAAAATGATACTTTGAGGCATCAAAATTAGAAGCCAATTTAAACGGCTTGATACTACTTTCCTCCTCTAGCTCAGTATAACTTACATTCAATTCAATCTCTGGGTTCAATGTTTCCACAATAGTGTTCAGTTCTGCGGCAATGCTTTTGAGTGGAGAAGACTGTAGCGCACTATTTGCCATCTCTTGTCCCATTGGGGAAGATTGTAGCGTCTTTTGCTTTTTCAAGTTGGGAGTGCTAGGACTTGAAAGTCCATTTCTAATTATTGGTCGTTTCTTCAACCCACTAGAAACCAAATCACGCGATTTCTTTATAACCGGTGTGTTGCTCAAGTTTGATTGCATATACTCTTGCAACCTATCAATATTCTCCACTGTCAAGTCCAAGTCTTCCTGTGCTTTGGTAACGTTAAATGCTTCCCAACTTATGAATAAGCTTTCTGGAGTCACATTAAAGATTCCACACATAGTGGAGATTTTATCCAAGACCTCTGGCAGGTCCAATGACCCAAAGGCATCAACTATCTCTCTCTTAGATACCTCTTCGACTGGCATTTTGATCAAGATGAATGCGATGGGCTCTTTAACCGTACGCGTAGACGCGTTTTAATTTTTGAATCGATAAAAAAACTGGCCAAAATGGTTGATAGTGCTAATTAACTGAAAATACTGGGTTAAACAATTACATAATGATACATTTAGTGGTAGAGAATTTATATATATTACAACAAAGCTGAATACTTATATAACCGTAGAATTTACAGAGCTCTGTAGTAATTTTGGAACATGTAGTTGGATAATCAGAGTGTAGGACATAAGATGATGAGATACTGAAATATATGTAGTTAGTTGATAATATTGGTCTATTGAACGGAAATTGGGGAATTATGTAGAATACAGGTTTCTAAAGCTTTAGAATGACTTTTAATAGTATCAGAAATCGAGGGTGGCTATTAAATATGAATGTTTTGTCTTAAAAATGAGTTTAGGGTTGTGTTTATTTGACCCATTTAGTGTTGAGGAGGATCCAAGACTATGAAATACAGGGATGTGTTTATGAGGCTTTTGTTTCTGTAATTTGAGCAAGTTGTAATTGGGTTTATTATTTTAAAAAATGATCTGTTACATTATCAAAGATTGGCTGTATATTATGCATGATGGGTGATGTTTTTGAGCTTGGGAGGTGGGCTTCTTGAATCACCTGGTTTGACTATATTTCGAATGAAGTTCATCTTTAAAATATCCCTGAACAAAATAGCACCCTCCGATATCTTTGAGGTTTAGGTCTTTACAAGTCTAGGCAAAATTATTCACGTTGTTGATTAGCCTCTAGTCTATATAATTATTTCTCTTGAGCATCATCGGTTTGAGTCTTTTCTTCGGTCTTTTCTTCGGTCTTTTCTTCGGTCTTTTCTTCCGCCTTTTCTTCAGTCTTTTCTTCTGCCTTTTCTTCGGTCTTTTCTTCTGCCTTTTCTTCTGCCTTTTCTTCGGTCTTTTCTTCGGTCTTTTCAACCTTCTCCTCTTCTTCCTTTATCTCTTTTTCATCCATTTTCTTATTTTTCTTCATCTTTTGACCACGGTTGTCGTTAAAACTATTACGTCTCTTTGTAACATCGTTGACGCCAAATCTCTTTCCGCTTTCTCTCATCTCCTGGAAAGTCAAAAGAGACATCTTCTTCAACAAGTCTTTCTTGTCACTAGACTCATCTGCGACTCCCTGTGGATAGACAAGATCCAACTTCAAGAAATATTCAGCATCCTCCAAAGTGTGGAACTCAACATCAACAACACCGAAAAACTCACGCTTAGCCCTGGTCTTGATACGACGAACAGAGCAAACGCTCTTTTCCTTGGGCAATTGCTCGGCAATTTTTGAAAGCCATTGTTCCAACTCCTCCTGTGTAGCCTCTTTGGGGAATCCTTCAATATGAATAGTATTTCTCTTGCGAGTATTCTTCAACTCATTGAAGTCCTTTAATGGGTCTTTTCTTCTTATCATGTCCTCATTGGCCGAAAGTACCAACTTGGGAGACTCCTTAAGTGCTGCAATCACCTTTTCTTCGGGTCTATACTGTCTCATTCTACCAAAAGTCAAGATAGTCTTTAACTCAACCCATCCATCGTTGGCCTCATAGATCTTCCACAAGAACTTGTCGGTTTGCAAGTTACTGTCTGAAAAGTAGAATTCAACCTGCTTTCTAACTTTGGCATCAAAATCTTCTCCTTTGTATACTGATTCGGTCATCTTCTATTGCTTTTGCTTGCTCTTCGATTCGTGTATTCATCTCTTTCAATGAGTTCTTTGATTTGATGAGATGATGGAAGAAACTTTTTGGTCTATATACACGACCTTTTGGTATTTCAATATCAAGACCTGCTTCTTAGCAATAGTATGATGAAATTTAGAGCCACTAGAGTCATGAGTACCATTGCCAAGGCTACCGAAGCGCGCACTCAAGAGATTGTGAAAGCTTACAATGATGTTTACGAAATTGTGAGAGCAACTTCGAAAAAACCGGTTCGCCTAGTGGCAGTATCCAAGCTTAAACCATCCTCAGATATAAAGGCCTTGTATGACAATGGGGTACGCCATTTTGGAGAGAATTACGTTCAAGAGCTTGTGGGAAAGGCAGCAGAATTACCACAAGATATTAAATGGCATTTTATTGGTGGGTTACAGTCTGGAAAGTGCAAGGATTTAGCAAAAATTCCCAACTTATTTGCGGTTGAAACAATAGACTCGTTGAAGAAGTGCAAAAAGTTGGATGCGGCAAGAAATGGTGAAGAGAGTATCAACATATCATTACAAATTAATACATCTGGCGAAGAACAGAAATCAGGGTTTTCAGCAGTTGATTTGGTTGAACTTGAGCAAACAATCGAATTCGTCTTATCTTCGGATTGTAAGGCTTTGAATCTTGCAGGGTTGATGACTATTGGGTCTTTTGAACAGTCAGTTGCACATGATGAAAAGAATAAGGACTTTGACTGTTTGGCGCAATTGAAATCAAAGCTTGATAAAAAATACAATATTGACTTGGAGTTAAGTATGGGAATGAGTAACGACTACGTTCAAGCAATTAAACAAGGAAGTACCAACGTACGTGTTGGCAGTACTATCTTTGGCGCAAGGCCTCCCAAAAAATAAAAGTAAATATAATGTGAAACGATAAAACTACTTCTTAAAAAATGTCTTTAATGATTTCTTTCTCCGAGAGCTAGAATTAGAGGATGGTTCATCTGGCGATGTACCAACATTGGCCAAGTTATCTACCGCTCCTTTGACACTGTTTTTAGTCTCTTTTGATGCAGCAATAGCTTCTTCTTTTAAACTTCTCTCTTGTAAATTTTTGTCAGTCGTTGCGTATTTAGCCTCTGTATTTCTAGTCACGAGACCAGGACTAGTAACTGGGCTTCTAACTGGGCTTCCAACAGAGTTTTCTGCAATACTTGCTGGGCTTTTGACTGAATTGACTGGGTTGACTGTACCAGTGATTGAATTCTCTGGATTGGCTGTTTCTTTAATTGAATTTTCTGGGTTGACTGTACCAGTTATTGAATTCTCTGGTTTAGCTGTTTCGGTAATTGAATTGACAGGGTTGACTGTACCAGTGATCGAATTCTCTGGATTAGCTGTTTCGGTAATTGAATTGACAGGGTTGACTGTACCAGTGATCGAATTCTCTGGATTAGCTGTTTCAGTAATTGAATTGACAGGGTTGACTGTACCAGAAATTGAATTCTCTGGGTTTTCACCGACGTTCTCAAATGTGTTTTTGGGGGTCTGATTTAAATTTCTAATCAGTTCCTCCGTTCTATTGGATAAGCTGTTAATCTCGCTTCTCTGGACATAAGCATTGGTCTTTTCATCGTCAAAGTCATCAAAAGAAAGTTTTTTAGATTTTGATGCTTCTTCAGCAACAGAATCAACCAACTCTTCTTCACCGCGAGCATGCTTATTGTTATCTATAGTAGAGATTTTACCTAAACCATTTTCAGAAGTGATTTCGATAATAGATTCGCAATTATCCTTGCTGTCGTTTAACTTTTTTCTTGCATTTTCTAATTCATTTTGCTTAGCCTGCAAAATTGCAGCCTTATTCTTAAGAATTGTCTTTTCATCGGTAGTAGCTGGAGCTAACTCAATCATGTCCTCAATGTCCATTGGCTGAGTGGAAGTCAGATAACCCTCAGATTTTGTAGGGATATCTTCAATCTCGATTTGAGATGTAGATTCAGTTTTCTCTATAGTAGACACATTTGCTCTCATTGATTCAACATCGGCGATAGCTCTTTTTCCTGTATAATCCTTCCAAGCAGAATCATTAGTTTCAAACAACAATTCTTGCTCTTCTTCGACCTCATTGTTCTTGTCATTTCTTGCATTGAGCTCAAATGCAATTTCAGTGTCTACCTTTTCTTGACATTTGAATTTTTTAGAAAGAGTGTTCAAAACATGGTACAATAAGAAAAACCCATGTTCTGAAATGAACAATAATAAAACAACATAAGTGATTGTTGCATGTGTACTGGCCTTATCAAACGCAAACTGACCCATAGTTTTGGGAGGCGCAGTACCATGACGGTATAAAGCTGTCACAATAGGTAAGATTACCGAACCCAACCAAGTTAATCCAAACAAAGCGTAGTCCCATGGAAAAATAGAGTCTACTGTAGAAGGTACAGGAGGCTTTGCGTATATACCACTTGCTAATCTGAAGACATCCATCTTGTATGTGAAAACGTTGAAAGCTGCGGAAAACAATGGGGCCAAGGGCCAAACGGTTCCAAATATAACCAAATATCCATACTGCACAATTAAACTTCTAAAATCGTTATTGACATCCAAGGCAGAAAGCGAAAGAGTCTGGCGCACTTGCTGCAAAAATCTTTGTTCTTTGATATGGTCCTTGGGAGGTTCGGGTGTTTTGGAAAGCATTGGCTTGACAACTCCAACTACTTTGCTAATAATAATTGGCAACACGTATTTGAGAATAATGGCAATAACTTGGTTAGTGACAATAAAAAAGAAAAACTGCGTGTTCATGCGCAGTTGACTGATTTTGAACTCGTCTTGGCGCTTCAATTGAGTCAAATACTTGTAATAGAAGCGATTTTGGCCAACAAGAGATGTTATTTCATGTTGCAAGTCTCCCAAATACTGCAGAACCAAGTGAGCAAAGGGTAAATAAATAAATGATGTAATTATCAAGGGAACGTAACTGGTCAAAAAAGTTAATACAAACGATTTGACAACAACTGAGTTTTTTCTGGTTCTAGCATTTTTGTGACCTTCCCATTCAGTGGCAAGATCAGCAACATATTGAAATATCTTGGTGAGTATAGGAACAAATATCGCCAACAGAACCACGGGAATTAATTTTAAAACCAGCTTTCCCGGGCCATTGTAAATTTCCGTCAAGAATATTTCTAAAACAAAACAAGATAATTGGTATGTTACCAACACAGCTGTGAAAACCAAAGCCACTGGAAAGAATGCTAATTCTCTCAAGAAGCAGCGCCCGTCAATTTCTCGTTCTTTGGAGATTGTGGCAACATTTTCAATTCCCCAAAATTTGACTAACGACTGTTGCTTCCTGTTCCAAAAAACAAGAAACAAGGTTCCCCAAACAAGCGTGGCAAAACTATATACCATCAGAAATGTCTTATATGATCTCACATAAGTCACCAACCCTACCACAGCAAGAAAAAGTAACCAAGTAATATAAAACTTGAGGAATTCAAAATAAAGCCCAACTTGACTACCATATTGCTGGGTAATTTCCTCCGTAGACACTTCGGTCGTGAGACATGACTTTGCCTCATCCACGAATGACACACTTGAAAGTATTTCTTCACGAATAGGAGAGCCTGAAGTAACAAATGACCAATCACTTGATCCAGGAATTAATCCAATAGACTCTATATACTCGCTCACAAGGCGAGCACAATCTGCTTTAGAGCATTTTTTTGTTACAGGATATTCATAATTCCGCTTATACAAGAAGTCTGATTTAGCCAATTGCTTCAACTTTTCATTGTTTAACTTTAAGAATACCAATACAGAGTCTGAGGTGGACCCTGGTCGAACAGCAGTGTAGAAGTCTTTCTGCTCAAGAAACTTCACTAGACGCTCAAAATCCTTAGAAATTTGACTGCCACCTTGATCTTTATTCTTGCTCTGTTGCAGGTACTTTACCTGTAACACATAGTCAGGCTTCAAATGTTGAATTGACATGGTGTAGTTTACAATAGTTTCTTCCTACAAAATGGGCCAAAAATATTTGATATTTCAACTTTGCTCTATTCCTGCACCCTAAGCCTTCAACACTGGCATGACAAACGGCCGTGCTGTTATATACCAACAAGTAAGGTTGCTTTGAGTGTGTTTGCTGGGAAAAGCTATAAAAAGAATAGCAGGCTGATTTTGTGCTCTATCTATAGTATTTACTAAGAAATGTCTGAAAAATTTCAATATAAGTTTAAGCGATGGTAGATTACTGGTAGAATTACAATAGAATAAACCTATTTAAAAATAAAAGTAAATGATTAATAAATACTCAATATTAAATATTTAATAAATTATTTCTTAATCACTATTTAATCGTTATTCAATGATTGAGTAACTGAGGCAACTAGTGCAATAAAAGGCAATTTAGGTAATTAAGTAAGTTAAAATAGTTGAAGAGAAAATGCCAGCAAATTGATCTGGTTTAGCTTTTAACTCACATTACTACCTATTGGTTGGTATGAATTACCAAAATGTATTACAACTTTAAACTACATTAATATCAAAAAAAATTACTCTGAATAACATGTTGTACACTATAAACTAGCGCTATGCATTCTTTATTGGACCAGTATCAGTTCATGTTTTCTTAATTGCTCAATTTTGAATCAAATTAATCATTACTTTCTATAATTTACTTGGAAAACATTGTTCTAGCCTTGGCTTCTATTCTATGACCTCCTATCTTACTCTTATTGTATGTATATTCAAGCATAGTGAAGCTTTATACTATAAACTTATATGCAGTTTATATTTTGCAGCCATTTTCTTCTTGCTTCAAGTGCATATATTGTTTTTAGTTTAGAAATAAATTTTGGTGTAATTATAAAGCAAATTTGGGAAATAAACTGGTTTTAAATCTAGTATGGCTTTGGTCTATATAGTTGTTTTGGAATATATAGCTGTTCTGGAACATATAGTAGATTTAATTTATGAAATGAGTTTTAGATTTAGCGCAAGTTTTACCACTATAGAAAATTTATTTCAACAGCCTACAATACAAAACAATTTAAAGTAGATGCAAATGATACTTATGGTGAAGTTTTAAAGGTGTTGGAATTTGTAAAACAAGTTTTGACAAACGTTCTCTTAGAACATTTAAATAGATGTTAACTAGCAGTTGATATTTTTTGGCAATTTCTTAGCAACATTGTTTTAACGCTTAAAAGTAGTATATTATCTATACTTTTTTAGATTCTATTCAATTATAGAAGATCAGTTAGAAAAAACCTTACATATTTGTTCATAGATTATAAAATTGATAGTTTTTTGCTGCTGAATGGTATTATAATTATTTTGTTATAGTACTCTGCTAATATATGATTCTTCTCTTCTCATTTTGGCGTTCAATTAAGGTCTGACACTAAAAAACACTGTTGTATGAAAATAGAATCAACAAAGTCACATACCGACCAAACCTACGTGTTTTTGAAGTTTGTTAAAATGTATGGTTTGCATCTGAGACTTTTGGTGAAAATAAGACTGTATTACTTAATTAAAGCTGCGGAGTCTGAATTTTCAATCTTAAGGTTGTAATTAAAATGCTTACTAAAGCTTTTACTTTCTTTAATCATACAAAGTCTTATCGTTTTATAAATTGCTATCTCTATATAAAAATTGAACTATTGCATAAAATAAATTTGGTTGTGATATTCTCGACCTCTGGCAATTTTTGTCAAACAGCACACCAGTTCGTACATAAAATACAGTATTCATTTTGTAATACTATACCGCTTCAATAGCTATAATTGTTACATTCAATTCATAATCAATCAGTAATGATTGGTTAGCTGCACAAAAGGTGCATCGCTTACTAAGCTACCACTCTACATAGTCACGGCCAACCACTCTGAACACGCGGACTCTACCACTCTTCATTTCAGTCATCTTATAACTTTCCTTTTTAACCACCCCGGAACTATCCAGCTCAAATACTTTGAACTTGTCTTTTTTCCCATCGTAATCATAAATAATACTGATGTGCGCATCAACCTCTCCAATACTAATTGACTTGCTCAATAATGATTTATGATTGAATTTAGCATGCTTGATCCACAAAATATCACCAGGTCTAATATCATCAATCTTTGCAATATTGCTATTGTTCACATTGCGGTAAATAGTTACCCCAAATGATTTAGTCCCAATGGGATGCAAAATGTCCGGAATGCTTTTGCGTAATTTGTGAAATACAGTCAGTACCAATTCTTCCTTTACTGGATGCCCCACAAGCTGACTGGCATTTGCGACAATTGCAGCACCGATGTGTTTATGGTACTTATCCAATAAATCTTTTCGAATAACTGGTATTGGCTTGGTGAAAAAATTTGTAATCTGAATAGTAGACCGAGGGTCCTCCACATCATACACCGATTCAAAAATCAATTGTGACAAGTCATAGAAAACAATGTAAAAATCACGATAATTTAATCGTCTATTTCCACGTTTCGTAATAATATTGGAATCAACTTCATATATCAAATCAGTTCCAATGCTCTGGTTAAGCAGATCAGGTAAATCCCCCTTAAGCCACCAACTGGAGTTACCACCAATATTTCCAATTTCAAATTCCAATTCTTGTAATGCAATTTCTGCTTGCGTTTTTTCAGAACTTTGCTTGGTTTTGAGTGATCTGGATCTTGAAACACCAGCGTCAATGGAGTTGCTCTTCTGTGTTATACCAGAAGAGATGGTAGAAGTCTTCGCTAAGTGTGAAACCTCAGTCGATGATCTTTTTGTCTCAAAACCAGGCGGCGCTCCTTGGGGGATTGGAGGAGGGAGTGTGTTTGATCTGGAAATTGACAGGGGAGAAAATGGTACGTTGTTTTCATCATCCTCATCCGTATCATATTTTGGATTGGGATCAACGAATGCACGCTGATTGGCATCATCGTCTGAAGTGATAGAGTCATTGTCCTTTTCAGCGATCGATGCTTCGTCAGTTACTTCAGACAACGAATGTACAGGCGGCGGTGCACTTTCAGGAATAGAAGGTGGCTCGCGTTGATTTGATGTTCTTGTTTGAATGTTTGGAGGCGTATTTGGTATATGAGGAACTTCTTGAGAAGGCTCTACCATCGACTTGGCAAGAATGGGACTTTCTGGATCGTGTGATGATTTGGTTTCAGGTATTGACGGGGGAATTGATCTTGGAGGGTTTGCAGGTATTTGGCTAGGAACTGGTGGCGGCAATTGATGCTTTTGTAATGGTGGAATAGAATTAGGAACAGGGGGTGCCGCTAATTCATCCACAGTCCTCGTTCTAGGAATAGATGGTGCTGAAAATTCTTCAACCGTTGTTCTAGCCCTTGGAATAGGTGGAGGTGCACTAGTAGGAGACAATGGTGGTGCAACCTGATAAGCAGGGGAAAATGAATCACTGGGTTCGTCTTCAAGCGGAGCATGTATAGGGGCTGGGGGAGCCGAAAGTTCGTCAACATTTCTGGTTCTAGGGATGGGTGGTGGTGCGCTAGTAGGAGACATTGGCGGCAAAATTTGATGAGGGGGTGGTGGTGGAGGGTTCAGTTCACTCATCAGTGGGGCTCGTCTGGGAATAGGTGGTGCAGTATGTGCAACGTTTTCAACACCAGTCGGCTCTGAATTCAAAGTAGATGTTGAAATCATAGGCTCAAACAGAGATATCGGATGACTTTTGTTGCCAATAATTGCGGAAGCATTTTCTTGAGCTACTGATTTATCCCACTCGGCATATTTTAGTTGAGTAGATTTGGACTTATCAGACATGTCCACATCAGCTTCATAACCCGTTACCTCAGGCTCAATCTTTTTACGACCAATATTAATTTCTTTGGTATTTGGTTCATCGACGCCGCTATCAGATACGTTCAAAGCATGTTCCAATGGTATAATTGGTGTAATATTCACCGGGGGCAACTGTTCATCAGCTTCGGGTGATTTCTCATCTGGTTCAGTAAATTCATCTTCTTCGGCCATAGAGAGAGACTCAAGAGTTGCAGCAGCATGTTGAGACTTATTTGGGTAAGTTTTTGATGAATTTTCAGGGATAGAGTCAACTGTTGAAGCTTCCTTTGATGTTTCATCTACCTGCGGTAAATTATCAGATGCTTCCTCTGATTTGCTACCCACTTCCTTCTTTTTTGGCTTAACTGAAGGAGGAGGTCCACCAAATGGAGTGGGCATATTCATCATACCAAACATATTTCTACCACCTGAAATCTTGGCCATTCTCTCGACCAATTTTCTCCGCTTTAAATCTTCGTCATCGGATTCTTCTTGTACTTCTTCGGGCTCATCTATAGCTTCTGCCTCTTCGTTATTGACATGCTGTTCTTCATCAGAAGACTCGGACTCAGCTTGCTCCTCAGGAAGAGCAGTGTGAGTCTGCGCAGGTATCTTTGGTGGTTGCTGTTCTGATTCCAGGAGATGCGATTCATTATGCTGAACTTCCCTATGCTTGCGTTCCTTACTTTCAGCTAGCTTCTTTTTGCGCTCCTCTTGTTTTTTCAACGCAGCAGCCTCACGTTCCTGTTCTTCTTGCTGGCGTTTTTGCAATAAGGCAATTCTTTCCTTCAAACTCAACTTGGGCTCATCAGCTTCTTCTGAAGTTTCAGTGTTTTTGACAATTTCAGAATCTGCGCTAGCTATCTTATCAACATGTGCATGTTTAACAACGTTGGAATCATCGCGAGGGGTAACTTTGGGAACATAGGACGATTTTCCTGTTCCCAAAAATTGCTTCTTGATGCTATACGGGTCGGCAATCTTTTGGTGAGGGAAAACAGCACCAGTCGAAGGTATTTTTGGTGTTGAAAATTGATTATCCGATACAATTGGCTTATGAGGCTCCATTCCAATTGGTTTGTGAGATTCCACTCCAAAAGAAGACTTACGAGATTCTCCTCCAAAAGAAGACTTACGGGATTCTCCTCCAATTGATGACCTGTCAGATTCGCCACCAATTGAAGATATATCCGATTCAATTGCGCTTTTCTGTTTTAATTTGTCTTCCGGGTCCACTGAGGCGTTATTCTCCAGGGATAACGCTCCTCTATTTTCAATTGACCCAGCAAACGTGTTCAGCTCTCTCCTGCCATATCTGTCCGATGTCTCTTTCTCTACTGAATTCATTCCTGATACAGCCACCTTGTCTGTACCGGTCTTTTCATCAGTACCAACACTCGGAGCTACCATATCCAGGCGGCTGACACCAGCTGGTTCCAGTGTAGCTTTTACACCAGTAATTTCCACAAAGTTCTTGGGAAACATACCCGTCTTTCCATCATACTCGCCACTGTACCATTCATCATCCTCAATTTCCGTTACTGTAATCACCTGGCCCGGCAAAAAATTTAAATCATCTTCGTATTCAGACTTGTATTCATACAACGCTTTGACCGTGAATGGAGTAGTTGGTTCGGTCATGGCGTACAGATAATAAAAGCCTTTGTAGATGATCCGCAACTCCCTTTTATTGGTTGCTGGAGGTCATTTTTAAAGGGTAAGTCTCTATATGCAGACCACGACCCTTTGAATACAGTTACGGAATGAAAGATCGCAATTTTAGAATTAAATGATGGATAGTGAAGGAAAATGTTTTTGTAACAGATGAAAGGAATGTAATGAATGGTTATTTTTGGCTGTATAAAGAAGTGATTGAGGGGGTAATTGAAGTAGCATTGTATGAGTAGATTCATTTATTCAGAAATAAAAATATACTATATTTCATCAAACGAAAGGAGTTTTAGGTTATATTTGAATGATTAAAAAAGGGGTAACTTCGAACTCGATTTAAGTGCTATCTAAGAAATTCTTATCAAAATTGTAAAATAATCAGCAATACGAACATATTATTGTTTTAAATATGATTAAGGTAGAAAGATAAAGTGTATTCGTTTTTAGGTTTGATACTTGTTGGTTGTATTTGAGAAAAAAGGAAATAATATCTTGATAATAGGTAGTGATTCTTGATAAAGAAGTCATTATTCTGACTAATCAGCAGTAGCTGTTATTTAATCAAGAATAAGCTTTGAGTTATGAATATCATTATTTATAGAAACAAAGGAGAAATTGTGAATGTATGAGAACGCTTCATTCAAAAATAAGGCTATTTGGATAGCTACTGGTAACTGAATACCTCGAAACTGAGAGAGTGTATAATGAGCTCTTTGGTAATTTAAAACAAATAGTGGTTTTTATAACGAGAAAGTGAAAATGTGGGAGTATCTCTAGTAATCTAATTGCTTGGTGAGTTTAATAGAATAAGCAAATTCATAAGCTCTTTTGCTATATCGAATGTGGTCAAAACTATAATCACCAGGACTGTTTTTTGTGAAGTTCCTATAAATAAAATACTTGATAGTCTGTTATTATTAAAAATATAGTGTTTTTTGGTACATTTGCCTTCTTTCAGAATCATCTAGCAACTCCAATATTATGATTTAAATAATTTTAGGTTCAATTTAAGAAAATCTAAATAAGTTTGTAAATCAATCTTTCTTATAGAAAATACCTCTAATCAGAGTATATCTTCAATTAAGGTATATCTCTAATTAAGGCATACATTTTTTTAAATGCATTACCTTCTGCTAATTCACTTAAGCAGTTTTGCTAAAACACTCTCAATAAGTTATTCTTCCTTAAGCATCTTTACTTGGACTATTTTTATATCACACAATATGTAATTGTTGGAATGATATCAATAATTTGGGTCTAGTACAGAACTACATCAGTGATAAATTATGATTTATCAACAAATGGTAAATAGACTTTTATATTTGATTTTTTTAGTAAAGATTAGCTATATACATTCCGTAGCCGTTAATTAGATATACATTATAAATCAAGAGACCTTTTGTTATGTATAAGCCTATGTATAATCCTTTATTCAGAAAAACCAAAAATATTCTTATCGTACTGAGTTTATTATAGCAATATCATCATAATAATCACACCATATATAATTAAAGAATTTCATCTTATCACTTCTATTAATACTCAAGTCAACACTCTCACGGTTTTATATAGCTTTAATCTTCCTCCTAAAACGGAGGTCGAAACTAGTAATAAAATTTAAATAGTGTGCTCAATGTAATGCTAGAAAGCTTGGGGTTCGAAGAGTTATATTTTATTACCAATAAAATTCTGTTCTCTTTTGACTTGTATCGATTATGCATTTTCTGTTCTCATTTATTTTGATCTCCAATATAACAATTCCACATAGGCAGACGCTTTGGTAACATTGTATAAAGTTGCTGAGCTCGACCAGTAATCTCTAATTTATTATACTAACCAAGCTTCTGTTTAATCTCTCCGGTATTCTATTTCATCATTTTTTGCTCAATTACACTCATCGGTACTTCATTTTCATTAATTATACTCATCGTTCAATATTTCTCCACCCCATCATTGAACCAAAAGTTTGGCTTCCCATAAATAAAGTAGATACAAGCATACAGACCCGTGAATTGCCACTTAAAGTATATAAACACTCTTTTGCTACATAGCTGACCATATTATTCAATTCTTTGTTTACTGACCACTATATCGGGCCTTTATCAAAGATTCTGAAAAATCGTGAGGCTCCACCCAATATGGCCAGTGCAATATCAACTACAACGCTATTAAATGCGCAGATTTTAGGCTCATTCACCCCTACAAAGACCCTTAACTACCACCAGAAAGCATCCATAACTTCCTTGGACTTTGATGACTCAGGTCAATATCTCATTTCTTCCGGAGTTGATAAGTCGATCCAGCTTTACGATATTCATAAAGGAACACATCATAAAGATGTCCAGTCACAAAAATATGGAGCTCACCTAGCTCGGTTTACTCACCATGAATTGAATTGTTTATATGCGCTGACACCACTGCCAAAAAGAGAAGTAGATAATGCTATACGGTATCTTTCTCTCGCCGATAATAAGTATTTGCGCTACTTCAAGGGTCACAAAGAGATAGTCACTGGCATAGAGGTGAATCCCGTACACAACACCTTTCTTAGTGCTAGTCTTGATTCTACAGTCAAGTTATGGGACTTGAATAGTGCAAATCCCGTTGGAAACGTAGAGGTGGGAGCAGAGCCTTTGATTGCATTTGATCCCCAGGGGATCGTATTTGCTATAGCGAAAGAGAACACTGTTCTGCTCTATGACATGGCTAGCTTTGATCGTGGGCCATTTCTTTCTAAACAAATCGAGTCTAATGAAACCTGGGTCAAGTTGGAATTTGCTAATAATGGCAAAACTATATTGGTGTGCACCGATACTCATCGGCACTACGTTTTAGATGCATTTCTGGGCCAGTTACTCACAACTTTACAAACCCCAGAACACCTGATGAAGTTCAAGTACCCTTCGACCGGCTCCGCAACATTCTCTCCCTGTGGAAAGTTTGTTATTGCTTCATTCTACAGTGGCGTTCTGTTATTTGACCTAACAGCCCTTAAAACTACAGACGGAGATACTCACCGAGTTGAACAAAACGATAATTTAAAGGTAACTTTACCAATAAAACTGATGGGAACTAACCAGGGAATCCCAAAGATAGCTGTATTTAATCCCAAACTTATGATGTTTGCTACAGCTGATAATACGGTTTCATTATGGCAGCCTAGTGGATAATGTATTATAGTATATATTGTAGTGAAAAATTCTATAAAAAACTTGGTCTATCATGAGCTTGAAACTGATCAAACAGGTCTGCGCGACCATAAAGACACAACCGAATCCCAGAGTAAGCTGCTTTGACTCCTTCAAGGTAAAGTACAATAGTTCTAAGAGCTATTTTGCAAATGTCAATCCCAGCTACATTAAAAGTGACTCTCTTCCTCGATGCCCAACCGATATCAAGGGAATCGATAATGCAGCTTTCTTAGCGCTACGCAGGCCAGCGTACAAGGTGATCCCTAAGTTACGGAGTAACGTATTCTTCTCCTTACTGTTCATTCCTGCTGATACCCATTTGGCAAGATTTCGCAAATCTAACGTGGCGTATACTTTTACCAACCGTGGGGGATTTAAGTTAAATGACCCCAAACTCGAAGAGAGCATTAATAAGTACAAAGGTGTATTTCGAGAAAACTCGATGTTCAGAGACAATTTACAGCCTCTCCATACTGCATTTGGAAGATCTAGATATAGGAAGCTTATCAAAAAGTGTTTATTTGAAGCAATACTGAAGTATGATGATTCTCGTGTTGGAAGAATAGCTGGAGTTTACAAGTTCATTTTGGTGAGAGTTCCATCTAATTCTGAAGAGAAAAGACGGATCCAGAAAGAGATAGATTTGGCAATCGAAACAGTTGTTCAAAACGAAGAGTTTGGTAAGAAAATGAGCCAAGCAATAACCAAGTTGAATGGTCAAAACGAATTTGCATATTTGAAGAAGAACTGTACCCCGTGTAACTCTATAGGAGAAAAGAACTTACCTGGCTACGTTCCAAAATTGCCTTTTCTTTAAATTGTACACCACAGGGGTATGGTTGTAGCGAACTCTTCTGATTTGTACTGAAACCTGAATGCGTGCAACCATATTTCGTCTGGACTGGTGTCAAAATCATATACTTGACACTCGGAACACAAGCTGGAAACCTGGAGGTTGGCAACTGCTTCTGCTCTTTTTTGCTGCATTACTCTTACCTTGTCCTCCAACTCTTCCCACTTGGTCAATTCTTTTATGTTAATTGTCATTGGAGAGTTAATGACGCCCAAATCCAACTCTTGGAATTGATTGAATTGCGGAAAATGAGTAAACAACCTGGAGTATAATTCGGTTTCAAGATCGCTAACTAAAGAGGCCCATCGAAAGTTATTATGCAGTGGATCGGGATTATACAAAAAGTCGTTAACGATAGGAAATCCCATATTTCGCAAATGAATACGTATCTGATGCATTTTCCCCAGAAGTGGTTGGCAAAGCACAATGCTTTGATCTAAAGCCTTATTATATTTTATGCGCTTGAAAATAGTACAAGAGTTTACTGGCATTTCTTCTGGGTTTCCGGCAATATAGCCACCCTTAGCATTGATAGAAAAAACAGGACAATTGACCATAACAGGCTCAGTATGCAAAAATTTACCCTTAACTCGCGCCATGTATTCTTTAGTGGTAGAACCTTTTTCATTTTGAATGATTTTCAGGTACTCTTTACCTGCTTCTTTGGTTTTTCCAAGAATGAGAATACCAGACGTCACTTTATCTAGTCGGTGACATGGCCATACATTTTCCATGTCGAGCTCGTATTTGACAATTTCGGTTAAACTATTTCTAATATAGCTCCCTGTAGGGTGGGTTGGGACACCAGATGGCTTGTTGACTACTAGAATCTTTTCATTCTCAAAAACTATCTCAATGCTTGATGCTTGTTGGCTAGGATAACTAGTTAGCTCTTTTGATTTTTCAGTATACGGTACATTAGGCTCGTGAATGTGCTTTGATCTGAAAATCCTATCAGACTTGTCAATAGGCCTGTCTTTCAAGTGTTCCCAACCAGAAATTGGAATAGGACCTCCTTTACGCCCACAATTAGACATAACGTAAATTCTCTCTTGTATTATATCTCGCTGAATACTACTGGCTTCATCACCGAAATCGTTCTGATACAATTCCACCAACCTACGGCCTATCCATCGACGTTTAGCATCAGTTTTGAACACAAAATAGTAGGGTTCAACTTTACGAAGACCGTTTTCAAATTTGTAAATTGAAGTACCTGTCATTACTGACCTTTGCGATGCCGATGAGATGAGTTTTTTACCGATTTTTAAGTTTGAATCAGCTTTCAAGTAAAATGATATGTTCAAAACTTTGATTGGAAACTTTTAATTCTTTACATATTTATTAGCTTCGTTAAAGATATTTAATTTTGATAAGTGTTTTCCTTCAAACTGTTTGTACATTTTGGAACTAATTTGCTCATGGTAATACATTCTCATTATTGCGACCTACAAAATTCCCTGGGGGGTCATACTCACAAATCACATATAATCCCCAATGGTTGGACGAACAGTCTTTGTAAGCACATCCAAGTTTAGTGGTATCTTTCCATACCACTTGAGTAAAGTGATCTAATCTAGTAGAAACTCCGTACTGGTAATCAATACCTTCATCATACCATGCTTTTACAGACGCAGAACCGCTTTCAAAACCGGCAGCAAGATTCTCACCATAAGGTCCATGTGTGTGCGTTAAAATACCTGAGCAACTGTAGCTATCTGCATTATCCTGAGCATATTTTGCAAGTGTCAGATCCCATTGCAATGCTGGTGCTTGGTGCTGCAGTCTATACTGATTGTGAGCATCTAGAATAGCTTTTTTAAAGCTATTATCACCAGTTCCCGCAGTCCCTGATGTTTCAGGTGCTGGTGAGCTGGAGGAGGTCATGAATGTATTTGATGTGGGTGTTGTAGGTAAGGTATTTGGTGTTGTTACTGATTGAACTTGTAATGAATTAATACTAGGTGATGGCAATTGAGATGTATATGTGGCAATTGGTTTCAGTGCTACCAAACTTAAAGGTTTGGCGCTAGTGGTTGCTTGAGAATTCATAGAATTTGCACCAATTTGAGCCGGTGAGGCACCAAATAATCCACCCATCCCCATATTAGATAGCCATTTCATAAACTCGGCTTGGAGAGACTCCAATGCGCTGCTATCGTCTGATTCTGTTGTAGTAACGGCAGCCAGTGCCGGTCCTTGTGTTTGGGTTAAAAAGCTATTTTTTGGAGTTGAAGCAAGATTTTGGTTATTAGGAGAGGCCTGTGGTGGTAAAGCTGTAGGTGTACTATCAGCATTAGCAATTGCAGTAGTGGTTCTCCATACTGTCACTAACAATGGTGCTGGTGCTGACGATACTACTTCAAGGAATCCAAAAATAGCAAAAGCTGGTAAAAGAGAAAATTCAACCCTCATTATGCTTGTAGCAAATAGATTTCTTTGAAGTAGGTAGATTACAACTGGTATTTAAACAGTTGTTGAAGTTTTTTAAAGCTAGAATCGTTTTACTAACCATCTATCTAGGTAATTTCCAGATTGGGTATTGCCGTAAAAATTTCCTTTTTGGGAAGATTAATATAAAGACAAGAACAGGTCTCTCGATATTTTGCACCAACCTTAACCTGTGTTACAAGAAGAGTGTGGTCAGCATAGCTAGTTATGTGTCCATCTTAATATCATGGGTCCATCACTTTTAATTGAGTCTTTTAGTATAATTCACATTTAATTAGTCAATGAATCTGCAACAACTGATATTTTGTAACAGTATAGTATTCTCTGCATCTTTATTCATTAGCCTAAAAGAGTATAGTCAGATTTGGGACTTTTTTTATTTCCAGTTTCATTACGATGACTAATAATGGGACTTGCTTGCTGAAACCTAAGAACAGATAATGCTTTTAGGAAAAGCCACCATAAATAAAATCCAACACCAGTGTAAAATTTTCCAGCCGATTGGTAGTGAGAAGCATTTTTTGATTGTTTGATAGAATCTATTCTATATTCTTGTCCTTATAAGTTTCAAAAACAAAGGTTTTATTGGCTCATGTTAGATTTTTTATATTATTTCACATCTTGCCTTCAAAAATTTCTTTGAACGACTGGGCAATAATTTCCGGAATGCCTCCACCAGTACATCGAATCACAATTTCAAACTCTCTTCCTATTTTATCCAAACTTTTAACTATGGATAGCAAACCATAATTTGAACTCTCGGTATGCAAAACTCCCGCCGCCATAACAAGAATATCTTCTGCCTCTTCGCTTTTCTCTATATCTGTAGTTGCATGTACTACGGCAAGACCCACCCGTAATAACAAACGAACAATATTAGAGGAGTGGTATCGATGAGTGGTTGTCACATTTACAATACTTTCTCCTTCGCTAGTGCCTAATAAATCTCCAATTTGCAACCAGCGCTTTTTAAATTCATCAACATCACTATTTGTAGGAGAAAGCGTCTTCAAAACGAGAACCGGAAATTTCAAGTTTAGCTGATTGAATGAACCGCCACATTTAAAAGCAAGTGATAATACTGGGTTTTCGTGATTTTCAACAATACCAAGAACCGCAATTTCGATTTCCATGTTAGTTCTATCTTTAAAATTTGGCTCAGGAACTTGCTTTAAGCTTATAGTATATGTTGGTTTATTTTGAGTAGTTAAACTAGCCACATCTAAAACTGTCAAGCCGCTCACATCAGTTCCTGTAGTTTTGAGTGAGTTATTAATAATCACAAATTTCAATGTGATACGAAATTTCTCTTTTAAAACACGATAAGTAATCTTAATAAGCTGGTTTTCAAAAAATATACCAGCATCATAATGTAACATTCTATGGTATCCAGTGTACCAATTTGGTGAAAGAATGATTGATTTGTTCTTCTCCTCGAAAGGATTATCCGAATTGTTTGTTGGTTTTGGGTTATTTATCTTATACTCATTGGGATTCTCTGTTTGTGATGTTTGGTTATTGATATACTTTGCTGCAACAAAAGACTTTGATCTTTTGGGGGCAGTGATATGACTGATAGTACCAATACGATTCATTAAAGCACTTTTTTTCTGTAAAAATGCTGGTAACGGTTTTATTACTTGCTTTGCCAAATCAAAATTGGAGTTGTTTGTTGCTAACCTCAAGTATTCGTATGCCCTGGTTTGTATCTCTAAATCAAGAGACTGGGTCTCTGCTTCATACAAATCAATAATTTCGGGTACAAATACTGCATCAGGAAACTTAACGACAAACTTCAAAAATGTTGACAACAACATTGCACGAGTGATAAGAGAAACCGCAAAATAAGATTCATACAAAAGCGAAAACTGGGTTGCTATGTTACAATCTTTAGTGTCCTCTACTAAGTGACCATACTCTCCCAAAATAAAAGTTGCAACTTTTACTAAATTCTCTGATTGTCTTGCCAGTGGTATATGTTGTCCCTTATGGCCAATAAAGGGAGGTTTCTTCAATAAACTAACAAGTAGTTTACAAGTTTTGCGCTGTAAATCTTCATTATTTACAACAATCTGAACAATACGCTCCCATATTTCGTTGCTAATATAGCTCTGTCCATTTGAGTTAGCTCCACCTCCGATAGACAATAATTTCAACATAGTGGTTACATACCACGTCGAGTCCGTAGCATAATTCTCAGCAAGAACTGCAATTTTAATTGCCAACTCGGACTTGAGAGAGAAATCTGCTATGGGAAAAAAGTCCAAAAGAGTATTCATAATACTATGGTAGTTTTTGGTGTTGCATAAAGTGTATAAAAGATCAAGTGCCTTGTGTCGAACAGAAATATCACTATCGTCGAGCATACGAAGAATGCGCTCTTGGTGCACCATATACGTATCAAGTGAATGTAGTGAATCTTCTGAGTCCCTACGTGCTGTTAGCTTTACCAAAGCATCTAAAGACAAATATCGTGTATTTGTTTCACCCAGATCAAGTAGAGCCACCAATGCACTGGTTGCACCATTTATAGCATCTGGTGAAGCATCCAAAAAGACCACTAATGACACAGCTTGTAATAAAATTGAGCTCTGGGAGTTACGATTTTGCAAACCTTTTGGTGGGCTTGATACCTTTTGAAAACAGTGAGCTACTACCAGACGCAAATTTGAGACTGTTTGCTTGTCCAATTGAGTTACTAGCGGAACCTCTCCATGGTTAAGTAACAAGACCAACTCTACTAGTTGAAAGAGCTTCACTACAAGCCACGGAGCTGGGGAATCGTAGTAGTAATAATCTTTGGGGCATTTCTTTTCAATAACCAAAGAATATAGTCTTTTGGCTATCAGTGGTAATATAGATTTGGAAAACAGTGGTTTGAGCTGCACCACAAGCTGTACCAATGGTATGGATGCCGTGACCACTCCAGGCAGCTTATCCTCGATCAACTGTAAAAGACGAGGAATTCTATTTTCATTCGCAGAGATTACCAGAGGGTGCCATTTAGCCAAGGCGTAAAATGCTATCACAGATTTGCACTTTATGAGTCTGTTTCCAACTGGAGACACACAGAACGAATATATCATATCCACAATTTCCAACCATTCCCTAGAAGCTTCATCCGGTTCATTGGCTGCTTTTTTTTGCAGCTTGGCTTCTGGGGAAGAAAGTGTTTCTTCATTAATGTTAAAATTGGAAGCAATAAATTGGATCGCCAAGCAATTCACATCTTCATTATTTGAGTTAAGATCGCGTATAATATATGACAGCGTTTGATCGAGTAAATCTGACAAATAGTGTCGCACAGATTTATGCAAACGTTTATCATAATTGACAAACTGAGACATGGCAAAGTATCCAAGCTGTTTGTCTGAATAGCTCGCTGACGCAAGCAATGTTAACACTTCATTCATACCAAAATCAACAGAACTAGTATACCCCAACAAATTAATATATACCAATTTCAAGATATACTTCTTACGCTGGTAAGCGTTTAGCCCTTGGGCAAATTTGGTCTGGACATTATTGAGCTCCAAATTGATTCGCTTATTTTCCTCTTGCAGATCCTTACAGTTCCTCAATTCCACAATGAACTGATTCAACCCTTTCATCTGTGTCTGCATACTGATCAATCAAGACAGCACAGTATCAGTCAAAAAATGAGCTGCTCAGTACGGTAATTGTACCTTTAATCGTCTTGGCCTAATGTAATTTAAAAAAGGACGTGCTTAAACCACTATTTGACACATACTTAGTCATCAAAAGTCACCGGGTCGTGTATACTTGATAAAATAAATGAAGATCTCTGATTGGTCAGCGAGCTCGGACTCGAAACTGGACAATGAAAAATGTTAGCACTACAACTCTGTAGGATTGGTATTGATATATATTCTATACCGTAAACATGTCATCTGTTGCAAAGAACGTAGCTGCTAAGTTGGACTGGGCTAAGGTCATCACCTCTTTGGGATTGACTGGCTCCACCGCATCTTCTTTGACTGCTTTCAAGAAGAGAAACGATGAGGCCAAGAAAGAGCACTTTGCATTGAAAGAAGAGCCCACCCAGGTTGACTTTGCTCACTACAGATCTGTTTTGAAGAACACCAAGGTCATTGACGAGATTGAGAAGGCTGTCAATGCATTCACTCCTGTTTCGTACGATGTTTCCAAGAACTTGAAGAACATTGAGATGTTTGAAGAGAAGGCTGTTGAGAACGCCAAGTTGACTGAGAAGTCTGTTTTGGAAGAGATTCAACAGTTGCAGGCTACTCTTAAGGACATTGAGAGTGCCAGGCCATTTGATCAATTGACTGTCGAAGATGTTGCAAAGGCTAGACCTGACTTGGACGAGAAGGTGACTTATATGGTTAAGAACGGTAAGTGGGAAGTCCCTGGTTACAAGGAGAAGTTTGGCGACTTGACTGTTATGTGAATAATATGTTTGCATGTTTATAGGTGGTTAAATATCATTTATGTTTATGATTACGACGGTTTGTCGGTTGAGAAAGTGTAGAGATATGTAACATGATAAACATGGGGTGTATTGTTTTAGATATAAGGTGAGCTATACCAGATATTATGTGACTTATGTGAGTTAGCATATTACTTATGTGAGATAGCATATTACAATCAGAATAAAGCAGAGCATGTGGGATCGTTTAGGAGAATGTGATAACAAGCGTAGGTTTATACAGTCATTGTATATACAATTCATGTTTTTATCTAAACTTGTAAAATAATACCTAAATGGGTCATGAAGTGATAAAGGCAAATCTGTGGCGTAAAAGCTGAATGGCTAGAACTGTTATACAGTTTAAGGGTATATATAAATATAATCGTTAGAACACAACATTCCATTTTAAAACTTTTTTGGGCGATAGTAAATTATCAAAGGATTAACATAAGATCCTCTATTACGCTTTACATGATATTTAGTCACATTGCTTATCAAAAACACATATTTAGTTAATAAAATTTATTTAAGGTGCTTAATTAAGCATAAAATCTTATTATTGAAATTCTTCGTTTAATATATGAGAAAGCCTCAAATATCATGAAATTCAGGATCTTTTGGTAACATCAATTTTTTTCCTGCGAAAGTGTAGTTGTACAATCCTTATTGAGAATGCGATTATCCCTTTACTGCTTATACCAGTATAGAAACTGATTAAGTATATCTTGATCAATAGAATTTTATATCGTTATGAACCCCGGGAAAATTCTTTACTTGTATATTAATGATAATTTGTATGCCAACACTCAAAAGTTGGTTATAATCCATCGAATACAACATACAGCAACATAATCAAAATCAAGGGCAAAATTGTGATATTTCAATTGTCGTGAAAACTGTTTGGAACGTATCACAAATAATTGATATAAGCTGCTGTTCAAAAATGATGTATTTTACCTAAATACTCAATCCTTGAGCCAATTCTTAGTACATTTAAACAGTGAATATTTATACATGCCGCAGTTGGTCTTTTAAGACTATGGCATCAGCTCCAAAGCCTTGATTTACATATGAACAAAAACTGCAATTTTCAAAATTGCGTCAAGATCATTTTCTTTCTCAACTGTATAAAAGCCAATGCTTAAAAGAATACACATTGATATTGTTGCACAAATTACCTAATTGAGACTTCCTATTTTCCAAAACCAGCACTGCCAAATTTGTTAATTTCAAGCTCTCGGGTATGGATAATAATATATATGAGCTTTTTCTTTTAAACACTCTGAATTTGTGGGGTCAAATTGTTTAGAGGGTTGGAATTGTCTTTGATCGATTTTGAACTAGTACTGCAAGTACAACATTGTATAAGAATATATTCAATTTCGCATTGTCATTTCATAGATATAATAACTAAAGAGTTTTATATCTTTGGTCGAGTTGAATTCGTATTACTTTCAACTGTCTTTTAGTACACCGTTCATTCACTATTTTTTCTCTTGTGTTCAATTTATTGATATATACTGAATCATTTGATACATACTGAATCATTTGATAAACTCTCTAATGAATCCATTTCTCAGTTAGTTCTGTAAGCTTCGTCTGTATCATTATGTGTAAATGTTAATTTTTGACATTGACCCTCCCTTAACACTATATTATATAACAAAAAGATTGATGCCATATTCTTTCTCGTTACTTAGAAAAGTAATGCTCTATAAATATATACATGAAATTACAACCAACTCACGCTTGAAGATTCACCTTGTAATAAATATATTACACCTAAAAGTCTTTGTCGTAAGACATCTAATAAAACTAGATTAATCCGCTGGTTATAACAATAAATTCCATATTCGATATGTTTTCATGGATTTGATTGTGGGCACGTACTATTCTATGGTAATATATAAAATGGTAATAACTAAATCACCAGTCATATTCAATGATAGCATACAATAACTTTCTATCTTGAGTAACTACTAGCATTTGAACTGCTCAATAGTTAATATTCCCAGTCCTGTTAATTTTATTGCTTCTTATATGGCCTCATCATCAATTGTTATTGTCGACTGCCTGCATCAACTGCCATTCACTCCTAATTACTACAATTGGTAACATACCCCTTTTTATAACTTCCAGTTTATTACAAACTCTTTACGTCCAACCCATTAAATAAACCCTTTCTCAACTATCTGTACTTCTCAATTGCTTATTATACTTTTGGCAGACCCATTACTACCCAATTACCTCTTTTGTCAAATATCCTATATTCACCACCCCCCAGATGTAAAATATAGTCGTGCCGCAAGAGATACTGGCGCGGCAAGTATGTCAAACCCTCCAAGCCGTCACTAACCACACGACGCTCCCACTTGCCGTTGAACCCCCGATCGAAGTTGATATCAAACGATGTAACCACTACATTGCATCCATATTCAAGCTTGATTTGTTCAATTTTACCCATCATCTGGCCAAGTTTCCTGACCATTCCATCTCCTTTAAGATCCCAATAAAATCCAGAAATACCATCTACAACCAATGTGTCAAGCACATAATCTTGCGCGTCTCCCACTAAAATTTCATCAAGAAGCTCCAATAATCCCTCAAATGTCGCAACAACCGTATTTACACCATATAAGGCACCTAATGGCATGCATGCAATTACTACAACGTGTCCCCTAAGCCTCTGATGGAACAAGAGCTTGTCTTTTTTATCACGAAACAACAAATGGCACGACTGGCATGTTAGTGTTAATGCTACATCGTGGTTAAATGGAATCACTACCAGGCGAGGAGGTATTGCCACCAACAGTGAGAGCTTGACTGTTTTCATCGGGACTGAATGAAATTGAATAGTTGCTAATTCCTAAAATAGAATATAAGGGTCCGAAGCATCCATCGATGGGCTCGGATCATTCGGAAAACCGCTACAGGATGACTATTTCTTAACTGGTAAACATGGGTTAATAGCGCGGAATGACCTCATGCAACTAATTTCACAGTGATTGTGGCTAATCACGGGTTCCAGTAGTGGACGGCTATATGAGCCTAATTCATACTATTGCCAAACAAAGGCTATTATTGACCAATACTCTTTCATGTGCGTTTGTGGTCATGATCAACCGATATGCAAAGAAAGGCATAACCTAAAACGAAATGATGATTTAACCGTTGAACGTGCTTCCAAGCGAGGATGTTTCTGCCGAGTTTCATAGTACCTCTTGGCTCTTTTAATATATATAAATCTGAGCTGTGGATGTTGATTTGACTTCACTCATGTCCGGCAGTGATATATTAAGAACCGACCCTCGAGAGCGAGTTAGCTTGTCGGTGCGTAACCTCTCAGTTTTTGCCAAACATCAGAATGTCACAGATCGGTGGCTCTATTGCAATAAGCATAGTTCTATGATCAATGATAACGCTACTGCCATTCTAGATAATATTTCGTTTGATGTTGCGGAAGGACAATTAATAGCGCTTATGGGAAGCTCTGGTCTGGGGAAAACTACATTGTTGAATACACTTTCTGGTACATTAAATGTCTATAACGACTCGCTTGCATTTGAAGGACAAATCAAGTATACCACGCCCAATAACTCTCACTCAATAAAGAACTCGTACCTTCAACAAACCGATATATTTTTGCCGGGGCTCTCGGTAAGAGAAACTCTACAGTTTCAAGCAGACTTACGCATGCCGCCTCTGGTGTCTGCGCTGGAAAAGAGTGACATGATATCTTTTTTGCTTGATACTTTAGGTTTAGCTATGCTTCTGGAACAAGTGGTTTTGAGCTTTTCAAATGTAATTCATTTGCTGGGTGGGGAACAGCGCCGACTTCTGTTAGCCATTCAGCTTTTAAACAAACCATCAATACTCTTTCTTGATGAGCCAACTACAGGTTTGGATTCAAGCAGCTCTCTAAAACTCATTCAGCTGTTGAAAACGCTTGCGCTGCCCGAATTTGGCTTGACCATAATTCTCCTGATTCACCAGCCTAGACCGGAGATTACTGCTTTGTTTGACAAAATATGTTTGCTTGCTCGCGGTGGAAGAGTTGTATACTATGGAAATTTGGTGGAATCAAGTGAATACTTTAGCTGTATTGGATTTTCATTGCAGGATGATAAAAACAATAAATATGCACCAAGTCATATAATGGACTATATTATGGATCTTTCAGTTAAAGACTCTACCACCAAGGCTAAGGAAGAAATAAGTGCCAAAAGAATTGATGATTTGGTCAAGTTATGGGATGCATACCAAGAGTTTAAGCCACATTCATTACTGCCTCTGGAAATGGAACAATCATTTAAAGATACAGTAAATGTTTTACAACGCTCTCAGCTGGATCGAATTAGCTTTTTTACTGAAGTTTTCATATTAACAAAACGTACATTCATATTGTCATATCGCGATTATCTTTCAGTGATTGCGCTCAACGGCGGCTCGGTATTTTTAGCTGTGGTTTTTGGTTGGATGTTTTACCGCCCTGTTCCAGACTTATCCGGAATTAGATCTATCAACTCGAGCTTATACATTATGATGGAGGTTGTTGGTTTCTCGCCTATATTCGTTGAAATTGCTAGGTTATGGTCTTCTGATGGGCTAAACTTTTTCCGGGAATATAAAGAAAACTATGTTAGTATTGCTGGCTTCATGCTTTCAAGAAGGTTGGGTAAAATGTTTCTAGAAGAAATACCGCTAAGTATTATATTTTCTATAATAACTTACTTTATGTGGGGTTTACGTGGAGGTGCTGGCCATTTTTTCGTATACCTTATGTTAACAATGTTAACTGCATTTGTTGGAATGGCAACTGCTATGGTTTGTTTTGCAATTGGTGATGATTTTGCCATATCTTCTCTCTATCTCAATGTTTTTTATCAACTACAAAACAGTGCTTGTGGATTCTTTGTTAATGCAAAAACCATGCCAGTATATGTACGCTGGCTCAAATACCTTGCTTACTTTTGGTATAATTTTGGCGCTTTACTCTCAAACCAATACACTAACTGGGAGGGTGAATGTCCTTTTGGTGAGCCCGAAAGATGTGTTGAATATTCTGGTAACCATCAATTAAATGTCATGGGATATCCACAACACTGGCTTGGTGAACCTGTTGGAATTATAATTGCATGGATGATAGGTTTTTATGTCATAGCGTTTTTTGCTTTGAGCTTTAGAAACTATGATATGGCAATGACTAAGAAAAAGCACAGTAAATTTGGAAGTGAAGAAGAGAAAACGAAAGATGAGAATATCAATTTTGATAAAAGTAGCAGCAATTGCCTAGAGAAGGAAGAGGCTGTTAATAATAATGAGGGCACGAGTTTAGATATGCAACTTGGGGATGTGGATATTTACATTAAGAATATTTGCCTCTCTATTAATGTTAGTAATCTTTTCAGGTTTCAGCCGGAGAGAGAAGCTTTGTTGTTACTTGACAATGTCTCAGCCAAATTTAACAAACACTCGATAAATGCTATTATGGGGCCATCTGGCAGTGGCAAAACAACATTGCTCAATTTTATGTGTGATAGATTGTTAAATAAATCACTGCTTCATTGTAGTGGTGAAATCCGGCTAAATGATATACAACCAATATTAAATCATGAATTATCAAAGATAATATCATACGTTTCGCAAAACGACAACTCTTTAATTCCCAATTTGACTGTAAAGGAAACTTTATATTTTCAAGCTAAATTGAGATTGCCACCAACTAAACACAATCGCATAAATGCTATTGTAAACTCTATTATTAGAAAAATGGGATTGGTTGATTGCTCGGATACTTTGATTGGTGACGAAAACTTTAAAGGTATATCTGGTGGCGAGAAAAGAAGGGTTTCAATTGCAATTCAATTACTTAACCAACCAAAGATTTTATTTTTGGATGAACCTACTTCAGGCCTTGATTCAACTACAGCTTTATCTATCATGAATTTGTTAAATACCTTATCAAGTACTAATAAAACCACAATTATTTTGACCGTTCATCAACCCAACAAAGCAATGTTGGAAACTTTCCTGTCACTTTTGCTATTGAGCAAAGGCGGTAGAGTTGTTTATAATGGTCCCAGCTCGTGTCTTCAGAGCTACTTTGAACTGTTAGGTTATGACATACCCCAGGATTCTAGTATTACCGATTTTATCTTGGACTTAATGTCAAGAGGATTGAAAGAAAGCAAGGAAACTTCAGAATCTCGCGTCAATCTTTTGGTGGATAAATGGTCACTGAACACAGTGCCTCAATTTGCTGATGAAAAGCCAATTGCAGGAAATAATTCTGTATTGGATCTCTCTCTGTTTCAAAAACAACATCCTCCATTTAGGGCTGTTATTTGCACTCTTTTTGAACGTCAGTATTTGAATACCCTTCGTTCATTTGATATTTTATTCTCTAGAATTGTACAAACAATTCTCTTGGGTATTGTGCATACTCTTTTTTTTGCTCAGCTCAAAAACACTCAGGATGGGATTATTAATAGATTAGGGTTGGTCCAAGAAGTTTTGAATTTGTATTTTGTTGGCTTGATTAATAACTTATCATTATTCCCCATAGAAAGAAACATATTTTACCAAGAATATAAAGATGGTATGTATAATGTGTTTGAGTTCAGCTTGTCTTACTTGCTAAATGAATTGCCCACTGAAATCTTTTCCAGTTTGATATTTAGTATTTTGATTGTTTTCGCAATTGGATTACCTCGAACTGCTGGTATGTTTTTCAGTATGTTTTATTCATCTTTTGTTGCAATTAACTGCGGTGAGTCATTGGGAATAATGGTTAATAGTGTTTTAGATCACTTGGGATTAGCCACCAATCTTTTGTCTGCAATTTCCATGTTTGCAATTTTTATGGGTGGTACAATGTCCTTGCAAATGCCAGTATTCTTTCAGGGAATTAATTATGTTAATCCAATGATGTATATTGTTGGCATAAATTTGAAAATGACTTTTCAGGGACAGACATTTTCTTGTGATACAATTGAGTGTACACTAAGTACAGGTGCAGATGTTATTAGAGAATTTGACTTGGACCATAATTTGGGCATTTTGTTTGGAGTTCTAACTGCCATTTTGGTTATCTATCGAACATTAGGCATTTTTATGCTATTTATTAAGGTTAAAGTTGCAGTTGAGTAGTATCTAGAGTATATAGTAAATTATTAATGCATTAATGATAAGCATCAGGAGCACTGAACCATCTCTACAGCTTCCAATGCTACTGGACTGCATTGATATGCCACTGCGCGATCGTATAAGTTATAAAAGTCCCCTGATTTGCATTGATAAAAGGTTGTGGAGCTGCCCAATGCTAAGCGGCCCTCTTTGGTAACCGACCACCCAGCAGCATAGATGGCCCCATCTTGTGGTGGGGGGCCATCAAATTGAAACTGGTAACTTCCGACAATAGAGCCAACTCTTCCCTTTGCGTCTTTCAAAATCCCGTCTGTCAAAGTCACTTCTAATGCATGTTCGGTCATACAGGCGATAGAATTAATAGGCAGATTTACCTTATCATCAGCAAATTCTTGATGCTCTGACAATTCACCTCCCTTTATACTTGGTGAATAGCTGCTGTCTATTGGTAAAATAGTGTCGTTTTTTGGTAAAATAGTGCCAGGTACTGGCAATTTAAAATCACTGATAGGTAAAACAGTGTCATTTCGTGGTGAAGCTGAGTTGTTTTTTGGCAGTTCCAAAATACTGTTATCAACTGAAGACTTTGCTGTCTTACTTCTGTCTTTCATTTCAATACCCTTTTTAGTTCCCTTTCTACTTCTTTTGACAACTTTGTGAGTAGTCTGGTACTCTTCATCAAGATTCAAATGTCTCCTGTGTAAACCAACATTCTGGGCCCTATCTTCAACCTCATCAATAAGCATATCAAAATCCTGCTCAGCTACTTGGTTTTCGTTGATATATTTCTGAATCATTTCCTGATCAAGAACTTGTTCCTGGTCAAAATCCTGCTTTGCCATTCCCAGCAGATTGCTTGTAGTTTCCAGTGTTGGCGCTTCCCCAATTTTAAATGGGTGTCTCTCAAAAACGGGTCTTTGTATTTGTCCATCAACAATCTGAACCACGTTAACCGCTGTAGTAGGCCTCACCATAAATGTCGAAGTTTGTGTGGTAATGACTGTAGACACCTGTGGTACCAGTAGCATATAAAATGGCTCCTCATAAACTCCTTCTGCGTTAAGCAGGTAAGGTTTAACCAAAAGTCCAAAAGTAAAAGGAATTGAATCACTGCTACCATCTGGTGAACCTTCTTGGGGTCGGTAAAGAGTCCAATCTTCGCCAGATTTTGGAGAAAACCCGGCTTGGCCCAAAGAGGCGTATACAATCACTGAGAGTGTTAAAAGGTTGATCATTCTTAAGAAAAGAGTGGTATAAAGATTAAATAAAAGTCTATCTGCTTTCCCTATTTATATTAAATTATGCTTGTGGCTGCAAAATTTCTYWRAGAAATTTTGCAGCCATTTTTCTAGTAGAAAATGCAGCCATAATTTTCTGCGTTAAAGCAGAGGAACCAGGTAAGGATATTGAAGTAGAAGGCTGAAACGTTCTTGAAGATTAATGTGTTGAAGACTAATATATAACAGAAACAAAGTAGAGAAAAGTTGATATGGTGAGTATTGTAAAGATAAATTCATTATACACATTAAACTATGAAAATTTTTACTATGTAAAATTTTTTAGGTAGAATTAATCGTCAAACTTGGTGTGATGCTTAAGTGTGATTGGATTCTAGCTCGTGGGATATAGTTTTCCAAGCTTGTATATTCGTTTCATGTAAGCTGCAAATGTATACAAAGCAAACTGACATTAATGAATATCATGAATATAAGGGAAATAATTAAATGCACAGTATACTGATTTCACTAACAGGATTAAAGTGAATATTGATATAGGCAAATTTAATATGTGATTAGCTTATGATTTGCTTTTTAAAATTACTGAAGAAACTTACTGAAGAAACTAATTACTCTAACTATTCTTGTACTGTATATAATATTTGTACTACATATACATTAAGCTTGAGCCGATTGTGCAATTTATAAGGACTACGCTACTAATTTGTAGCCTTATATCGATTATTCTACATATACTTATTACCAATTACCCTAAATGTGCTGATTTAACCTGTTATCCTAGTGGTGAGATTTAAAAAACTTACAAAATTTATACTCTCTGAGTTTGCTACCCATGCTACGCAGATAACACTAATCCCAGATAGAACTTTGTAAGTAGAGACTAATTGTGCTAAATACAATGAGTAAACTTTAAAATGTGATGATAGCAAATTGACTGAATGGAATCAACATTTTGATCTAACTAGTGCCAAAGAATAATCTGAATGTTTTGAATGAAACAAATTAATTAAAGGCACTAATCAATTAGGTCTTTGGTTAGTTACTGATCATATCGGCTACACTCTTTACACATATTCTCACTCCAATGCCTAATAAGCTTTTTGGAGTAAAAAACATGAAGTATGAAGAGTATTCGAATACTCTAAAACTACTAGTTTAACAAAGTAACCATATAATATTGCAGTTTTGTTTTGGTTCTAGGGATAAAAATCAATATACAATTTACTCTAATATTAATCAATTGTGGTTTTTTGAGTTGATCAAAGGCTTAGTCTTCATATAAATTTAAGAAGACCACATTCTTTTTATAGCTCGTTGGTTTTTCTCATAGTAGTTTAGACTGGTACACAAGAATGACATTTTGCCGTGTAGGTTTTGCAATATTAGAGATACACTACTAAATGTCCTTTAGTGTTTTGATTACTTTTAATGATGATCTTATTGATTACAAATTAGTTTAAGTACCTCTTAATTCCTCGAAAAAAAGGTGATATTCAATGAAAAGTATCCATACATTAACCAATTTTTAACAAAATCGCTTTACATTCCAATTAATATTCGGCATATTTCTTTTTTTTTACATTTTCTTATATTTAGATATATCCCATATTTCTCTTTTTGGTGTTACGTGCTTTAAATATCAATTATCTCTAATATATATCTACAAGATCAAAGTTTAGCCTAAACTCTCGTAGTTGTAGTGTAAAAATACTCTCCATGTCTTGAATGGCCTGCATATAACCTCATCCACTGAAAATTGTGATATATAAGCATTGCCAATTGATTCAAACCCATGAGCATCATACCCCTTAGTCACTATGTTCAAACGTATATTTACTAATAGAATCGTACGTATCCTACACTATAGAATTTTTGGGATTGCCACAAATTTGAAGTAGTAAAAATTGTTAGACCAATCTTATAAACAGTCAATATTATCTATAGAATGATGATGATCTATACATAGGTTAACGAAAACTAACATATAGGCGATTCCTAGAGTTCAAACTCGCTTTATTTCAACTGAAATCAAAGATGCCATTGACAAGGCAGTTTCATCTTCTAAAGTTGTATTATTCATGAAGGGAACTCCCGAATTTCCCCAGTGTGGTTTCTCTCGTGCTACTATCCAAATGTTGGGACAACAAGGCGTGGATCCAGAAAAGTTTGCAGCCTATAACGTCTTGGAAGACCCTGAATTAAGAGAGGGAATTAAAGAATATAGTGAATGGCCTACTATTCCTCAATTATATGTTAATAACGAATTTGTTGGTGGATGTGATATCGTAATGAGCATGGCCAAGAGCGGAGAGTTGGCAGAATTATTAGAAACTAGTGATGCCTTGATTCCAGAGGAAGAGGAGGAAATTACACAAACAAACATCAAACCTACCGAGAGAAGTTGATCAATGGTTAATAATATAAATAAGAAATGCAATAAGTATAATCTAACAATAGTCTGTAATAAACCAAAGGGTTACCTTTCTTTCTTTTGAAAAGAATACCCGAATATACATGTCAGAAACGATAATCAAATGAAAATAATATCATTGATGGTGGCGGTGATGATGATGATAATAGTAAACAGCAAAGACCTTGGACCTGGCCGTTTGTAGTTTATTACTGTTGATCTAAAGCTGGTTGGCTTCTTTCGTCAGCATGTTTGTTCAGTTTATTAGTTGATGAACGTCTGCGTGAAAGCAAATTCGAGTCATTTAAATTCAAGGTAAATTTGAATTCACCAGTTATCCCCGAAACAATCAGCAGCGAACGGGTTTGGTACTCATTTTCTTCCTCGTTGTCAGTGATAGACTGTGGTGAGTCATTCCCCAGTTTTAAGCTAGTAATCTGATCTATGCGCTCTTCATCATCCAGGTCTGTTGGTTCTTGGTTATTGAAAACCAGGTTGAAATTGATATAATTAGGATGAGGCGACTTGGGCCATTTCTTGTGATAAAAATTGTCAATGTCTTCAATAAATTGTGTACCAGTGTGGCGATCCAGCACCAAGTCGAAAACACGCCTAATCGATTCTGCCTGTGGGGATTGAAGCGGCATTGATGAAGAATGCATTGGAGGTTTCAAAAGCTTGGGCGCTTCTACTTCAACCTCCCGGACCCATGGGTGCCGCCAAATTTCCCCTATACTAATCCTTGCGGCGGGATCAGTGTCCAACATTTTGGTAACCAAATCCTTAGCCCTAGGACTAATCTCGTCCCACCACGGCGCTAAAAATTGAAATTGACCCTTTACAATCTTTTTAGCCAATACCCGCTGGTCATCGTCATAAAAAGGGGGAAATCCGCAGAGCATGGTGTATAAAAGACAACCAAGCAGCCAAATATCTACCAGCTTTGAATAAATCTTTTGATCCAAAACTTCGGGAGCCGTGTATCCGGCAGTGCCGCAGGGAGTCTTGAGCGGTGGACCGGCAAGTTTTCGAGCCAAACCAAAATCGGCCAAAACAACTTGCCCTATCTCACCGCTACCCTTACCTTGCACAAAATGACCTTCGTCAACCTTTTCGGAATCTGATTTACGAAGAAACAATTGCTGTTGGGACTTGCTGCGAGCCATAAACGGAATCTTGGAAAAGAGCAAATTCTCAGGCTTGATATCTCTATGCACCACATTATTATCATGCAAATGCTCCACAGCACGCAATAGCTGAATGAAAACATGCCTAGACAAAAACTCTGAAAAGTACGTATACTCCAAAATCTTATTAAAAACCTCTCCGCCATCACAGTATGGAATCAACAAGAAGCAATGTTCCCGCAGGTCAATAAAAGATATCAAGGGTAATACATTTGGATGCGATGGCAACCCTTGCATTATGCGAATTTCGTTCAAAATATTTGTCAACTGTTTCTTGGATAAGTCTGCCTTGGCAATAGCTTTTATGGCGATTATGGACTCATCTTCAAGAACTATCGCTTTGTAAACAGTTGAAAAAGCCCCCTCACCGAGAGTATCAATAATTTTGTACTTTTTGGGAAGATCTGCAAATAAAATATCATATTCGCCATTTTCTGAAAACTCTGTCTCTTTAACCTTTATGTTTTCACTCTTATCTTTGGAAACTATTTCTTCTTCTTCTCCTTTCTTCTTCACCTTATCCACTTCTTCGCCTTCAAGCTTCTCTTCCGTCACAAGCTCCTCCCCAAACACAGATTTTCTGCCCTTGTCTTTTGTTTGAAAACTCTCAACCGCATTATTCTCCGGGTTTCCACTAGAGTTTCCGACTATTTTAGTGCTCTCTTTTTTGTCGCCAAATAGACGTTTCAAATTCTGTACTTGTTAGTATCTTCTTCTTATAAAAGTATCCTAAAAACATACAATTAGTGCCATTAGTGTCTAAAAAAAATGGGAATTGATTTGGTTTTATACTAAAAAATGTTTCCCCTCAAATCAAAACTTTTTAGTCTTTTTCTGACGTCACAAGATTTTGCAATGGAATGATATGAATGAAATTAAATGGAGTAAATGAAATGAAAGTTTATACCCCTTTTTCGAGGGACAATAAGCTCCTTTGGGGTGATAAAATACCATTAATTCTTAGCCGTGCAGTTATGGTCAAAGAGCGAAAGATTCCGGTTTAAAATGAAGTTTTTTACTGTAATAGGAAAGAATTTATAGAGAACAATTTGAAAGATCTCAAGGACTAGTTCGAAATAGAAGAGAATTATTTTACATGTTTGACATGTCAGGTACATTTGCGGTGAAAAAAGTAAAACTGGGGGGTTGGGGACGAAAAGATGGAGTTTTAGTGCTTTTTTTCAACAATTGAACCAGAGATGATTAAACAATGGAGCATTTCAGGGAAAGGAATGGAAATATGTCGTTACCCCTGTTTTGCTTAAACCCACAAAAACTTTGCGGAGTTTTGCGTCGAGTGGGAGTGAAGTGAAACAAAACACTGGAAGGGGAAGGGATGTTGTGAGAAGATGTTATGAAATGATGTTATAAGATGATGTTACAAGGCAATATTTTGAAATGATTTTATACAACGATATAGTGATATTATAAGCTCAGTAAAATTTTAAAATATAATAGTAGAGGAGCGAAACATTTATAAGAGTTTAACACCTATAGAAATTGAAAAATAACTCTAAAGGTTATGGAATCAATATATAAAGCCGAGGATAATTATGAAACTTGAAGAATAATTGAAAGAGTAAGAGAATAATTATAAAAGATAAATAATGGCGTGATTAAAAGATAAATTTCAAGGAGGCTTTTCTGGTTTAGTAACAGTATTTTGTAGGGTTAAAGTGGTAAGTAAAAAGAACAATAGGAATACACAAGTTGTGTAATAACGAGTTTTATCAAAATGAATTCTAATATGATTCGTTGTATTATTTCGCATCAAAGTTCAAATTAGGAGAGTGTAGCGGAGTACATATTTAGGCGATAGACTCTACAATTGCTTGGTAGATTCATTAGTTACAAAAACTCTATATATAATTAATAAAATTCGTGCACATTTAAAGAGCTTCTTACATGTTTATTAGCCTGTATTTTTGTAAATTAAATATTTTCTACTCTCAATCAATTGTAATATCAAATAAGTTCGTATTCCAATTCAACCAGCTCTAAAATATCTCAAAAAGTTGTACTATATATTCTCATTAAATATTTAATACTTGTATTAGTTGGAATTATCTCTCTGTAGAATATCATAGTATTCTAAACATTTTTCTGTCTTAATATAATGCAATTCTGTGTTTAGTCATATATTTATTAATATCTGTTTATATCAACTCATATTATATTTGTATTTACACTCATATAAATACATTACTATATTTATAATAATTTACTGGAATTTTTTACATAAATGCACTAGTATATTTAACCTCAAAGGCTCTTCATATAAATAACATTTATCATAATATTACTATTTATAGGTGTTTTAATTTCATCTAATGATATTCGCTTTACAATAGATAATTGATAATTGCTAATACATTTATTGTTTTCATTACCAAATATTGCCACTCTCAAGAATCTGCCGTTGTCTCAGCCAAATCCAGCAAACATCCTTTCCATTACTTTATCAGAATGAAACCCTATGAACCAGTCTTGATATCAAATTAAAACTATCTTAATTGAGACCAAAATTGATCAATACTTCCTTAAATATATCAATTTTACTACTTTCATCCCATTATCTTTTATTGTTTCTTCACACCATAAGCATAGCTCAATTAAAATTTAATTGCAAATAATTTAATATCATATCCTATTTAAATATATATTGGTCCAATTTTATCCTAAACTCTCCCTATCTACTCCAAATTATTTAAAACATATCCTCTAATTACTTATTTACCCTTCTTCTTCTTCCTTGTTTTCTCTTATTGACCCATCATGAGCTAACCATTTCTTCAGCCTTATATCATTTTTTGGGCATCGCGAAATAAAATTTCAAACCCTCATGTCTCATCCACCTCGCCCTAAGGGTTCAGTCAATATAGACCAGGAATTGCTACAGCATTTGGCAAAGATCACTGCTGAATGCAATCTTCCGGAACTTGCGACCTTTGCTGAGTCGTCCTTGGCAAAAGTTCTTTCTTCATGGTCATATTATGCCGCCACCAATGACTTTAGTAAATTTACAGAAACTACCAAATGTTTAGCTAAAACAGCAGAGTTGTTGCCATCATTAGATAACAAGGTAGCTGTCTATGAATTTGCATCATCTCTTATGAAAAACCACATAAAAATGGTTTATCGTGCGTTGAATAATAGACCGGCAGTAAGCGTACCAACGCTTCACTTATTAGCATCGTTGGCAAGGGTTAATGGACTTGCAGACATGATTATGAATCATTTTGACTTTAGCCTTCAGCTGTTGCCCAAATTGGTTGCCAAAGACAATACTAGACTTCCATTTTTACAGTTTTTTATGGCAATGGGATCTCGTTTAAGTGCCCATTTGCGTCGTGATTTGTTACTGTATAACAAGATTGTTTTGACATGGTGGAAACATTTGGTTGATGATTCTGCTATTCTTGAAGAAACCTTAGATTTTATTGATTCAAGCATTTTGCGTGAAACATCTTACAAACGGTCCACAAAGTGCAAAATTCTTGACGAGAACTTTTTACATAAACTACTGGCTGTGTTGCACAAGGGGCCTAATCCCAAGGTAGAATCACTAATTTTGACATTGGCAACAGATTCACATTATGGCTTGGTTTTTCCTAGTGATATGTGGTTTGAAGAACAGGCTCTGGGACCCATCACCATGGTCAATTCTAAACCATTTAGAATTAACAATAAACTTATTTATACACTTATGACTGTTCTAAAACCATGGGAGTCTGTCAATCAATTGAAAATCGTGGAAGCAACGCTCACAGCTTTGCCTGAATTGATTGGGCCATACATGAATTGGCTTGTCGAGCATGGAGGAGGATATCATGATCCTTCGCTCACTTCATGGTGGATTGGTCGCCTGTTACTTTACTCTCATATTTTGCAGATACCATTGGACTTAGTTCATCCCGGAAGCTCGAAAATCATCCTGGAATGCATTGCATTGGCGCCCTTGTCTCGTTCCGCGCTCTCCAAATGTTTGGAAACTAATAAGCCATTGCTAACCCAATTGGCACTTCAGCTCATATATTATATCCTCCAAAAATTAAGTCAGGTCTTGGACTCGGGAAAGGTTGCAAAGCTGGAATTGATTTACTTAGTATTTAACAACTTGCCTGAGGTGGCCTCAATCATGGATGTTTACAACAAAAACAATGAGGCATCAGAGCAACTGCGTCTTATAAAGATCACCCTGGTTTCGATTCTAAACAAGTATGCTGCTCTCTCACCATCAGTTTCATCTGCTGTAACAAAACTCTCGCATACAGGGATTAACCAAATTATTGGCTCAAACATGAAGGAGTTTTCAGCTTATGACTTGGCTTTATTGGATATTTATGTTTCAATTCAGTCTAGCAAAGAAGATCAAGACTTGAAATGGTGGAACAACACTAATAATACCAATTCTTTCTTTACGTGCTTAGTCAAAATATTCGCCAGCACTAAGCATTTGAACAATCAGAATTCTTCTTCCTTTGCCGCTAAAGTGGTGCATCTACTCGAAACCCTAACCGAAAACAAGCTACTTTTTAGTTCTAGAAGACTAGTTTCGCCTATTTCTGCATTAATTCAATCTTTGGATGGCAATTTAAGTGATCTGTTATGGGGATTTTTAGATGAAGTGGTTTCTCGGTCTGTTCGCACACCATACAAGTACCTCGACTTATCACACAAAAAGTACCAAGATGTGAGTTTGTTTGTGCTTGTAGTGTTTGAACAATTAAAGTTTGCTTTAGCTAAGAACCCTAATGAGGCGAGTTTGCTTGTTGATTGGATATTCAATTTCTCCAAATACTTGATTGTCATTGGTGAGCCTAAAGAGTCAATTTTGGCCTCGTTCAAGGACTTTTTGCAAAATAACGAGCTCTTTTCTAAACACTGTACTGAAGATCACTACCTTCAATTACAATTTACTACACTGACCTCAAGTAATGAATCCTCGTTCCTTGAATTCATTACCAATACCAGTAATAGAGATTTGGTTAGCAAAAAAACTCTTCTTGAAAAGAAAGCCGTTATTTCGAATTTTGACCTTGCGGGTTTATTGAACAGGTTGATTATTATTGCCAATGATGAAATAACTAATAATACGCGAAACTTGATCGTGGAATTAATTTCCAAGATGGGCAACTATTTGCTTTCTGTTTTACCCCAAGATGAACATGTTGCAAAATATATTCTTTGTTCAAACTTTTGGCGTCCTTTAATTGTCAATCCTGATAAAGAACAGCTGCAAAATAAAACTTTGATTACTGGTCTTATTAATGAAATATTACAACAACTTCCAAAGACTATTTTCGACTCAAAACTGAAATATTTTGCTCTTAATGAACTCAACACTTACATTTTTGAAATATATAGTAGACTGAGTTCAATATCAAAGGAATACCAGTTAATATTTTCAAGCTATTCATGGTTGCTTTCTGATAACCAAATTGAACAATTGATAGCATCATCCTATTTTTCTAATTATATTCTTACGATTACAGTGGTACAGCAGGCTATTGAAAGAAAAATTCCCGTTGATTTGAAATTTTTTAATACTTTGGTTATGGACTCTCTGTTTGAAAAAAATAGAGCTATATTATCAAAAATTGTTGAAGCAGGATTAATTAAGCTTGATAAGACACAAGTGTTGGCAGAAGTTTCTAAGATACTAGTCACACCTGCTAACCACTACTTGTTGAAAAGCTTTATCATTGCTTACAAAAATGAAGTTCCAAAATTCTTGATTAGCCAGTCCAATATCGTAGACGAACATTTACTATGCTTTATTGGATATTCCATCTCCTTGACACCTGAAGATAACAGCGAAATAATGGATCAGTTTTTTCAACGTGTTGGTAGTATTGCCTTGAAACTTTTGGTTAATGGTGGATTTGAATCCAAGATTGAATGGACTCAGATCTTGCCAGTTTTGACCGAGAGTTTGAAGCAATCGGATTCTGATACAAAAATAAAAATCCTAAATGAAGTCTTTCAATATGTTGAGCTCAAAGGAACAAAAACTAGTTTTGTGGCAGAATTCTCTCTGTTCATAAATCATTTTATTCAAACTGCTGATGATATTACAGATGGCATAAGTTCATGGGTTCATAAATCTATGTTATACATCACTAAAAAGTTTGCTGAATCAGAAGATCTTTCAGAGAATTTTAACAAATTCTTGAATGGTATTGAATGTATTGTCAAAAAATTGCCACTGTTGGGTATATCTGTTTGGAAGTTGGTCCCCATTGCAATTATCAATACGCAACTAGAAGTTCTCTTGAACCATAGAAAATGGGTTACCAATTCCAGATATTTAAGGTTTGCAAACATATTATTGATGACTGGACTGAAGAACATTGTTCAGTTTGAAAAGTTGTTGCAGATTTTTGTGAATAATGAAGCTAATGTTTTGAAAGCTTTGCCCTCCTCAGAAACCTCTAAGTCTCGTTACTTCTCTGCTGTGGTGATATTTGGCTTGTTTAACCTCGATGTGCAAAAAAATTCAACCATGGTATTGATGGAAAAGTTAATTTTGCTCTATCTTGGCTCTATTAGAGCGGAGGATTTATTGATTAAGTCGATTCTTGTGAAGATTGAATCAATAGTATCAAAATCGTGGATTTGCAAAGTTACAAGTTGGGAGTTGACTGAGGAATTGACCAACAATGAAATGGAATTGGTTGATGAAGACAGATTGATTATGCCTGAAAAGGACAACTTTGTTATCAGCTTAAGCAAGAACTTTATCAAAAATTCTATCAATAGCAGGGCAAATATATCACTTATAGTTCCCTCGACAATTTTGGATCATCAAAATAAAAATACGAACTTTAATCAAGTATTCAAGGACTTGGACTCATTTTACTGTACCAATGATATTGCAGTAAATCTGAACTATCTGGAAACTGTCTATGATCCTGAATTCATTATGATGTTGATCGTCAACAATGAGGAATTAGTCAAATTTGAGACAGACGCCGAGGCTACAAAACCCAAGTTTGATATCAAAAAACTTGTAGAGTCGTCCTTATTGCAATTCATTGTTGTGGGTTTGTCACATACTGACAAACTGATTAGACTTATCGCCCAAAAGTTAATTTCTGGTGCAATCTTCGCGATTGATGACAACGAATTCAAAGACAAGAATATATTCAAAGTCTATTTGTCTAGTATTTTATACACCCTCCGGAAAACGGAAGCTCCCATAGAGCGTATGATCTGGTACTTCCATGCGAGCTTGATTCCCATCTTGGCCAATCCTGGTCATTTCTTGTATGAGAAAACTGTTCGCCATGTTCTTTCGCACCCTGTCATTCGTCCGAATGACATCCCATTGTATACCAGCATTATTATGTGCGCAACCAACGACTCTGAGCTGGAAAACGACGAGTCTTACTACAGACAAGTCAGCTGGCTAATTGAGAATCTCAGCTATGCAACTAGCCTGTCTGCCGATATCAATATACTCAAGAGCAGAGGCGTGTTCGAGTGGATTCTAAATCTCTGCAACTCTCCCTACATTAGCATGAAGATTAAATCCCAAGTATTATACTTCCTATACGTGGTGGAAGCTGTTGAGCATGGTTCCGACACGCTTATTACTCGGTTTGGCATATTGACAAGCTTGGAACAGTGGACAACCAAACTCGATTCTCACTTGATCGATCAACATCTCAAACTCAATCTTGGCCAAATTATTCTACGCTTGGGGATTTCCGTCAAGTCTTCTAAGAGAATTCGGGAATGGACAACTGGCGACTTACCCCAGTACATCAAAAGGGTCTGCCACTAAATGATATTTTTTTTTGCAATCACTATGTGAAACACTGGTATAAACTCATCGAAAAAATGGTAAACCTCATCGAGAACCCAGTTTCTTCTTAACAGATACAAACATGGGTGTACGTAAAAGACTGTAATTCTGCTCTATTTAACTAACAAGACTTATTCAGCTAGGCAAGCTTGCGCACTATGCGTTTGATTTGATACTAATTTCAATGGTTTTAGCGGGAATACACCGTAACACAGGCTTAGTATTTGACACCTCTAATTTCTCTTCGATTGATATGCGTCGTTGGCTTGGCAAGTATTTATCTTTTGGCGAACGATGCTACGATTCCACTGTATCCCTTTTGAGGTTTACAGGCTACTTTAAGCAAAAAAGTGTGGTTTATGACTATATTCATAGAGAAGCAGGAAAGATAGTCGAACAACTGGAGGTCTTCCTGAGAACCCAAGGAGATAAATCGATGTAGGGGGTTATAGAGAGTTTTATAGCTATATTCTATGAAATATATTCTGTTGCTATCAATTTACAGGTTTTTTCTATTCAATTGTAAATCATCTTCAGCCCTCGCCATCTTCACCTTCTTCTTCTTCTTCTTCATTGATTGACAGTACGTATAAAATGGTCTAATCATTACGGTATTCGCGATAGTTGAGTCTACCTATCAGTAGGACCATACAGTGAACCGTATCACAGATGCATGAGCTAGACTAGTGTCTAGATCTTGAAAAACGGATACGTACAGCTACTAACGGTGGCAACGGATGGAACAATTGGTGGAAAGCTTTAAAAGGGCAATAGAAATTGAACAGAGTGCTGATGTGGCATTAACAGACGAATATTTGAACCTGTACTCGCCTAAGCGTCTTGCGCAATTGGGCTTAGCAGTTACCAATCTATTGGTGGATAATGTGAGAACAGGATTGGGTGGTAAATCCTTGTTGGAACTAGTGGCTGACTCAGCCATTAGTGACAGTTTGCAAGCAGGGTCGATGAGAGTAGGTGATATTGTAAAATTAGATAGAATGGGTTCTAGAGACAAAAAGAAAGGAAACGATAAGGTTGAAGACGAGTCTCTTGATGGGGTTGTGATCAAAATTAATACCCTGGCTATCACCATATCAGTTGAGGAGGATAAAGCAGAAGAAAATGTATTAAGCTTTTACAATAATACTGGGAATGATTCTTGTCGCGTATGGATTGTGAAGTTGTCAAACTCTATTACATACCAACGAATGACCACTGCTATGAATAAACTTTGCGAGCTTGGAACCAACGGTAATGATGTGATAAGGGTTTTATTGGGACAATCACAGTATGTCCCACCAGTGGTAACCCCAGTGAAAGAGTCTGAGTTTTTCAATCATCTTCTAAACGCCTCTCAGCAGAATGCTGTTAGTTTTGCTCTAAGCTCGCCTATAACAATCATACATGGACCTCCAGGTACAGGAAAAACTTACACATTGATTGAGCTAATCAAGCAACTTACATTTAAGTGCAATGAGCGGGTTTTAGTATGTGGGCCGTCAAATATATCGGTGGATACCATATTAGAACGTCTTTCGCCCAGTTTTACCGGGAAGCAAGATAATGGCAAGCGTAAGTCCAAGAAGACTAAAAACGAGGGCGACAAGTTGATAAGAATTGGTCATCCTGCTCGTTTGCTTGCGCAAAATTTGCAACATTCCCTTGATATCTTGTCAAAAACTAACTATTCGGGCGACCTGAACGATTCCAAATCCATTCTTAGAGACATTGAACGTGATATTGGGGAAACTTTGGGTAAAGCAAAAAAGTGTAAACGTTACTCGGAAAGACGTGCTCTCTGGGCTGAATTGAAAGAACTCAAGAAAGAGTTGCGAATTCGAGAGAAAAAGATTGTGCAAGACATCTTGATCAATTCTCAAGTAGTACTTTCCACTCTTCATGGAGCAGGGTCTTATGAACTTACTTCACTCTATAAAGACCCTTCTTTGAATTTGAATCAAAATCCATTGTTCAGCACTATTATTATTGATGAGGTTTCTCAAGCTATGGAACCACAATGTTGGATCCCACTTATAAACCACTTGGGATTTAAGCGGTTAATTATTGCTGGTGACAACATGCAATTACCACCAACTCTCAAATCCAAAGACAACCTTGAACATATGGCACGTAACTTAGGTATGAATAATTCACCTATTGCCAACTTGGAAACTACGCTATTCGATAGGCTAATGAAGTTTCATCAAGGAGAACAGTATAAAAAACTATTAGATACCCAATATCGCCTGAACGAATTAATTATGAGATTTGCTTCCAATGAGTTGTATGAAAAAAAATTAGTTCCTCATTCCCTGGTGCGTGATATCAAACTAAGTGAGATTCCAGGAATAGATTCTACTGATGAGACGGAGGCTGTGTGCATCTGGTATGACACACAAGGAGGTGATTTTATGGAAAGTACTGCTGAGGAAGAAAATAATATTAGCTTGCTGGTGGATCAAACAGGCTCCAAATACAACGAAATTGAATGCACTATTGTACTACATCATATAAAGAAATTACTTGCGCTGGGTGTTCTTCCTGAAAGTATAGGTGTAATTTCACCATATAATGCTCAAGTGAGTTTATTAAAAAAAATGTTACACCTGAACTCACCATTGTCTGGTATAGAAATATCTACAGTTGATGGGTTTCAAGGAAGAGAAAAGCCAGTTATTATTATTTCCCTTGTTCGTTCAAATCTAGATCACCAAGTCGGTTTTTTAAGAGAGAAGAGACGTCTCAATGTAGCTATGACACGACCACAACGTCAGTTAGTTGTTGTTGGCGATTTTGAAACTTTGGAAAAAAGCGGTGTTGATTATTTGAAACGATGGTGCATGCATGTGGACAATCCCAATAATGGATTCGAAGTTTTATATCCCGATGTTGAAATAATTTAACAGTTCAACAAATGGATCTATCAAATACCGGTGAATGTCGCAATACTATTACTTATAATTCTGATAGCTTTCCAATTCCAAAACCGTGCACATACCGCAAAATAAAGTATTTTTTGGTATCACTTGAACCTCCTTTTGGCAAAATACAATTTTGGCTCAAAATTATTACAAATAGAAATAACTTTCAGATTATAGAGATGGTTTAGATTGTTGCACTTAAGATCTTAAGGTTGTTGCTTTCACTCGCAAATGTTTTACTTGTTATGAACAGGTTTTTTTTTAATTTTGAAGAGCTTTCTCTCTTTGTACCCATTTGTTGCTTGGTTTCAAAACTCTTTGAGATTGTACCAACACAGAACACGCCCGATCAATAATTGGATACGACAGTTGAACAATTCTTCCTTGAGTCTTCAAATAAGAATGACGCCTCAGTCCCGTAACACAATGGGCTTGTACCTGACGTTTTTTCCGAAAAAGTTTGTACGGAATGTTGAAGAGGACACTAAACAAATTCCTGATTGATATTTTATCTTTAAATACCCACAGATTTGCTCAGTTTCTATTGAATTCATCAGCAGTTTAATTCAGCGCTTGTCACTCCTTTACTACTTTTGTTTGAACTGCAACTTAAATGAAATTCTCATTTTCCTTAGCTTCGATAGCTATTCCAACGATCATTACAGCCCGCGCAATATTAAATAGTGCAGATTATGTTGTTGCGGTGCCTAATCCAACTTTTACTCCTAATCAGGATGAAGCATATTTTGTTCAAAACAGGTTTGGTGAGAAAATCGATGATTACCCTTCTGTTAAGAGCGTACCTGCTAAGGGACCTTATACTAAACCTGGAGGCAGTATAGGAAGTAAACCTGGTGTTGCTTCTCAGGGATCATCTGTAAACAAAGTGCCACATAATGCTAATTCTGAAGCAAGCAAATCAAATTTGAGTCCCAACATGAACAAACTCTCTGCAGGTTCCCCTGGCATCAAGGGCAACGATGCTGGTTCTAAGGCACACCCAGTACAACCTTACACTAAAAATATAAAACCGGTCGTTCCCACAGCGCTGCGTAACCCAACTTCCAAGGGCAATCACAGATTCCTGACCCCACCTTCAAAAATTAATCCAACAACAGTAAGAAACCCTATAGTTTCAACGAGTCAACGTCCTACAAAACAACCTCAAGTATCCCCATCAAGATCTCTGCCAAATCAACAAAAACTACAAAACAGTAAATCTCCTATTCAACAGTCATCTTCTCCAAAACCTTTGCCAAACCAGCAGCAAAAATTACAAAACAATAAGCCACCTATACAACAGTCGTCCTCTCCAAAACCTTTGCCAAATCAACAACAAAAGTTGCAAAACAGTAAACCTCCAATCCAACAAACATCTCCATTGACCCCTCAAAACATGGGTAATTTCAGAATGCAACAACTTGGCGGATATGAGGATGTTCGTAACAAGCTTTCATCTGAAGGTGAAAATTCTGGTGGAGATTCTGGTGAAGGAAAGTCTAGTGGTGAGGCCGATTCTAGTGGTGAAGCAGATTCTGGCGACGCAAAAGGTTGGGAAAAGAATATGTTAAATATGCATAATGAATTCAGAAAGAAACACGGAGCTAAAGCTATGAGCTGGAATGCTAAAGCAGCTGCTTATGCAAAAAAGCATGTCGTAGGAATGACTTGCCATAATATGCAGCACACTCAAGCTCGCGAATTTGGTGAAAACTTGGCTGAACATCCGAATGAGAAATCTGCTTTTAATGGATGGGTTAGTGAAAAATCACAGCATACAGGAGCTGAATTGTTAGATCACTTTTCTCAAGTTGTATGGAAGTCTTCCACAGGTCTTGGATGTGGTATGAAGTCATGTGGTGCTAACAACATCTATATATGCAACTATTACCCCCCAGGAAATGTTATGACTCAGTACTCTAAAAATGTGCAGCTCTAAGTGTTTTATTGTATCAGAAATTAATCACTTCTACATGACTATTATTGAATGTGCTTTTCTTTATTCTCGAAAGTGATCAATTATTTGGTTTAGCAACAATATTTCCTATCTTTTATTAATGCTGATACGAATATCAAACTTCTTGGTGATCTGGCTGTTTGTATGACTTTTTTACTTTATTTCTTGTGCTTTAGTTTTGGTGTTTTAGTTGTTGAATTGTGCATTAGCTTTGTTTAAGTAAGCTTCAAGTGGAAAAACGCTTTCCAGGTAATTTAATGTAGCAGAAATTGATTTTTAGTAAATATTAGTATCGTATTTAGTGTTTCAATTTCAATGTATGACTATAATTTTATCGTCCTATTAAATAGGTGTTGTTTCTGTATATATTGTTGTGATGATAGCCAAAAGCCAAGTTTCGAAATTTGGGTGCGAAAAATGGGAAGAATTACATTTTATTGCAATACCTCGATAGAATACCATTGCTTGCGGATGGAGGCAAAGCGCATTTTTGCTCTTTGCTGCCATTCTCTTCAATATTAAATATGTTTGTGTTCTCTAGGTTTTTCAAAGCACTCAGGAACCTAAACTTATTGCGTAATAAATACTAATAAAGCTGATACTATCAACATAAACTTTGGAAATAACCCTGTAAAATATCTAATTTCTTTTGATTTTCTTAAATATACAAAATGTTCAACATAACTGCCCAAAACTATGAGTGAAAGCCTGAGGATATTATTCAAAGGAGTCAATTCCTGATCTATTAAGCCTTATCATGATAGTTAGTATAATCTACCCCTATGCCTTTATTCGAAGATTCAGTATTTGAGATCCTGATATTTATCTACATAATGACAAAAAGCATAATCAAAGAAATATAAGCTTTGAAGCTATATTATAAAAATAATCCAGAAAGAGAAATATGATTGATATATATCGATATGTAATCCGAAAGCATAATAATTGATGTTAATTTTGCTATAAATGACAAAGCTATATATTTAATTAATATGATAGGAATATATCAAAATATCTGAAACAATTAAAATAATTATAACATGGGCGGATTTCACAGCTTAGTATGGCAGTAATTCTCTCCAAAACAAAAAAATACACCCGTTCCTTAGGCATTATATACCACAACTGATAATTGCAGAACAAATCATAACTAAGTCTTTTATACTCATGACTTGATGCTTTACCCAATTTGAGCATTCAGTGCCATACTTAACTAATTCAAAAAGTGTTTTGTATTTTACTAGCCAAACTTACTTTTAGGCTCAATTCTACTCTATTTGGGCTTAAAAATAGCAAATACAACGATTATATTTTAAACACGTAATCAATTATAAGATTTATCACAAATTGTATCTTTTAGTTTAATTCCCATAAAATTGATATATATATATATATATATATACATATATTAAAACGCTAAATAATATCAATTACTATATATACCTCATTATTTTACGTTAAAAAAGTCTTGTTCTCTAGATTCAAGTACGTTCTAAGCCTCAATTTTACCACCTAAAATATGGATTGGCTATTCAAAGGCATACTATCAACTCTCTATTTGGCACCATATATTTACTTAAAAACAATAATGTTTGATCAAACTTCTATAAATCGCTTTTAAGCCTCAGATAAAAAGTAATTTCTAAATTCTCGGTGCTTTTGTCTGCGCTAGGAACATTACAATTCAATATTCCTTTTTGAATCTTTAGAATTCGCCATTCCTTATAGGAATTCACAAAGACTACTGTAGTACTAATCATTTTCTTTTTTTCCCTCAAAATTCTATATTTGAAATTTGCGCTACCCTACAATAGCCACAGCTCATAATAGTTAAACCAATTGTGACTAATAAATGTTTGGACACCTACTTCAGACCAATTTAATCCCAATGGTAGCTAGATTTTCTGTCTATTTATCTCTTTTTATCCCTTCTTTTCTTTTTCCGCCTAAGCCAACATTTTTAGCCATTCCATACTATTAAAATATCTACATTAAATAACCCATACTCCTTTACTCATTTAAATACTCCTAATGACCATATTAGATTATTTCCTGGTAGACGAGGAAGGAGGAAAAAGCCGTTTTTATCGTTTTATTGTATGCAGGTTGTACTTTTTATAAAATTTGGCTGCCGAAATTAATGGGGATGTGAACAAGGATTAAGAAAGCAGAATTGTAAAAAGGACTCAATTCAAGTATTAGAGGAAGATAATGAGCACTTCTCCGCCTCTAGGGTTGAAACAGGAACTAGGGCTGGTAGTTTTCCTGGAGAAAAATCTGACCTCTATCGCAGAGGAGATACCGAAAGACGAAAAGAGCGAGCAGGGACTGCGACAAAAGAGGACCAGTTTGGCATGTATTCGATGCCGTACGCGCCATATACGGTGTCCTGGTGGGAAGCCTTGTAAGAAATGCCAGTTGGCCAAAACCAAATGTGAATATGTTGAGGCAGACAAGAAAATTGTGGTCTCGATGAAGTACTTGTCAAAATTGCATGATGACATTGCCCGTTTGAAAAAGGATAATGCTATGCTACGCAATTATTTGAAAGAGGAACAGAAAGAGAAGGTTGTGGTAGCTCCACAGAGGCATCAGAATTCGTTTGCAAATAATATTCAGTATAGTAACCCTACGTTAAATCATATGAGTACGCATGCAGCTCACGAGGTTATTCACCCTTCGCTTGATAAGCACGGACGTTTGATTGAATCCAGAACAGGCGAGAAAGTTTATGTGGGACTGTCGTCTATGACACTCTTTGGCTTGGAAATTCAGAATATGGTGCCATCTTTTGTGTCATCTTCACTTCTCCCAAACTCCTCAACTTCGTCTCCCAATAGTATGGCCACTCCAAAATCGCATTTTCTGGATAAAGACCTGAGTGTTCACACGCCTCCAGTAAAGAGAGAAACTGAAATTCTCGAAAAAGAAGGCAACGCCTATAAAATCACCCTTGCAAAGACCAATACCCGACCAGGTTTACTGGCAAACTTCACCTTACCATCATATTCGTATGCAATGCTATTAGTTGATACGTTCATCAACTATAACGATGGATGCTTTTACTTCTTTAATGAAGGGCTAGTAAAGCGATTCTTGATGAATTTGTACTCGGGGAAGGCACTCGATAACAAAAAAATATTAAAACGCAACATCTTGCCAAACCGAGGGCCTTCTATTGGAGAGAATTCTATAAAAAAAGACATGGATGATGATACTATCCTCGAAACTATCTGGTTTTGCAAGATTTTGTTGATTTTCGCTATTGGCGAAATGTATTTGGGTACGGAATCCGATCCTCATATCAAGAACCTGAAAAGTAAAGACTACATAAAAAAAAAGACCAAGGAACGGAAAGAAAAGAAGAACACTTTGCCTGGTGCAGGATTCTTTTATCAGGCTTCCGAATTGTTTACAGGACTTTTCGCCTCAGGAGCCATTGATAATATCACCAAAGACGGGGGAGTAGAGGTGATATTACTATATGCATTTTATTTACAAGTTGCTGATTGCACCATTGCTTCATACTTTTACTTTGGGTTGGCATTAAGGTCCACACTTATTTTAGGCTGGCATGTTGATGCAGACAAGGGTACGTTAAACCGTTATGAATTAGAACACAGAAGAAGAATATGGTGGACAGTTTACATGTATGAGAGGATGTTGTCTTCAAAAGCAGGGCTTCCCTTAAGTTTTGCAGATGATAGTGTTTCAACTGAACTACCTGTTGACTTTAATGTTGATCTTGAAGACTTTCCTCAAGATGAAAATGATGTCAGAAGCTACTACATATTCCCATCTGCCGAATACATTAATAATTGTGTGACTATTACTCAGATTAATGCTATTATTCTATCATCATTATATACCAAGCAGCCTACTGTCAACATTTTACCTGTGGTTTCAGATTTGGTCCACAAACTAATGACTTGGAAGAACGGATTGCCCGATTTCCTAAGAATAGACTACTCCAAAGAAGACTTAAAAGTCTCTAGATTAATTGTCAATTTGATGACAGAATACTTTCAAGGTATGAATTTGGCTGTGCGGCCATTACTTTTTCACTTTGCCACCAAGAAACTTAAAGAGTTGCAAGCTCAAAACTCTGTTAACAAGTATATTGACTTGACAAAGTTTTCCAAGAATGTCTTGACTTTGTTAAATGCTTCTTTTCAGGCATCTATCAATAGCGTTAAATCAATATGGGCATTACTTCCAGAAAATATGGTTGCATTGTTTGGGTGGATGGATAGAGAGTATTTATTTACTTCTGCATCAACTTTGATATTATTTAATGCCTCTTTCGGTGTACATGATGCTACCAAAGAACACTTGGATCACGCCTTAATTATTTTTACAAAAATGAAGAGGCTTGGCAACTACCCTGCTGCCTTAAGGCGAGCGCAATTGTTGAAATTAATCAAAGTCTTAGACTTCAATGGGGTAATGAACGATTTACTCATCAAACACGATGATGATGAAATCAAGGACTTGAATAGTGACCGTCATGAGATACTAAAACAACTTTCAAAAGAAGAATTAAGACAAGCGGCCGGGATGGCCGTCAGTAATCCGAATGAGGAGCACGAACTGTTGGATACGGAAATGCAATCCATTAGCCAGCACCCAATAATCAATCGGTCTGAACTTGACTTTTTGCAATTCAACAATCACCATCTGCAAGAACAACGCAGTAATTTTACTAATATGCACCATGGTGAAATAGATATTATTAATGACCATTTGGTCCCCCCAACAGTTCAAAACACAAATAACTCTGGAGATGTCTACTCCAATACTGACTTGGCGGGAATTGAAGGGTTGACATATTTGGATGATGAACAAAAATTATGGACTGAAATCACAAATGATGCTGTATGGCTAAATGTTCCAGGCGGTAATCCTAATCAACCCCCTCATGCAAACCATGGTGACTTTTTTAGACGTCATGAACCATTGGGGCACGTACATGCACCACAAAATTCGAACATAGGCCAAATGAATGATGTTTACATGGATCATAATCATACGACATCCAACCATACAACTACACCTAATCATAACACGACACACAATCACATACTGTATGAAAACATGCCGTTATTTGCTGGCAACAACGACAATAATCATGGAGGTTACGGAGACATCATCAACCACGAATTCCAAGGTCTCATTGATTAAATGAAGCCACTTGCAGCATATCTTAATGATCAGCTAGATTTATAATTGAGAGTAGTGATAATATCATGGAGGCGATTTATGAAGGTTTTTTTTTTTGATAGATTAAAATATATTGAATCCGTATTTGGAGTATCTCTAAGATGTACTCGATTGCTAATAAATAAGACAATAATGTACAGTGGTTTATGCTAACTAGAGCATGTTGGCTAGAAATAAAATAAGTAGTAATACAATCAAGCAGCTCATTTAGAAAACATAAGTAATAGTTGTTGGGACTTAAAAAAAGTCCATCATCCCGCTATTCACAGTTGGAGCACCTTGGTTTGAGTTGTTTATATAAGACGATCCATTGTTGGCTTGTTGCAATATTTGTTGCGGTGATATTGCTTGCAATTGTGCATGTTGTTGCTGTTGTTGAGATGCTTGTGATGCTTGCGATGCTTGTGATGCTTGCGATGCCTGTGGTGCTTGTGATGCTTGTTGATGTTGCTGACTCATTTGCCGCTGCTGAAATTGTTGGTTAAGCGACTGGCTCTTCGAAGAGAAACTAGCTTGTGGCATTGCATTCAAATTAGTTGAGTATTTATTACCCTGAGAATTGTAGCCATTTTGAAACTGTTGCTGATGCTGTATTATTTCATTCATCGAATCCTTTTTAATATTTGGGGTATTTAAATTGCTGCTGTTACTAATCATGGGAGAATTCGAAATCGACTGAGTGCTCTGTATTCCAGATCTATTTTGTTGCATTTGTTGTGCTTGAGCTGGCATTACCTGCTGCTGAGGTATCTGCATAGGCATTTGCCTTTGCTGGTGGTGCAATTGTTGCTGATTTTGCGGCTGTTGTTGTGATTGTAGATCCGGTTTTACATTCTGCTGCTGCTGCGAATTAATTGGCTGAGGCTGTTGCTGAAACTGCTGCTGTTTTCTCATTTGCTGAATCTTTAGCTTCAAGTACTGTAACGCCTCTGGATATAGCTCTTGAAGTTTAGTGTACAAGTTCGCAAGTTCTGGCATATCTTGTGGTGCTGTCATCATTATCGGGAAAGTTGTCTTGTTCTGTGTAGTTTGTTGTGATGGGTCACCATGATACTTCTCGTGTATATAGCTCAACACTGACAAATTACAGTGTATTCTTCGTGTGCAGTTCTGATACGATTCAACTACGGATTGTTTCGATTGAGCTGGTAATTGCTGAAGTGCCTGCTGGTTACTCAAAATTGTGCGATAAATGTTTATAGCCTTCTTCATAAGTTGGGTATTTATAAGCAATAGACAAGCTATCCGCTCCCGATCAAGCTCTACGGGACTCTTATTACCTGGAAATGAACTCATGGCACCTCAGAGTCTGTAGAGTTATACTGCAATGGTTGATTGGCTTTGCCTTAGCTTTTCAATCTTACACTGTTGTTGGTACCTTAAACTGTGTTTTTTTTTTAATTTATCAGAAATTTTGAAAAAAAGTTGAATTTCTCACGTGATTTTGTTCAAAAACTTTTGCTAAGACTACATAATAGGTATATTCCATGGAACGTTCAAAGCTATTTGACAAGGGCGAATAGCTGTTTTGGTAATTTTGTAGTGGCATTCCTCTTGGAAATTCAGAGGGTATTGATATCAGCGACCTTAACCAGCCCAGTTTTCTCTGTTATCCGTATCGTTAATTGTATTTACATAAAGTTCAAGTCACTAGATATGGAATCATGTCTGGCCTTGATGGCTCTTCTCATACCAATATAAGTCATATCAAAAGTTCCTCTACCTTGCGTGATTGATCTGAGACGGGACAAATACCCAATCATTTCTCTTAATGGAGTTTCTGCTATAATTATTTTTTTATTTCGCAAATCAAGACCTCCAGCGCCAGCCCTGAGGGTGTAGTCTGGAGGAAGGTATATCCGCTCAGCCTCGTCACTTGCCCATGCTAGAGCATCTATATTTTGTGTAGATTCGTCTTCAATTGTAGTGATCATTGCCTGGCAACGCTGAGTTAAATCATGCGAGACTTCACCTACAGTATCAGAGTTCACATATACCTTGGTTTCCATTATTGGCTCTAGTATCCCAAAGTTGTTCTTGTGGGCTTCCACAAACAGGCAAATAGAGCGTCTGCTTACATCAAGCAATGCAGCGGGGGATATTGACTGGTCGTCAAATGGGAAGGACCATGATTTAATCCTTACCACTGTGGAGTGAAGTGACAAGCCGAACATGGGACCACCAATCTGCAACCCAGTCATACAACCTTGAACCACAATTTCTTGAAGATCCTCCAATGAGTGAGGTGATTTCCAGCGTCTTTGCTCTATTGCGTGATGCATTTCTTGCGGAGTAGCATCCTCTTCGAGGATTATGATATTGTTATCTTGGTTTATGATCAAAGCGCCCTCTTCTGATGCAAATGTAGACTGGCTAGCCACACCTTCGAATGAGTCCATCTCAATCTCAACACAGATTGACTTGTCACTGTTTGAACTTATAAACTTTTGATGCGCAGGTTTGAGCAATGTCTCCTTGTAAGATACTGCCACATCCCTTAATCTGACTTTGGCCTTCATATCTTTAACAAGCCTCTCTTTAATAATATCTAAATGTAACTCACCCATTCCACCCAAAACAGTCTGGCCCATATCCTCGTCAACAGAGACTGTCAAAGACGGATCCTCTCGGATTAAAACTCTAATACATTCATTCATGTATTTTTCATCACCAGCTGTCAAAGGCTCGATACCTGAGTTGAAGAGCGGAGGTGGTATTTCGATTGGTAACAATTTTAAATTAGACTCCAAATCACTAAAGCTCTTCTTATTAGGACCATGGGATACAAGTGTATCTCCCGTAATTATGTCGTCTTCATGCCCAATTATAACACCAATGTTTCCGGAGCTGATATATTTAACATCTTCTGGCTCATCTCCATGCATCAACAAAAGCTTTTTAGTAAGCAATTTTTTACCAGTTCTCGTATTGATCATTGTTGTGTTAGAGCTCAAGCGACCACTATATACCCTGAAAAATGTCATTACACCCTTGGTTGAATGTGTCATAACTTTAAATGCTAAAGCCACAGTCAAATTAGGGTTTTGATTAATCACCAATCCACGGTTTTCATTCATTTCTACTGGCACATTCAACTCCTTAATAACCATGTGCTTTTTCTTTTCATTCCTAATCTTTGTAAGCTTTGAACTCAGTGAGCTAACTTGAGGAACAGCTGTTTGTAATGGAGAAGGTAAAAAGCTCACTACGGCATCCAACAAAGGTTGAACGCCTATATTCTTAAACGATGAGCCACAAAACACTGGGGTTAAATAATTGCTTATAGTTGCCTTTCTAATAGCAGCAGTAAGAACCAGGCTAGGCACTTTCATATAGTCTTCGTTATTTTCAAAAAAAGAGTCGATAACTGCTTCATCGTATTCACCGAGTGTTTCAACCATAGATTCTCTGCTACTTCGTACCATTTCATATAATTCCTTGTTGTTTTCTATATTGGTATCCTCTAAAGAATAAACGTCAATTTGGCGACCACTAGCATCCTGCTCAGGCTTCCACTTTAATAACTTTTGTTGCAATACGTCTAATACACCCATAAACCTTGGATCATTATTTTCAGACACTTCAAAATAAGGAATAGTGCACAATACTACCCTTGTTTGTAATTTTGAGACAATTTCCTTGACAGTCCTACTGAAACCAGCTCCAGGGCGATCCATTTTATTAACATATGCAATTTTTGGAATACCCAAAGACTTTGCTTGACGCCATACCTTTTCCGTCTGCGCTTCAACACCAGCTACTCCATCCAACACTGTAATACTACCATCCAAAACTCTTAATGAACGAATAACCTCAAACGTAAAGTCTGCGTGCCCTGGGGTATCAATAATATTGATTTTATGTTGGTTCCACGGAATAGTAATTGCTGCCAGCTGAATAGTTATGCCACGTTCTCGCTCAGAAGGAAGGTAATCTGTAACTGTGTCTCCTTCATCTACATTTCCAATCCTTTTGGTTCTTCCACTATAATACAACATGCGTTCTGTTGTGGTCGTTTTGCCAGCATCAATATGGGCAATAATACCAATATTACGAGTACGACTTATAGGAACATCGTTGAGCTTTAGTTCTAGCCTTGTGTGTGAGCTAGTAAAGAAACGTTTGAGCTTTGGTATCACTATCTGCCGCACCCCAATAGTCATATTCAATGAATAAGGCTGGTGCTGATGGATAATGAAAAATCAAAATATCCTTTCCGCAACCAAAAATTTTATCACTACTTCATATTAATGGTACAGAATCGTAAAACTATACCCACGGGTGCAGTATGGCTCTTTTAATCGTATATATGGAGTATATTCTTGAATAAGAGATATGTTTGCAGTTTATATTGATATTTTCAAAGTAATGTCATTATTATTAATGAGAATCTAAGAAATATTTCACTTTTGACGAAAATTGAACATAAATGTAAATAACTAGTGTTCAATGGTAAACAATTGAAACTGATAAAGAATTGTTTTTATTAATATATTATATCAAATGTTGATTGTAATCATGATGAATTATATATATCTTAAAATAAGCCACTTGGTTTCATTCTAAGTAAAAGCCAATAATCAGCCTTTATGCTGGATAGAGATAATCCTATACACTTCAAGAACTGCATGTTTCAGGCTCTATGCTGGATTATAATTAAAATTAGCCTGATCAAAAAAAGGTACCTAGATTCGTCTCAGTAATGGAGCGAAAGCCGATCGTGTAATATAAAAAAACCATGCAAAATCTCTTAAATAAAAAAAGAATACCTATATCTTACTAGGTTTTATTCATGGCGTGTCGTGATTTTAATAGAATTTGATAAAAGAGGATCTACAAGAGCTGTTTCAAGATTAAAAGTTTAAACCAAGAGATTTCATGGTATAACAGAACTTTGGTGATTTCAGAAATCCTTTAATAAATAATAAAAAATATGATATGAGCTTACATGAGAATTTAAGTATGTTTAGTTCGTGCTAAAATGGTTGATTTTTTATTAAAAAAGTCAAATATAATCAACAAGAAATTTGTTCCCAAACTTTTGGAGTAATATAGCACAATAGATTAAGCTTGTGAAAATAATCTATATAATCTAAAATGTCTATCTTTTTTTAAATGACTCGATCTAAATTAATTTATCTCTAGTATTATATTTTTTTGTCTTTCCAGATTCTTTCATAATTAGCACAAACAATTAAACGAATGCAAGAATAATTTAAGGGAGTAGATTGCAATGAATGCATATCAAGTTTTTAAAAGAAAAAAAAGCCTCACTCAAAACACCTCAATATATGTTTATTCTTTTACGTAGATTGAATTGATTTTGGGATGATTGTATATAAAAAAAATATTCTTTAAATTTTGGTAATATAAATACCTTAGTATCCTAGTTAAACATAAGAAGGGCATGTGGTCTAGTGGTATGATTCTCGCTTAGGGCTGTTCGAAAAGAACTTTCTAATATGCGGGAGGTCCTGGGTTCAATTCCCAGCCTGCCCCTCTTTCTTTTTTTTGAAATTCTATTTGCAACTTTTCAGGGCATTGATCGAAGTCATTCATTTTCTAAGCGATGCTTGACAAAAATCAATTTTTATGAAAGAACAATGAAATAGCAATCAAAAATGTCAATGGGTCTATATTGATTTAGCACTTTATTTTTTTTTACTAAAAGTACTAATGATTTCTCATCTTTCGGAGAAGAACTCACTCAGTTTCGTGCTTAGAATTAGAAAAAAATGTATAGAAAAAAAAACTATTCACACTAATTACATAAGCTATTTAAGCATTCTAAAAGGCCTAAAATTATAAATCGATCTAAAACTGATTAGTATTTTTAAAGTACTAATCCACAGAGATGTTAATTCAATATTAAAAATGTTTCATTCATATGTCTGTATATAATCAAGACCTTCCGTACTAACTGGCAATCCAAATTTACAAATTAATCATAATATCCATTGGTTCTTAATGCACTATATTCTGTTTTTCAATCTGTATTCAACCCATAGAACACCCTGTATAGATAACGTACACCCAACCTAATGATCGCTTTTAGAACAATAAATTTGTGAATATTTGAACACCGTCTTTTCAATTGAATGTAGCCACCCCGGCTCACCACTCAAACCCAAGATCAAATACAACAAGTAACATAAACACAACCATCTCTAGGATTGCTTGTTAATGTTCTACATAAACAACAATAGGATCTCATGCAATCCCGTTCGATTAACTCGATAATTTACATAGTGTAATATTCCAAACGATCTCTAATGTTACCTCCTTACAATTTTTTTTCACCATTCTAAATTCTTCTTTGTCGTTCTAAACACCTATATCAAAGTGGTTACTGCATCGTTTATAGTGGTTACTGCATCTTTTGTAGTGGTATTGAACCACAAAATTCATTACCCGTCTCGGGATTTGTTTCTCGGGATCCCAATTAAGTAATAATTGCAACCATCATCTTAAATCGGGCCGATATATCGGGCCGCGAATTTTTCTCTTTTAGCACATTGAATTTTAACATGTTTGATTTATGACCTTTATAGCTCCATTGTTTTACCCTTCAACTGCTTGCTGGTCAAGCTGTTCATCACGTTATGAGTAAAAGAGCCGAAGAATTATCCTTATCATCTACAGATACATGCGAGAAGGAAAAAGGGGTTGAAGCTGGACCTAGGGTGGATGGTGGGTTCGCATGGGTGATTTGCTTTGCTTGTTTTATTATCAACTTTGGAACATGGGGAATGAATTCAGGATTTGCCATATACTTTTCTTACTATTTGAACAATGATACTTTCAAAGGAGCTACAAAAATAGATTACGCATATATTGGTGGTATTGCATTTGGGGTAGGCATGTCGTTTAGTCCTGCGGTAAATTATATGTTAGGGAAAATTGGGACCACACCAACTATTCTCTTAGGAAATTGCCTTCAGTTTACTTCTTTGATACTAGCAAGCTTCTCAACCAAGTTATGGCAGCTTTATTTGACTCAGGGGTTGATGCAGAGTTTTGGCTTGGGTATCATGTGTATGCCCAATTTGACTCTATTACCACAGTTTTTCAGGGAGAAGCGGGTATTAGCAGGTTCGATCGCAGCAGCAGGCTCGGGTGCTGGTGGTGTGGTGTTTAATTTGGGAATGCAGCAAGTTTTAGAGGCCAGATCGGTACAATGGGCGCTCCGTGCTCAGAGTATTATTGGGTTTGGACTTATTTGTATGGCCACCAGTTTGGTATATTTTCGTGACAAGTCTGCATCGACAAAGATCAAGTTCACTGCATTTGACACAGAAGTTTTGCGTTGTCCAGCCATGTGGATGCTATTTTTATACGTGATAACGTGCATGTTTGGTTACGTTATTGTGTTGTATACGCTTGCACAGTTCACGACATCATTAGGCTACTCTGAATACCAAGGCCTGATAGTGTCGGCAATGGTTCAGGCTGGGTCGGTATTTGGACGTCCAATGGTGGGATTTATGGCCGACTATTGGGGTCCTATTACTGTAGCTAGTGCTGCCTACGTAATTGTTGGTGTTCTTTGTCTTGCCATGTGGATTCCTGCTAGAAATTATGCTACAATTATTGTATTTGCCATATTTGAAGGCGCATTAATGGGCACTATTTATGGAACTATTGCACCCATACTTGCTCGTACTTTTGGAATTTCCAAAATGAATGTATCCTTTAGTATGCTTTGGGTGATACTTGGAATTGCTGGCATATTCTCCCCCGTGATTGGAGTAAAACTCAAAATCGGAGAGGGAAATATGATAGGTCCTGGACAATATAAATGGTGCGCTGTTTTCGCCGGTGTTTCATTTATCGTTTGCGGTCTTTCATTACTTCTTCTTCGTGGATATATCAAGGCAAGGGATTTTCAGGCAGAGGCTTCTGGGGATACAGACAACACGGATCTCACTAAAGTTCACGTCCCCATAAAAAAAGCCATCTTTAGTGTATTCAAGACCAGCGACATCAAAGTTTAGGTCCTTTTATACCAGTTATATAGCACTAATTAATATTCTTGTACTAAGCTTTTGATTTTGTATGGGGTTCTGTATAGGGTTTGGTAGCACTGGCAGTTTTTTTGGGTGCTAATCGAGTGAAAAATAAGCGATGAGACTAGATAAACATTGTAAAGACCCCACCATTAGTGGATAAAGATATCGCTGAAGACAGAGCAGAGCAAAAAAATAGGCATGTCATCAGAAGTAAATGGCTCTGACAACTTTCCAGATAAAATTGAGCCTATTGGTGTTGATATCGAATTGAAGAATGACCAGCACACCAACTCGCCACCGAAGCGGATAAAGACAGAAAACAATAGCACATCAGAGGTATCTTCTAACGAAATCACAACTATGGAAGAAAAACAGCTGGCTGCGAGTCTAGACAATAGACAGTTTGTGCGGAGTACACCGGAAAATGCGATACATGGTTCTGTATCGACCCAAAATAGGCTGGGAAATGAGGCCAATAAACCCACATTGGCACAGAATATACCGGAAAGCATAGTTAATACACTGGATAGAATAGTGAATACATCACCAGAGAGCCTTCAAGAGACTAAAAGTTATGAGAAGAGCATTATTTCGCCAACAGGCGATCAGAAAATGGCTGAAGAAAAGATATCCACCGAAGATACTACTCTGTATTCTAAACATCCAACTGCTCCCGCATTCACTGATTTACGACATCAACCGCAGTATAAAACCACGCCTCTTCCCAAGGCTTATTCCATGAACCCTACGTTTCCCCAATTTGAATCTTCTACTGCTTATGATTCTAAGCTAACTACTCAAAAACCACCGCAAAATGTTTTGAAAAGAGATTCAGCAAACACATCGGCCATGAAAAAATCAATATTGGAGACATCTGCATATGAAAAGCCTGTGATACCTAAAAAGGAAAACAGATTAGTCCTAATTTACGATAAACCTCGCTATTACCATATGATTATGCAGTTGAATGAGCTAAGAAGTGATCCTTTTGAGCAGGTAACGATTGTGGAAATTTCTTACGCAGAATCACTTATATCAGACCCATTGCTCTCTAAAATTCACTTTGATCATTTAAATATCTGTATTGAGTACAATGCTCAATTTCAGGGCAACTTAAAAAAGTTTATTACTTTTCTTGAGACACACCCAAATAAAATAAAACCAGTAGGTGATATTGGGTATCATATCCACTTTGCTCCTGATAAAAAATGGACCGTGGACTACTCCGATAAAGAAAAAGGTGAATACAAACGATTTCTAGATGTTTTGAACAAAATCGCAGGCGATAAGGTTATCCATTGTTCGATAATCAACAAATACGACATGGATACAGTATACATTACAGAAAGGAATGAGCTAGCAAAATTAGGACAGGAAATTCAGGACGATATTGGTTATTGGAAGAATTTGCGCGTATTGGACTATGGTGAAAGCAGTATACGGTTTCTTCCAGGAGTAAAATTTCCGGATACATTAGAGGTATTGAATATTGGGGGAGGCTATGCACTTGAAACTCTTACTGGATTTAAGATGCCGCCAAAACTAACTACTTTATTAGCATGTCAGGGCGCAGTCCAAACAATCGATAACATCGTATTTCCCGCTTCAATGGAAAGATTGGAATTATCTGATAACAAAATTTACTTCCTAAATTATGCTGAATTTCCTCACAGACTTGAACACTTGGATGTTTCGCAGAACCGCATTGAGAGCTTGCGAGGTGTTAACTTTCCACGAGGTCTAACGTCTCTCAATCTAGGTTTTAATCCGATCGAGTCAATTAAGGGTGTTAGGTTTCCTGAGAGTTTGAAGTATCTCGATATTTCTAATATTCCAAATGAGTCTATGACAGGAGTTAAGTTTCCTGATCTGTTGGTGGTATTGAATTTACAGGCATCGATGACAAATACCAGGGGTTTAAAACTACCTCCCTTTTTGAAAAAATTTATCTTGTGTGAGAATGGAGTGAATAGTATCAATCCCTTAAAGCTACCAAATAGCATTGAAGTATTATACCTAAACAACAACAATATTAAAACCCTTAACAAAGTTCAATTTCCCACGTGTCTTCGTGAATTGTACTTGGGGGACAATCTCATCACTACATTGAAAAATGTTGTATTTCCTCCTACATTGGAAGTTTTGGATATAGAGATGGACCCTGATTATGATGAGCATGAAAAACATATTACTACTTTAAAAGATGTCATTTTCCCACCAAACTTAAAAGTGTTGAAGCTTGGGTACCATTCTATTAAAGCTATCGAATCAATAGATTTTCCACCCTCTCTAATTTCTCTTAGCTTAGCTTACAATGAGCTTAAGTCAATCCGAGGAGTTAGGTTTGGTAATAATCTTAAAACGTTAGATTTGAGTGGAAATCAAGAGCTTACCAGCATTGATCAGTTATTGATACCCGACTCTGTCACAGAGCTACGCATCCCTCCAGAGTTGGTGAATAATTTACCAGGCTATATTGTAGATCGAGCCAACAAGAAACAGTTGCTCATAAAAAAGTCACAGCAATTTTAAGAAACTAATCTACAAATTGAGGTTCTGAAATTATATATATTTTACAATGTAATTTATGTATGACAATCAATAGACCTTCCGCATGTCAGTTATGTGTTCTCCACAAGTGCGAGCCAGAGATTATTTATATACACAAAGAAATGACAACAGGTGGAAAATCAAATGCAATTCTTAATTACTCATCGTCCTCTTCATCAGAAGAGTCCTTGTCCTCAGCTTCCTTTCTCTCTAATAACGCTTGTAACTCTGCGTCTTCAGTTGCAGTAACGGCCTTAGGAGCCATGGTCACTTTACAGAGACCACCCTTGGATTCAATGGTCTCAGTCACGCGTTCAATGGCTGTTTCCAACAAAGCGATACCCTGGTTCTTATCCAAAGCTTGGACAGAAATGACGTAAAGTGGTGCTGCCACCAACCGCGCCTTGACCTGCATTTGCTCGGTGGAAACCTCCTCTGCCTTTTTCAAGGCAGCCTTGATGGCATCAATACCTTCATAGCTAAAGCACGAAACCTCAACATCAGCTCTTATCTTAATGGCTTGTGGGGTCAATCTTCTCGAAATATACAATTTTAACTCATCCAAAACGTCGCTGGAGGGAGCTTCAATACCTTCAAAAATGGTGGGGTCGGTAATAGACAACTTGAAAGCATCATAAGCGTGTCCATACTTTCTGCTTAATGGCCAACCAACAGTCTGGTACAAAGTCTCCAAAGAAACATTGAACTTCTCCGCACAATGTCTCAAAATAGAGTGTACTGCCTTGGACTTGTTGTAACGCTCATCACATTTGACAATGTCTTCCGCTGAGACACGTCTTTTCGATAAATCAATATATCCCTTTTCCTTATCAACTCTCAATACAACAGCGACTTCATTCTTACCAACGCGAATCAACTTTTGAATAGAACGAATACGTCTTCTTGACAATTCTGATAATAAAACCATACCTTCGATATTGTCATATTCCAACAATTTCACGTATGCACCCATTTCCGCGATCTCCTGGACGTTGACCATAACGACCTCGTCCACTTCGGGGTACTTGTTCTCATAGAATCTGCAGTTTGAGGAGCTCATCTTGGATAAAGAAGTCGTTATGGTTTAAAGGGCTTTGGTTCTGAAAATTTTTCCCACTATGTTATTTGCTTAGTCATAAGTATGGAAGTGATTACATAATATAGTCAATATGGTTTCCTAGACTGTTATACTTGAAGAAGATGATATAGAGTAGAAGAGTGAAGGTTAATAATTAAAAGAGAAAGATATAAATAAAGCAAGAAGAAAAGAGATGAAAACAAATAAGATGCAATAAGAATCGACCAAGTGAGGATATTTTTGGGGAAAGGTGGACTTTAATTGGTTTTATTGAAGTTGCTAATGTAATTTGTTGCTCTTTGGCAAAGGCTTTGATGTATAATTACTCCTTAAGTTGGTTTGATGTTGTTTATAATTCATATATTATAGATAGTCGTTTAAATCACATAGACGATCAAATTTTATTATCATAAAAATATATTATATAATGCTGAATCGAATTAAAGATGAAATGGTAGTTGTATTGGGATAGTTGAAAAACGAATAGATGCTTATTGGGCATCAGACTATATATCAAAAAAATGGGGTAACTATAGAAAGTAAAAAAGAAAAAGTAGCCAAAAATAGACAATAGGACTAAGTGCCGTATACAATTAGTAGTTAAACGTATCACTTTTTGAGTAATTGCCTATATTTATATTGATTAATACCTGATAATGTGCATTTTTTTCGCATCTATGTATTTTCCTAACCCACAGAGATATTTGCTTAAGCATTAGCTAAAACGACCTATCCCAGTTTCAAACTTGAATTGGATTATATACATAATAAAATCGTCACTCTATCTTCAATAATCCGTATTTAATATATAGATGTCAAGATAGTTTAGGGGTGGTGTCATATGTCTTGTTATTATGTGGCTCAAAAGAATGTACATTTATAATAGTAAATCACTAGGAGAGAAAATGATTTTTTATTTTATATTTTTGCAACCACTTGTAATATAAAAAAGTAGTAACTAAAGGTACTGTGATTAGTATTTGGCTCGTTCCCAAATAAAAAAGACAAACGCAGCTCAATTAATGTTGATAGTGGATAATTGTGTTTAATATAATTGTTGATGGATTGAAGAGTTTAGTTGATATTGAGACTAGATAAATTTATAGTATGGAATTATACTGATGAGCTTAAAATTTGATTAAATTGCCATTTGGATTTAAGTGGCGAGAAAAATATAATTGAACCAGTTAATAATTTCAAGAAAGGCTCAAAAAGAATGAAGTAGAATTAATAAAGTAATTTTCAAGCATATGACAACCTATATGAATAAGGCTTTGAAGTTTACTCAGTATAGTCCTTTTTGAATTTCATGGTACATAAATGGAGTAAGCACTCTGTATAGCAACCAATCAAAATACCTTAGTTTCAGTCTCTATATTCAATCTTTATGTTATTTGATTTTAACCACTTTCTATTTTGCCCTTTATTTCCAACTTTTAGATGCTTATCAATTCAATCTCATGTAACCTATTTATTAGTATATATTAAACAATCAGCACCCAACAATCTTGCTATATCATTATCAATTTAAGATCAATATCCAATTGATTTACACTTTATCACAGTATTTTACTACGCTTAAGCCAAAACTTTCATATTTAATATTTTACACTACGCAAATTATTGGATTTGCCAAATATTCGTTACTTTCTGGAACAAGCAGTAATTAAAACAAAAGCAAGCTAAACATAATGAATACCCATATAACTGGCTTATAATGCTTCACCCTTAATTTCATGTAGAACTTTTAAAAGATGCTGCTTATACAATTTTTTTTGATTTACATTTTATGCCCCACTATAATTCTTCTACACTATCTACTACACCATGCCAGAGTCCACTAATGTGCTCACGCACCCAATGCTTAATAAAACCCATGTTACATATTGCGAGGGAGGTGTTAGTTTTGCTATTGACCAGCGTTACCAAATCAATCAGGTTTTAGGCAAAGGTTCTTATGGAACAGTATGCCTGGCACAGGACACCCATCTCGAATCGAATACCAGGGTAGCGATTAAAAAGGTTTCGAATATTTTCACCAAAGAGGTATTGATGAAGAGAGCAGTGCGGGAGCTTAAACTAATGAGACACTTTAGAGGACACCGCAATGTACGTATAATGCTTTTTACTGCAATTAGATTACTGTTACTAGTATTATCATGATCACTAATTAGCATTCGTTTTTTTACGCTACTAACAAAGTCCCTTTGGATAACAGATTATCAATTTGATTGATTTGGACATCGTCAATGTTAAGCCATTTGATGGTCTCTATTGTATCCAGGAATTAGCTGATTCAGACCTAGCACGGGTAATTTACCTGCTGATTCAATTTTCTGAGTTCCATATCCAAAGTTTCGCATACCAAATTATGTGTGGCCTAAAATACATACACCTGGCGGAGGTGATACATCGTGACCTCAAGCCTGGCAATGTCTTGGTAACTACCAAGGGCACACTAAAAATCTGTGATTTTGGACTTGCTCGTGGTGTGAGCCCACGTTTTATGGCAGGTCGAGGCTCCCCAATCACCAATTATGTAGCGACACGATGGTATCGAGCGCCAGAGCTCATGTTGTGTGACAAAACCTACGGTCCCGCCGTCGATATGTGGGCTTTGGGATGCATCATAGCTGAGCTCTATGGCCGGAGGCCACTATTTATGGGCAAAAACCAAGCCCACCAGCTTCATGAAATCACAAAGATTTTAGGCTCGCCGCCTATTGAGGTGGTTCGTAGGCTTCAATGGACCAATACCCTTCCTCCAAAACCACAGTACAGTGCTGTTTCATGGAAAACTCTTTACCCATTTGCCTCTAACCATGGTCTCTCATTAATTAACCTACTCTTACTGTGGGACCCTCTGGCACGCTTACTGGTGCTGCAGGCAATTTTGCACCCATTTATCGCTCCTGTCCGCGATTTCAACGAGCCCAATTGTGGAGTTTTTGATTTCGGCTTTGAACAAAGTGCTCATTCACTAAGTGACTTGCGGAGATGCTTGGATCAGGAGGTATTGGCCTTTAGAGTGGAAAGAAGCAGAGTTCGCGACCAATAGCATACACTCGCAGAACTCAACACGAAAATAATATATAATATAAGAAAGAACAATTTTTTTGATATACTGTGGTTGCAGCAGCAAGCATCCTTTTGTCATATATACCGTAGTTATAGCACAGCTCACTATCCGTGGTCTCTTTACACCCCCCCGCACAACTGCTTTATAACACAGCCCTGCTCAACTAGTTATAGAGTTACATATGTCTGCTGCCCATACCATACGTCAGAAAAACTATTCTATTATTTCCTAAATAGGAAATCAATACCCAGATTATGGAACAAACGGTCCAATGGACTTGCTGCCCTGGGCAGGGAATGAACAGTCATCCTCGGTCCTGTCGTATCGGTTAAAGGTAGACAGTCGAGTATATAAACATCCATGATTCCAATATTTATAGATTAGACTGTAAAGAAATACAAAAAATGGCTATTCCAAAACACGAAGACTTGGAGATTCTTGAATTTGAGGTTAAGGTTGAAAATAAGGACCCTGTTGTGGTGGACGTGGCTAATGCCGAGTCTATCTCGTTCACCATTCCTGAGAACTCCAAGTATACCATGACAGTTCGGTTCAAGGTGAAGAATAGAACACTTAAGGACTTGAAGTACAAAATGGTTGTCAAGAAAGGTGGCATTCCGTTGAAAAACCGTGATGTTGATATCGGGCCTTCATTTGAACCAGGTGAGACGATTTATTCTAAGACTTTTGATGAGGATGTCACCCCTGGAGGGTTCTTATTTAGAGGAAAGTTTTTCGCTACCAGTACTTATTTTGCCGGAGATGAGCAATTGATGGCTGTGGATTGGGCCTTAGAGATTTGCAAAAAGTGATTGAGAGTAAAAGATATGTGATCGAGTAAAAAGTATAAGTGAGACGAGAGATGGCGAAATGGGATGATGGTATGAAAAAGGTGAAATGAAATTGATGATGGTTTGAGATGATGAATTTTACCAACGCTTTAGAAGTTAACTGATATTGTTAGTGCTTGCTGGCACTATAAAACTTATCAATATTCAATTCTTATTCTTTAAAATATCAAATAGTTTGAGCTAGATAATTTAATTGATTTGGTTGACGCTAGTAGTACTGCTATATTAGATTGATTTGTTAAACTAAATTGCCTCTTGAATGTCGCTAAATCTGTATCTATAATCGAGGTTCATTGATTGGTTTAGTTGCATCTAGATGTTGCCATTGTAATACAATTTTGTTCAGTGAGAATCAAATAATTACTGTTTTTGATAAGAAAAAGTCAATTTGCAATCACTCTATTGTTTTGCAGCAGTTTTTCCATTGCTCGGACCCACTGCTTCAACCATCTCTTACAATACCTTTTCAGAAATGTCTTACCACTCTTATAGTGTGCATCTAAAAGTTTTTACAGCGTTTACTCTAAGCTCTTTTATACTGTATACCTAAAGATTATTTTAAATCAACTCAAGAGGAGCAAATCGTTCAAAGAAAAATCATTTATACCTACTATTAACCCAATAACATGGTGCGCTATTCAAATCCACTTCTTTTATCGCTTTAGGCTGATTACTTTTTAAATACGATTCAATAATAGCGATGGTTATGCATACTAGATATGGATCAAAACCTTTATTTGAACTCCTTTTATCCGTTGGTCCAATATCACACAAGTCCTTCCGGCCGAATAATGAACATTTCATTTATGTTTCTAAAGATAGCAATTAACAGATACTGGCAAAATTAGCATATATTAACAGATAACCATCTTCAAAGCATACTTTATCTATTTGACTCCAGTATATTCTGTTCTATCCCATTTTGTCTCATTTCATCTCATTTCCTCATATCACATCACTTATTTCCACTCTTTCCCATCCTCCAACTGTCTTTTAGAGCTAAATTTCTGATCCGATTGTTGAGCCTTTCAAATCTACTTCTTTGCTCGTCACCTCTAACATCATCTCCAAATCTTAGTGTTGCTTTCTCTCAGGCCTGACTGTTATCTCTATATTGTGGTGTAATCAATTTTTTAAGGATTTGATCAAACTGTTTCATCCCTAAACGTTGATTTGCTCTATTAATTACAGTATGAACGTCCGCCCAGCTACTCACGCAGGTTCGTGGTATAAAAGAAGCCCAGAAATTTTACGTAGCCAGCTCAATACGCTTTGTGATAACCCGGTGGAAATAATTAAGGGGTGTAGGGTTTTGGTAGCACCTCATGCTGGATATACGTACTCGGGACCCCGTTTAGCTGAACTGTTCAATGCTTGGGATCACAGCGGCTGTACGCGCGTGTTTGTATTGGGACCTTCTCATCATGTTTATTTTGATGGAGTGGCGCTCTTGACTCAGTTTGATCAATATGAGACGCCGCTAGGGAATTTACTGGTGGATACGGAAGTGGTGGCAAATCTTGCACTGAAAGAAGGGTTCAACTATATGTCACATAAAGTAGACAAGGAGGAGCACTCTTTTGAGATGCACATGCCGTTCATAAGGCTTAAGGCGCAACCCAAGATTGTGCCAATTCTCATTAGTGGCATGGATAAGAACTTGGCTTTGCGCTTAAGTGATGAACTTTTACCCTATTTGAAGGATCCCTGTAATACTTTTGTCGTTAGTACTGATTTCTGCCACTGGGGAAAGCCGTTTTCATACACTCTGTATTGGGAAGAGAAGAATGGCACGCTTGCCAAGGTTTCAAGTCCCTCCATGCCTATTTACGAGTCGATAGAGCTTTTAGATAAAGCAGCAATGAAGATCGCTGCCACTGGGACTTATGCTGACTGGAATCAGTATATTCGCCTTACGGGAAACACTATATGTGGTCAAAAGCCCATGAGTTTATTGATGCAGATGCTTGCTGGGTATGAACATCAGCCACTTTTTAAATGGTTGGGTTATTCACAAAGCAATAAAGTGACGACCCCCCAGGAAACTAGTGTCTCGTACGCTTCAGGATATGCGCTTGTTGACTAGTAAGGAATTAATGTGCGATATGAATTTTGGCAAGGTTTGGTAATTTTCAATGATTTCTGATTTCAGTTGAGCTGTTGTGAATTGTGATTGATTCTAATTGATTTTTATTGATTCTAATTGATTTTTATTGATTCTGATTAATTATTATTGATTTTCACTGGTTCTGATTTATTTTGGTTAATTCTATTTGATTCTAATTAACTTTCAATTGGTTTTAACTTATTTTAATTGATTCAAATTAATTCCAGTCAATTCTGGTTAGCTCTGATTAATTTGGAAAAGATCTCACTAGCTTACTTTAATTAGTGTCCATTATTAGAGTCATCAATAGATATTGATCAACCGTTCCCAATACAGACCTTACCGAGGTTATATGAACATTATGAAATTTACAATGAATTAATATTCTTATTATCAAAGCTCTAAGATAAAACATGCAATGCAATACAGGTACAAATATCGACCACAACATTCAGCATCTATGACACTCTTGCAGCAGACGAAATAAGTTAGCTGCAATTTCTTGTTTTACTCTAAAATATGAAACATTATACAGCAAAACACCCCAAAACAACTTTCACTTAATCACAGTTTTCTCCATAGTACTATCCAGCTCAAACTACACAGTCTTCAATGTCACCTGCTGATCCACAAGTGCCGAGTATGAGCTCGAATTTAACGATTTTGGCCAAAATCCTCGACTTATAAAAATTTTTACTCGTTGTTTTACAATTCTAACTAACAAGCATATCAAAACTACCTACGAGTGTTCTAATTGTTAAAGAGCCCCCTCTATCCACTATTTCCTCGAATAGTATCGTCTAATCACTGTGACTTTAGGTAACGATGGATCGATTTGGCCCCAAAATTAATGTCACGCGCACGACTAAATATTACCTCTTAGCTGAACGCTAGGAGCCGCAATAACAACCGGGAACAAGATTGTTAATACAGCCTGGTCCCGTTGCTTCTTTCATCAGCCATATTCCCTTAGAAATGAGCGATGGGAAGATATTCACCAAGTCAAGGTCGGCAGAATTACGTGCTGAGTTGGAGCAGGCATTCAAGAAGTCAAAACCGCAGAATCGGATCAAGATTGTATTAAAGAAGCTAGTGGCTAATATTATACTCAACAACAACGAGTCAGCCGCCTTGATCCCAGAGGTAATAAAGCTCATGAGAATCGAGGACTTGGAGATCAGGAAGTTGTGTTTCCATTTCATCAGTAATTATGCGCATTTGGCTCAACACGAAGCATCAGATGCATTACCATTTTTGAAGAGATTTGGAGATGATTTATCGCCTGTGTTGCGCTCTCTTGCTTTGAGAACTCTTTCGTCTGTTAAAAATAAGGACTTTGTTGAAGTAACTTTTACTTCAGTTCACAAATTTTTGAAAGATCCTGATCCCTCAGTGCGTAAAACTGCAAGCTACGCGGTTTCACGGTTGTACCTGTATAATTCTGAGCGTACTGAACAGGAAGGGTTAATTGATGAGCTAAATAACTTGTTGTACGACTCGGATCAAGTTGTGGTGTCGAACGCACTCGCCGCATTGTGCTATATTACGGAACAGAGCAAATCGCTTTCTTTAACAATTGACAAAGCTCATTCAATGACTTTGATCTCACATTTGGGAAGAACAAATGAATGGTGCCAAGTATACATATTAAACTCACTAATGTCTTATGTTCCCCAGACTACAGACGAGGCTCTAGATTTGATTGAGGCCACTATGCCATCCCTCCAACATGAAAACTCAGCAGTAGTGTTAAATGCCGTGAAAGTGATCACCTACTATAGCAATTATGTCAAGAATCTTGAGCTAATAATTCCTTCCTTGCCAAAGCGATTAGGGTCTTCTTTGGTTTCCCTACTTTCGAAGCCTGCCGAAATTCAATTTTTGGTATTAAGAAACGTAATATTACTCTTACTTGGTCGCCGAGAGCTTGTGTCAGTGGACGTAACCATGTTTTTCTGCAATTACGACGACCCAATATATGTGAAGGATACAAAGTTGGAAATAATATATTTGCTCGCTAATGAGTCGAATGCAAGCACCGTATTGAGGGAACTAGAGGAATATGCAACCGATGTTGATGTTACAATGTCAAGAAAAGCGATCAGGGCTTTTGGAAATCTTGCTGTCAAATTGGAAAACTCTGCTGAAGAATGTGTTGAAGTTCTTTGTGACTTGATGTCCCATGGAATATCTTATATTGTTCAGGAATCTGTTACAGTTATCAAAAACATTTTACGAAAATATCCGGGAAGGTTCATTAGTGCAGTTGAAGAATTAGTGAAGCACTACAAACTTATTGATGAACCAGATTCAAAGACGGCATTAATTTGGATATTGGGGCAATATTTTGAGAATATCAAGGAATCGGAGCATATTTTAGAAAATGTCACTCTGGGGTTCAAAGAAGATCCAATAGAAGTTCAATATGCCACATTGACTGCGGTAACCAAATATTATCTTAAAAAACCAGAAAGAGGAGAAGCTCTTGTTTTGCAGGTGCTCAAGTGGGCTACAGAAGAGGTTGACAACCCTGATATAAGAGACAGGGGATATATTTATTGGAGGCTACTCTCAGCTGAAGGTGCAAATGGTACTAATGGGATATTCCAGGAGAATACAAAAAATGTAATTTTGAATCCTAACCCAACAATATCAGCAGAGAATGACACTATAGATCCCAAGATTATAGAGGAATTGGAACTAAATATTGGCTCTTTGGCCTCTATTTATTTGAAGCCGATTCAAGGTGTTTTTCGGTTAACTAAAAGAAAAACATTACAATATAGCCCAGCATTGCAGGAGAGATCAGTATCTATTTCACCAAGTACTGAATCCCATTCCTCTCAAAGAGCTGTATCGCAAAAGTCTGTTGCCCCAGCGCCTCCACCACCTAGAAGAAGTGTTACCCCGGAGGTTGCTTCAGTAGGGAGGTCAAATTCGTACATATCTTCTCGAATTACTTCCACAAGTGGAACGTCAGTAGATTCTGTAAATTCTAATGATGAGAATTCAAACAAAAAAGACAATTTTGCGAGGAGACTTTCAAGAAAAGCATCAGCTCTCGGAAGAAAATCAAGTAAATATTAAATATCGGTTTATATACAATTACAACATAGAATTTATGATTGTTCAATTTTAACTGATACTGGGTTTTGAGGTTCTGAGCTTTCTTTAAATTCCAGGCTACTGCCGGTTTCATCAGTTTCCTCAACTTTAGGAAGCTTTATAAGGGGTCGTGATGCCCGTCTTGTTTCTATAATTTCAACGTCAGGTGAATACTTAACAGCTGTCTGTATCAGCAGAATTGTCTCAACCTTCAAGTGAGGCATATTTTCCTCTGGGCCATTTGGTAAGTTTTCTAAAATTTCTGACATCTCAAACCCCAATAATGATGCTAGGATGATTATTGCCGCCGGCTTTGAAATCACTTGCAGCATTTCTTTGCAAAAGTTTCCTGTCACACATTGAGGGCACCCCCATAAACATTCGCAGCCTTGCACTCTTGATAGGGTTTTATATAATATATCTTCAATGTGCTCAAATGTTTTCGCCGAGATGCCAGAACCCTTCTCTCCTCCTTTAGAATCGTGAAATATTAAACGACAAGGTCTCTTACGGCTGGTTTGCCGCTGGGCAAATTCTTTTTCTGGGGCCTTACATTCTGTTACCAACTCTGATTCTCCCATATTCGAATTAGAATTGGTATTGGGGTTGCTCGATGATCCTTGACTGATAAATAAGGGCAAAGTATTCATGATTGCGTGCTGTGCTGCGTGGATACCACCTGCTGGTGAAAGCTTTTTTTCATTAATGAGTGCTAAAACATTGTTTGGTATGTTAACCCAAAACCCTTTCGATTTCAATATGACTGGTGGGTTTTTAACTTCGACGACTTCCATTATCTCTCCACGTTTGTTAACCTTGAAAAAGCCAAAAACAATAGTTGTTATTTGTATTTTTCCATAATAAACAGGAATATCATTTGGCGTGTCCAAGTTGGGGGGGAATAGCTGTTTGATATACTCAATTTCGAAGGGATCCACATCTGTAAAATCTCTTTGCAGTGTTGTCCAGTCAACATTGACTCTCTCAACCTTGGCGTATAGTTTTTCAGGGCAGAATTCCTTGACAAGATATCTATGGCCTTGGTGCAAAAATATACCTCCTTCGTATAATGTAAAGCTTGTTCTCAGAGCTTCAACTTCTTCGATAACTATATTTCGATTATTTGTAATGTCAACTACCGCGAAATGATTTTCTTCAATCGATCTGATAGCAACATGATCAGGGGGCCAAGGCAAATATTTAGGAGAGGTCCGGTATTTTGCATTCGCATCCTTATGAAGGTAATCACGGCAAAGCTTCACGAAGGCATTTGAAGCAGTCACTGTACAGTCAGGTGCAAACCATTTCATATCTTCTTCTAAGTCTATTGGCCACTCAAATGCAGCACATTGTATGTGCATTTCCATTATTAACTTACTAGTGCCAAAATCCATTAGTTTTTCAACACAAAGATCTTCATACGATTTATTACATAACTCGTCTGCGTTCTTTAAATAGTATTGATCAATTGGACTGGGGCCTCCCACAAATATCGCTAAGCTGCCCTTTGAATTCTTCCCTCTACCTGCACGGCCAAATTGCTGATGTAAATTTGATTTCAGCATAGGGAAGCCACATGTCATGACAATATCCAAATCAGACAAGTCTATTCCCAATTCCAAGGCATTTGTAGTGACAATTCCCCTGATCTCACCTGAAAACATTTTCTGTTCAATTACACGTCGATCAGATTTGGAATAACCACCTCGATATGACATAACGTCATTTTTGTTCAAGTTTTTATGATTGTTGTTAGGGTTCAGTAGTATACTTCTAATTTCCTTCATAATCAATTCACAAACCTGACGAACAGGACAAAATACTATTACTTTTATCGAGGGCAAGGAGTCCAATAAATGCAATAGAAGTTTTGCCAGCTCCGGTATCATATTTTCTCGAGGAATAAACTGGGAATTTACAAGAGGTTTGTTATTCTTTAAAGAGCCGGGGGACAGGTGATGTTGTTGATGATGATGATCACCACGCTTGTTCATAAGGGGTGGTGGACTCCAGATTACCAACTTTTTTTCTGAATAAGGACTACCGTCTTGGGATATATGAACTACCTTTTCACCTGGTGGTATGGCACAAATAGTTCTGAAGTGGGATTCGGGATTTGCAATAGTAGCAGAGCAAGATATGAATCTTAGAGGCTTTTGATATTGGCATACTTTGGAAACTAATCGCCTCAAGCGCGCCATTATATAGGAAACATGTATACCGAATGTCCCTTTATAAACATGTAATTCATCTACCACTACGAACTTCAAGCATTTGAGAAAGCCATGCCAGCCACCAAACTCTAAACCCAGGCTATCATGATTCGGCAAAATAGAAGCGTGGATAGAATCTGGATTGGTAAAGATGATATCAGCAAAGTTTTTAATCGATTGCCTTAATTTTCTGGGTGTATCTCCGTCGTAAGTGTCCACTATTATGCGTCTTTGGCTATTCATGGGCAAGTAATTGATAAAATCTTGTAGATGTCTTTTCTGGTCCTGTGCCAATGCCTTGGTGGGGAAAATAAAAATGGCAGTGGAGTTTCGTGTCCGCTTCCCTGACTGTATGTCCCATAAAATAGAGTTCAATATTGGTAATTGGTAAATAAGTGATTTACCTGAGCTGGTGGAGGTACTGACAATAACATGCAGATTAGAGCCTTCAGCCAAAAGTGCTTCTAATGCGAAAGCTTGGTGTGAGTAAAAGCCGTTGTCCACCGATATTTCCTTGTAGTTCCAAAGAGCTTCGTGCAAGTCACCATGTATCATTAGTTCTGCTGAAGGCAATGCGCGGAATTCAGCATCCTTAATTGGAGTCAATGTTTTGATTTGCACAATCTGATCACGATAGAACGGCTTCTCTTTCAAGCACTCCACCATAGTGTCTACAGATGGCTTCTCCCCGGTGCCAATAGCTTTCTTTCCAACATCCAGTCTTAATGCTTGTACGGGGTCTTCCAACAGCTGAGGCTTTGGAACAAGCTTTGACGCTGCTTCCATTAGTCTATCCATTGGAACCCCACGTTGAACCTCTTGTTGGTCGAATTTGCCCAAGTAGTCCCACAAAATCTGCCTGAACTTGCGGTTTCGGCTACTAATCATCAGCATAAGCTGCTGCTGAGTCAAAGGCTGCAATTCAAGCTTCTTGCTGCTCACAAACACTTCCAGGGAATGATCCGAGGTTGTTTTGGCGCGTTTTCTGCCCTTTACGGCTGATCCTATTCCCTGAATACGCGTATCCCTAAACTCAAACACCAAGACCTGCGACTCACGGCTTTTCTCCCCAAACTGCTCATAAGCATCTTCAATACTTGTCTTCAGCTGCTCGTATCCCCTTTTCCAGCTAAACTGGACCTTCTCACTAAGAAGCCACTGGTTTTCGTCCACATACTCAAAAAACACCTCACCTGGCGGCAATAAGTATTTTATGGCTGCCAAATCATCCTCCGTGGAGTTCTGAACCAACTTCTTGATGGTTCCAATAGATGGCAATGTTGATCGCGACCGACTGGCGAGGAACGTTAAATGAGTGTTTATTTGAGCGAAAACCCCTAAAAGACGCGTAAAATACTCTGGTAATCGCTTTTGGGGGCTCTCCATCAACTATAAATGGCCATGCGCCTTCCCTTTCTCTCCATCGATCGATTGATGGAGGCGTAGCAAAAATTTGGCCCAACAACCCCGTGTTAACCCCTGACGAGAAATTCGCAACAATCAAACGATCCCGAATGATGTCGATTGCGGTTTGGTGAATGCATAAATAGCAGCCCAGATTTGCCGGATGTTGATCCCTCCAACAAACTCAAGGGCAGTGACAGTATAACAAGATGTTCGACAAACTCAAGATCAAGTCAATGGCGTCAGGTATGTCGCCAGCAGGACCAGCGTCTACGCCAGGACAGTTACCAAACAAGAAACAAATCTACCAGCTGAGAAGCAACTACGGAGTCAACCTTGGATCGTGTTTTGTGATGGAGAAGTGGATATACGACCAGATGTTTGTGGATGGAGCTCAGTTTGAGTTGGAAGCAGCTCAAAAGATGGTCAAGAAGCATGGAAACGACGAGGCGAGGGCCAAGTTTGAGGAGTTTTGGAGCAACTTTATGTCCTCTGACGACTGGAAATGGTTGGAAGAGCACGAAGTGACTTCGGTACGCGTCCCTCTTGGGTACTGGGACATCAAGGGCGGAGAGTTCACTAAAAAGACGCGGTTTGAGCCGGTTAGCGATATCTACAAGAACGCTTGGACCATTTTCAAGCAGAAGTTTGTGGAACCTGCTGGAAAGCACAATATCTCTGTATTGGTTGATTTACACGCGTTGCCATATGGCGCTAACAATGCAGACCACAGCGGTGAGCTGGCTGGTGGCGGAGAGGCTGGATTTTGGAGCGAAGAAAGCTGCCAGCTTGAAATCATGAACCTCTTAGCGTTTATTGCCGAGGACTTGAGCAGCTACGATAATATCGCCGGTATTCAGATTGTCAACGAGCTGGCGTTTGCAGACAACCCTAAAAAACAGGAGCGCTACTACTCTGCTGGAGTCAATGCTATTCGCGATAAGGATCAGACGGTTCCTGTGATTATTTCCGATGGGTGGTTCCCTGATCAGTGGGTCAAGTGGATTCAGCTGAACCAAAGTGATGGCAAAAGCATTGGCGTTGTGGTAGACTCACACTGCTACCGCTGCTTTGACGATAAGGACAAAAACAAGCTGCCGCAACAGATTATCCAGGACTTGGAAGGAGACTTCCTCACCAATCTCAGCAACGATGGTAACGGTGTTGATATTATGGTGGGTGAATACCTGTGTGTCTTGGACGGACAGTCGTGGGAAAAGGACAATGCCAACAGCCAGCGTGACGACTTGGTGGTGAAGTTTGGAAACAAGCAGCTCGAGCTCTTTGCCCAGCGCGCCAAGTTTGGAACCTACTTTTGGACCTACAAGTTCCAAGCTGGCAGCGGAGGCGAGTGGGATTTCAAAGCCATGACTGAAAAGGGTGCAATCCGCCCCCCTGTGTCCATTCGCGGCAAACTGTTGCCTGGAAGCGACAAGTTTGAGGAGAAACTCAACCACAAGTTCCAGGAGCACTCGAACTACTGGAATAATGTTGATCTGAACAAGAAATTCGACCATGACCGCTACAAGGACGGTTTTACCACCGCATGGTCCGATGCCGTTGAATTTGCCAAGTTCAACGGCTCGCTTATTGGAAGAGTTCATGCTTGGAAGTCCTCGCGTTTACAGGAACATATAAAGGACAAGGGCAACCTGGAGTTCATATGGGAATGGGAGCAAGGCTTTGACACTGGCTTGAAAGAATTCCTTGCTTCTCTTTAGGAAATCTTGTATATACGTGAGATATAAGGTTCAATACGAAGTGAATGACTACTGATTAGAGGTTTTCATGCTAAGGATGGTCTTGTAGTTATGGTCTTATAATGATGCTCTTGTAAAAATACAGCATAAACGAACGATTCTGTTCGCACAATGGCGATACTACAAGAGTAGTAGTCCAATTATTAAGCGTTTACACAGTATGGTAGCGTCTTGACATTTATGCTTTTGTAGGAGGCAAAACTGACCAAAAAAAACGTAGCAGATAGACTGGTTAAGGTACCAAAAGGCTACAAAACATGGCAATCCCTGCCACAATTGTCTTGAAGACAGTAACTGAATTAAACACATTGGAGAACGGGATTCTTCTCGAGTTGCTTCTGGCGAAATCGGGTAATAGTAAGGCAAGGCTTCTCAATTTTCAAATCACATTGCTAGAATTGTTCAACTATGAGCAAAAACGTATGGAGAGACTCGGTTACTGCGACTATGAGCTATCTTATGTGAGCTACAAGCTAGCGGTTTCATTGAATACCCATATTACGAATATCGGTGTTTCTGGAGATGTACTGGAGAAGTTGGTAAGGTCAGTACAAGATATAATTGAAAAGAAGATGGCTAATTTCAACGCCATACGGGACTACATTGCATCCGTATCACCATCCACAGATCCGCTAATGTCGCGGTTGAATAACCTTAAAGTGCTGGACGCTGAACCAAACTTTGAGATGTTGAAACTACGCGAACTCATTACTCCAGTAGAGTTGCACGCTATTTTAAGGAACAAACGTCATAGAGTGTTGCTTATTGACTATAGAGCAAGCAAAGAATTTAATTATAACCATATCAATTATTCAGATATCGTCAATATTGACCCAATGCTTGTCAACCAGTTGTATGGTCCAGATAACAAAAATGCCGATGGAGTGACAGATCAGGATTTGGAGTCTAAGCTAAAACTTCATTTGCCCTCAGCGCAGTATGAGAGGTTTCAAAACAGATATAAATACGATTTGATAGTGTTGTACAACTTCAAGTTTGGACCAAAGGGTAAAACCACAACCCACCTTTCGAACCTTGGTCATGCTTTGCTCCACGAAGAAGACGTATCGCTTGCTACTAGGAACCCATTTACTAAAATAATTGATTTGATAATGTTCAAAAATAAGTATTTGAGCTCCAAACTCAAAAATCACCCATGTTACTTGGCGGGTGGTGTCATGAATTGGCACCTGGTTTTTGGTGATAATCTGGTGAAGCGTACGGAGCCCGTCAGTACCTTAATTCGTCCACCTGCAAGTCTCTCGCGTGGAAATACCTCTTCAACAATTGCAAAGAGTTCTGAAATTCCCAAACCAGGCTCTTCTTCATACCTCAAAAGTTTTGGCGACTATATAGCTAGTGCAAACTCGCAGTCGGATAAATTGGTCTACAACAGTGTTAGAACTAATCCTAGCAATGGATTTCATAGCGCCTCTTCCTCAGCGTCTAGCGGATATTTAGAAAGCACTTATCATACGCCTGTTGGAACGGCACATTCCTCTTCAGATTCTTTACCACCGGTTCAGCAAAAGCTACAAAGAAAGTCTTCGATACTGAAAGCAATAAAAGGATCTTTATTAGGAAATGGCTCCAATAAACAATCGAATCGCGAAACGTCCCCTGCATCTTCTCAGCCATTTCAGGATTCCAAGTTTTTAGAACAGTACGCAACCGGCCTTGTTAATTTGGGAAATTCCTGCTACATGAATTGCATTCTTCAATGCTTGGCTGCCACCCCACAGCTAACCAGATTCTTTTTCCCAAAAACTTCTACATCGTCTGGCACGACAGCATCGGCTTTGCAATCATATCGACAGCATATCAACGTCAATAATAAACTAGGTTCAAAGGGTATTTTGACAACGAGTTTTGTTTCTTTGTTGCTAAACATGCTCAACAATAATGGTAAGTCTTTTGCGCCGTCTGATTTTAAAAAAGTTGTTGGATCGTTGTCTCCAGGACGACAATTTGCGTCTTTTGATCAACAAGATTCTATTGAATTCTTGAACTTTTTACTTGATGGTTTGCATGAGGATCTTAATCAAATGCATGTTTCTTGTGCTGAAGAGAAAAGAGCAATTACGGAGTTGTCACTGGAGGAGGAAAGAATTCGAGAGGTGTTGCCGGTACGGTTGGCGTCTACAATTGAATGGGAGCGATACTTGAAATTAAACTTTTCCATAGTCGTGGATTATTTTCAAGGCCAGTATTTGTCACATTTGAAATGCTTGGAATGCAGTTTAACTTCCACAACATATAATGCATTTTCAAATCTTTCTTTGCCCATACCGGAGAGGGTTATTTCAAACCCAGGAAAGTTGGTACTGTTGAATGATTGTTTGCAAGAATTTGTGACAACTGAACTACTTGACGAAAACAATAGATGGCATTGCCCTCGTTGCAAAAGATTTACAAAGTCAACCAAAAAGATTTCCATAACACGACTTCCCCAAGTGCTAATTATCCATTTTAAGAGGTTTAAGATTAGTCCAAATGGATTTTTCAACAAACTAGATACATTTGTTACATACCCAGTCAATGAGGTATTAGATCTAACACCATACTGGCCTAGCACCGGCACGTTTTTTGATGATCAGTCTGCCGAATCCCAGAGCATGAAAAAAGAACAAGAGGAACAGCTTTTGGCAAAGTTTCCTACTCGGAACCAGATACCCCCATTTCGGTATAAGTTATATGCCGTGGCAAACCATTTTGGAAACCTAACAACAGGTCATTATACTTCGTACGTGTACAAGGAAAGCGACTTGAAAAAAAACCGTGGTTGGAGTTATTTTGACGATGCTAAAGTCACTTTTAATTGTTCACCTAACCAAGTTATGAACAAAAATGCATATTGCTTGTTTTATCAACGTATATAGACTTTGATTTGTTTTTTATGGAGTAAATCATTAGGTACTTAGCAACCGTGCTGTCCTTGTATATCTTGAATCTGATTCTTATCCTCATGTTTATTTTCAGTCACTCTTATTCTGGGATGGTTCCCAATTACGCCTTTACTCATTCCCACCCATAGCCACTCTGCCTGGTCAGTTGTATCTATATTGACTTCGCCTTTGAATCCTTCCACAAAACTACGGTCATTAACCGTAATGCTAGCAGTGAAATTTATAAATTCTTTGAAAATGGATATAGAAGACCAAAATTGAAGTTTACGCAAGCATGCGAATACCAAACTAGTAACCTGTCCCCCATTGATGCAATGCAAGTATACTGGTGCGAATTTGTTGTGAATCAAGTAGTCTATTGCTTGTAGAATTGTTGAGTAGCCCATAGGCACACCACGTTTCTTCCCCTTACCTGACTGGGAACATTCCAAGTGGACCAACTTAATGCCATTATTGAATGCAAACTCATAAAGTTTGTTGTCTGTTACTGGTGTTATAGGTTGTGGCGTAACGGATATTATTGTTTTAAGTCTCAAAGACTTTAAAAATTCAAAGTTGATTTCTCTTGGGTAAGCACCACGGTAAAGATTTGGCTGAACAGTGCTAAATCTAAATGGTGCTGTCAATGGATCTGGGACTTTAATGTCCATTATTTATTATTCTATAGCAAGACAGTGGTAACGGTGGTTGTTCCATATAACCTCATAATGAAATTAAAAAAAAAAAACGAATTTTTCAGTCTACACCTTTAGAGTATTGTAGAATAACATTAGTATTAATAAGAGTAAACAGTAATAAAACTTAAACTTGAAAAGTCCTTTGCAACAAAATAACAGAAAGCTGAAATCTGGCGTAGTAATTGAATGTCCTTTTGTAAGCTGGAGAAATTAATGTGGTAGGAAACTTAAGCGCAAGACACAGACAGCAGAAGTCAATATTAGTATGTACAAAACAAGCCTACTTTCCTGAAGCTATAAGGGATGATAATATGTCATGGGTGCGTACCTGTAATTTCAGTCCAATGTGGAGCATTAGCCTAGCTGAGGTTTTTTGCAATCTTCAACATTCGTAGCAATAACGTCTTCAACAGACCATCTAGGTGGCTGACCGGGGATCTTACTTCCTCCTGCAATACCGCTGCTAAACTTCAAGTATAACATATCTCCAATAGTGCTGAGCTTGTCCAAGCAATAGTCTAAGTCTTCTTTGGTCAAAGCAGCACTAACGCACAAACGAGCACGGGCACTGATTAACGGTGTGGCAGGGTAACTAACAATAACCACTGCAATCTTCATGTCATACAAAAAACGCGAAAATGCCGGCATCTTTGCTGGCAAAAACAACAATAAGGGGATAACAGGTGAATCATCAGCACCATACACAATAAATCCCAACTTTTTCAATCCCAAACGCAAGTATCGAGAGTTGAATGCAATACGTTGCAAGCGCTCTTCACCTTCGCCAGGGTTCAAAGTACCTTTAATTACGTTCAATGAAGAAATAATCTGGCCCAATACAGGTGGTGGAACACACTCGGAGTATGAATTTGTAATGTAGTTTATGCGCATTTTATCAATTACTGCCTTGTCACCGGCAAAATAGCCACCAGTAGCACCAAAAGATTTGGTGAATGTACCCATCAATAAATCAACTTTTTCAGGAGGAACGGAAAAGTAGTCGCAAATACCTCTGCCTTCAGGACCCAAGGCTCCAATGGAATGGGCTTCGTCAACAAAGAGATAGCACTTGTACTTTTCCTTGATTTCCACCAATACTGGCAAATTGCACATGTTCCCCTCCATTGAGTACAATCCCTCAACCGCAATAATAATCTTTTTCCAAGGACGGTGTGTTTTAGGCTGACCCTGGGCAATTTGGTTACGAATCAACTTTTCCAAGTCCTTCATATCATTATGTTTAAATACCTTGACGGAGGCTCCTGAAAGACGAATTCCAAAACGAATACTAGCATGGTTTAACTCATCACTTATCACCAAAGTCTTGGTATCAGCAATCGACAGAAACAAATTAGCATTAGTACCGTATCCCTGAGATACAATAATTGCGTCCTCCTTACCTGTAAACAGCGCAATCACCTGTTCGCACTCACGATGCAAACTGGTGGTACCAACCACCAGGCGAGCTGAGCATCCAGAAGTTCCGTAATCTTCCACACACTGAAGGGCTACGTCTGTACACACACCATGCGATTGAGCAAAGCCCAAGTAATTATAGGAGGAAAGATTGAGACATTCTTGTGAAGTGCCATCGTAAAGAAAGGACTTCTTAGGCATAATACGGTTGAAGCATTTGATATAGCGCCCTGGTGCACCGTGAATAGGACGAGCAAAGCAATCATCAATACGTGTTTTCAAACGACGAACATAAAAGCTCTCAAACCCATCGTACCAAGGAGCATATCCATCACACTCCACCAAGTCGCTGTATTCCGCTGGCTTAAACATCTTACCAAAAAAGTCCCGAACATGGCCAATGATGATAAGAATCAAATAATTGATATATGTGGCAATGTAAATGATGAACGGTGGCTCATCATCAATAGGCGCCGGAAGAGGCTCCCCGGCAGGATGCCTTGAAACATACAAATGCTCTTTGGAAATAAGTTTTCCATATTCCAAGTCGGCCTTGACAGCCTCTGGCCGGGAATCCTCGGGAGCGTTGGGAATCTTCGTCGTCAACTTGACCATAGTCTGAAGAGAACTGAAGAAAAGCTTCTGATTGCTTTAAATGAGACTTCTTCCCTTCAATAAAGGGGATTCAAAAAATCGCTTTAAACGCGTTAATGTCCCGTCTTGTGGGTGCCTGTAGGTTCCGGTTCAAACCAAAAGCGCCCTAAAAGTCGTATAAATACTGCCAAAAATCTCGCGGAAAGGAGTGTAGCGGGATTATACTAACCTTTGGCTAACTTCTATTGTATAAATGATATAAAAAGACACTGTTGGTGGTGTCAACGAGTTCTTTCGTTTGGTGAGCAAAAGTGTTGTAAAAAATAGTGAGCGATGTTTTTTTACAGCACTTTGGTTTTACAGCATTTTACAGCATTTTGGCAGCAAAAAAAGGGGGGACAAAATCAACAGCCACTACTCTTTATCACATAATGGTCATTTATGGGTGCTTCTGGAGCAGTTGGTATGTTATAAAGCTATTTCATGGATAGCAGATGATTGATATAGCGGAATCACTTTTTCCAGGGCTGAATTGCGTTTATTAGAGACGACTTAGGTGAGTTTTTACATATATTTGAATGTCTTGGAAGGACTGTTAGGATCGCCAGTGAGCTGAAGAAGGTATTCACAGCGTGGTAGCTCAGCGTCAATATGACCTATGGAAAGGACAGTCGTGTTGGGAATGTCATTTTCTACAATGTGGTGACACCGTTGTATGAGCAGCGAACCTTCCATCCCAGAGAAGGCTTCATCGAGCACAAGAATTGATGGGTCCTTAACAATAGCGCGTAAAAACAAACATAATTTTTGGTGTGTCACAGAAAGTTCTCCAAAGGGGATCGAGCCGTATTCCGCGAGTTCTGGCTTGAACTGATCGAGAAAGTATTGGGTGCGAGGGCAAGCCATAGCCATGCTGCCGCGATACGCGAAATTGGAGTTCCCCACGTTTTCCACCAAGCCATTGAGTATAATTTCGAGCATTGTGCGTGTATGTTGCGGAACTAGAGCATGAAGTTCAGGCAGCAGGATCCCAATGCTGTTGTTAATATCAAAAAATGATACTCCTGATCCAGGGCGGCGAGGAACCCCATCGATGACAACGTATCCTCTCCACAGCTGGGGATGGTCTGCAGTTATGAGTGCTATTAATGTTGTTTTACCGGTTCCATTTTTGCCGTGTATACGCCATTTGGATCCGCGTAGAGCCTTCCAACTGAGATTTTGAAATATAGCAGTGCCATGATAGGCCACTGTGGCTTTTTCTAAAGATATATGAGGGTATTCAACGTCTATCTCAACCGGCACGACTTGGGACAGTTCATTCTTTTTTTGATTTGTAGCCAACGCAGCTCGTGGAACCTCATGTAGTCCATTTTTATCAGCTTGTGCTACTTTTTGCACCCACAGAGGTACAGGGTCACAAGGCCGAAGACCCAATACAATACTAGCACCACCAAAACTTTTTGTTTGATAATTACCCTTGGCAATATGACCTAATGCATCCAAGACCCACCCTTGCGCCTCCAGATCTAACCCCAAAAATGGATCGTCAATTACTAAAAGTGATGGTTTTGTAGCCAATGCCCGCGCGAGGCGAGCACGGCGCATTTGGCCATTACTTAATGCACCAATCCACTTGTTAGTCAACTGTGTTAATCTGAAAATCTCAAGCAAGTTATCAGCCCATTTTTTATCAATTAAGGCTTGCTGATTATAGTTACTTGACCCTCGCACATAGTTGAGCACCAGGTTAACCGTATCTGTTTGTTCCAATTTGCCACGATGAGAAAATGTCTCATAACGCGCCGACATGTGAGACCGGTCAAGACCAGTTACATCGGCAAACGAAACACGTTGCACGCGACAACTATCGGCATATTTACGCAGCAAAGATGGCTGTGCAATGTAGTGACCAGCTACTATATCTAGCATTTGCGCCTTGTTTTCTCCAATTACTGCCCAATGTGCGTATCCCTTTAAGCTTCCAGGCAGGTAAACCTCAAAATTCACAATTGGCAGGGGTGGTACTATGGGAGCAACACGAGAGTTACTGGGCTTAAACGAAGCATTGTTGATACTTAGTAAACACTGTGGCCTTGTAGTTGAAAATCGCATGGCCCCTTTAAAACCTGATAGAAATGAAAACAAAAATTAATCAAATCTCAATTTTAATGGTGAGAATCTGCAGAATTTAAATGACACTATGCACATATCTATTAATGACCAGTTTACTAATACAAAACTCATAATTTTTGCCCTGAAATGAAATGTGTCTTAGCCTTGATTAACTAAAGATTATTTATTAAACAAGGCCCAATCAGTTCTTTAAAATGTTTGAAACACAATTCAATTTGGAAAAAAAGCACTATAAATTAACAATACTATAAAAAACTCGGGACTCTAAATAATTAATGAAAATACAGCCAATACTAATAAAGAGCCAATTGTGAGAGAATTGGCAGAACTAATTTCGGGCAAAGCATTGTCCACGCTAGGTCCACTTCCCTTAGTTGGAGCTGACGAAGGCTTTGGCTCTGACTTAGGAGTTTCTAAAACCTTAGGAGAAGAGCTACTGTTCACTTTATTAACTTCAGCTCTTTGTTCGGGAGTAAGCAACTCACTCTGATCTACGCCAGCAGCCATTGAACTCCCTGAACTTGTTCCTGGTGAGATGGAGTGAGGACGGTCCTTTTCGGTGTTAGTAGGAGGCACAGGAGATTCAGGTGAATCAATCTTGGGTTGGTCTAATTTAGGGGATTCAGGTAAGTTTTCAATCTTGGGGAAGTCTGGCTTAGCAGTTCCATTAACCTTGGGAGAAGATGCACTGTTAACTCTATCAACTTCGGCTTTTTCTTTGGGAGTAAGAAGCTCATTCTGGTCTACGTCAGCAGCCATTGAGCCCTTTGGACTTACTCCTGGTACGATGGAATTGGGACGCTCACTCTTGGAGCCAGTAGAGGGTATGCCAGAAATATCAACATCATCGGAATCCACCTGGGGAGAAACAGCGTTACGAGCTTTGTTAGGTTTAACAAATCCAGGCGACTTTTTCTTTTCACCAATTTTACCAATAGGAACAGGATTGGAACCTTCTTCAAAGGACTTCTCGGATGGACATTCACCCTTTACACATTGAGCACTAACAACAGTCTTCTTGCAATTCTCTTTACAGGTAGGCTCGGGGGTGGCACATGCAACTTCTACGTAATAAGTTTGAGTTTGAACACCATTCTTGCAATTTGGCTTACTGTCACATGGAGTAGCTGTGGTGGTAACAAAGGAGGTGGTACTAGTTTCATACTTGTCATTTCCAGTTTCACCGTCGTCTTTTGAACCAGAAGGACCAGCTTTGTCATTCTTCTTGTCTTTGGCACCATCTTTTGCGTCATTCTTCTTTTCTTTACCATCAAATCTAGGTAATTTTGTTGAATTACCAACACCGCCAACCTTATCTACCAACTCATTAAATTGCTTAATCAGTTGAATGTCCATGGAATCACGGAAAAAGATACCGTCAAATCCAGGAAGCTGCTTAGAAGCAGCCGATTGAACAACGCTAATTTCATCTTGATTAATTGAGTTTAAACCAACAAAGTAATTTGCCTTTCTTGACACAGCATAGCTTGACAACTTACCCCAACCCTTAGATGCAGTTTCTTTTTCGGTGGGTGCAAAAATGTACTTTAAGTCAATTTTGGCCAAGTTTGGCGACATCCTTTCAGGCAGTTCAATTATTACTGAGTGACTTATAACAGGTGATACTCTGTTTGGATTTTTTTCCACACGACTTCTTTCATCCCATATTGCTGTTTCGTTCTTCATCAGCTTGATTATTTCAGCAATGAAATCTTGCTGGGCAGATACATCCCAAACAAGACCAGCCGGTCTTTGCCAGCCAAAGACGTTTGCTCCACCTGGCAATCTATTGTCGGGAATGTTAAAATCTTCTGCTATTTCTTTACCAATTTCCCAAGCTCTCTTTTTACTCTCAATCCTCTCTTTGATTCCAATCTTGATCAATACTTCAACATTGTTTTCTAAACAAACGGCAATTGCATTACCAGTAACAAGACACACATCAACATCATATTTCTTTGGTCTAGACTGGTCGCAGTCTTTAGACCAAGAATAGGATTTACCTTTACCTCCATTATAATCACCCACAATAATGATCTGACTATTGGCATTTCTGCAGTGATCCATAAGAGGAATATGATAATTATTCTTATTCCATTCGAATGCGACCCTCACACCTTTTTTTCTCAATGAAGAGGAATCTTGTTGCGAAACATGCTGCAACTTGTTGCTTTGTGCCGGTACAGACAAACTGTCATTGGCAGCAATAGCACAATTGATAAGTGGTAAAAGAGAGAATATATACTTGTGGTAAATCATAGTTGCACTGGAAAATAATAGTTTAGTGTATTTGAGAGTAAATGTATATTCTTTTATATTATATGTTTTGCTCAAGATTTTGAAACTTGACAATCCCATTCCAAAGTATTACACATTGCTAATGTATTGTTTTTCGTTATGTGTTCTGACTAGCGAGCCAAGTAATATGGAATGACTACGTTCTCATGCTTTGGGGCCTTTATTTCGGGGTTTTATGTTTGAGGCGAATCGATAACTTCCAGATACTGAGACATTCCAGGCCTCTATACGGCATCCAGAAAAAGAGACACTTATCTTCCACATAACGTTCCAAAAAGGATCTTTGTATTCGAAATGAACCGCAATGTATTACTACTATTATTATTACTTTTTTAAACCTTATTCTTGACTTTAATGCAAACTACACGCAATGTAGTCGTTATTGAAAAGATATATCATAACGAGAAAAAATAGTGGTATTCAAGAATGCTTCAAAACAACCAGAGAATGGGAAGTGACTACTTTCGGTGATGCAGTTTGAGGGAGTTTGACCCGCTCGCCGTCTAAGTCGACAATAAAACGTTGAAACTCTTATTTTACTAGAAATTACTTTGTACTTGAGAAATGTATGGAACCATCATAATTAGGCACATAATATCTGAAGAATGCACAAAATTGTAGTCAAGTAGACGTAATTTTGAATTACTGAGCATTGGTTATATAAAACCGTTATGTGGGTTTACTAAGAGTAAACAACATTTTGAGATTTCTCCCATTAAGAGCTTTGCAGAGGCTTGTATATTTGTTCTCCCTCGAAACATATTTGTGTTTCACGTGTATTGAATTACACGACCCATTATGGTGTAAAGCTACACGGCTCATTACAATGTAGAACTTGACGAAAGAGTGCTATTATTTTTTTGATACAGCAACATCCATGACAAGATTCGATACAGTCATTTGTTCGGAGTGCATTCAGACCACCTGGAAATTCCCATTTAGACGAAGTGTTTCTACGCTCCACCAGAAAGAATCAAGTTAATATTGTCTCTCTTGAATTTAAGTGAATTCAAAAATACTAGTATTAATATCAATTTTATGCTTCTATGTCTAACTAACACTAGTATCTAAGCAAATGAAAAATCTAATCTCTCAACACCACCTTGTATTTTTCGATTTGCAATAAATTATATTAAATCTAGGTTCGTGGGAGCACCTAGAAAAAGCCCCGATTTGATTTAATCATTGACTATTGACGAAAGAGGTTGATTTTATGAATTGATTACTTGTTTTTGATAATTTGTTACCATTCTGGGATATTTTTAACTTCAAGCTACCTTAAATAAAGCTTGTTATGAACCCTCCCATGTTTTCTAGCCCAATGAAGCAATTTCTTTGTAATATTAATCTCATTTTCTCCTTGGTAGTGATGGACATAATATTAGCAATTTTTCATATATTCTTGATTACAGTTTCAAAACAGAATGAATGCTAACGGGTGGTCTTTTCTGGGGTTTGATCATAACAAATATTTTACATTAGCCGAACCAACGAAGCTACCACATCTTGGATAACCAGCTTCAAGAAAGAACAATACTGAGCATGAATCAAACTGCATACCCGGCTATCATTTCTTATGACATTTGGGATTGAAAAATTTCATGGCCTATGATAACTGGTCTTGCTTTATAAGCTATACTTATTATAGTAATTTTGATATAATTACAATCATGATTGTAAAATAAAACATACTCTTAAAGAGTATATACACTTAGACAATGCAATCAAACATAAAATATTAACAAACCCAAGAAATACAATTAAGCTCATGAAATACAATTTAACTCCTCAACTAAAGCTAAATATACGGGTTAGTACTTTATTGATAAATTTTGATTATGACTCTAGAGTGTAGCTGGATTGATAAAGCTGCAATATAACAATTGCAGAGTGGAATAATAAACTGGCACAAATATTGGTTACCCTCTATTCACTGGTTTTTAAGCGCCAAAAAAGTTCACAACTAAATCCAAATTCGTGGGTTCTCAATTGGTCTAGCTTGAAAAAGGCAGCAATAATAGAGCTTATGAAGCAGTCTGTTATCACATTTAAGTAAAAATTACTAGGGTGCTCTCTCTCGCTCTGCCTGTCTATAGTATGGCTACTATTGCGGTAAAGATATTATGTTTTGAAAAAATCCAACTATTGCGTAATGGGCCTTTTATTACCTTTTAAGTGGAGGTATCAGTAGTGGTAATGGGGGTAATCAGCGATTATAGATCATGGAATTCCTGGATCCCATCGCCTCTAACGAGGAGGTTGCTATTACCCAATCGGAGGCTGTAAAAAACGAAGCCAGAAAAAGTCAAGAGACCAAGACGGAGGACTCTATACATCTTCTTGAGTCTGAAATTGATAAAGCATACTCACAGGTTGAGACGCGCTTTGCTAGCCTCTGGCTGAAAGCCGCCAGCCATGCCAGCGATTTGCTGACTAAGTACGGATTGGAGAAGCAACGTGAGGAAGTAGTTGGTCAGCTCAATTCGTTGCGCCAGGGTGTTGCTGGGCCGATATCAAGCGGTGCTGTTCGGGAAAGATTAGCCCAGATTGAACAAAGTGTGCCTGATATGAACACAATCCAGACACAGGCAAATAGTGCTTTGGATCTGCTAGACTCTAGATTGGAGAAGGTAGAACGACAGGCAGGACGGTATGCTTCGAGCTTTGCTTCATTTTTAAGTGGTATTGTTCAGGTGCTGGGCTCAGCTGATGCTGAGCCGGTTGCAGCCACCGCCAACAAGAGCGCGAGTCTTAATTATGGCACAAGCCGCTATGAAACTGAGCTTTACAAAATTCATACGACTGCGTCTCTTTTTACCGATGAGTCGGCACCAGTGGGCGAATTTGATGTTGAAAAGCATACTGATGAGATCTCAGCATTGTTGAGCAAGTATCTGGAATTAGAAAAGCTCATGCATTCAATAGTACCTGTGAAGGTCCCATATGATAAGTTTTGGCAGCAGTACTTTACCCTTGAAGCTGAGTTGAAACAATCAGAAGAGAAGCGCAAGGTTTTATTGGAAAAATCCGGTCAGGATGACGAGTTTACTTGGGATGATGATGATGAGGAAGAGATCGTAGTTGTTGAGGCCGGTGAGAATGAGAATAAGTTAGACAAACCAAAGACAAATGAGAAGAAGCCAACCCTTAGCGAAGATAGTCCAAAAACTGACAAAGATGCGTCAAAAACCAGTACAGACACCTCAAAACCCAGCAAAGAAACCTCGAAACCCAACCAAGGTCAAGAAGAAGATCAAGAAGATACTAGTGATGATGATTGGGAGTAACAGTCAGGAATGTAAGGTTTTAGCTGTCAGAAGTACTTTAAGGCGCTTTATTTTGCCATTATTAGCTGCTGTTATATTCGAACTTCATACATGTTTAATGAAATCAGTATCAGTATAAGCCTAACTGTGTCAGCATCAAAATGCGAAAGATCAATTTCTAAAAAATGTCTTCAATACTGCTTATAGCATGTAATTCCTTTTATCATGATTTTGTTTAGTTTATAGTGAAAAAAAAACTCATGTCAAAACTAAATCACATATAAAACAGCTGCTACACTGCCTTGTCCGGCTTTACTATAGCACAATAGAGTAACACTCATCATCCACACATACAAAGAGCATTTGTGTATTGAGCTGATTGTTCATATTGGCTTTTCAGAGCTTGTTTTGGTTTGATACAACGCACACCAACAGAGCAATAGCACATTCCACAATGTCCAAACCTACTGCTAGGTCAGCTTCTGGCCATATGGGTAAGTTCGCAAGCAACTCTGTTTCTGCACCGGTTAAAATACCAATTAGTGGGTCGAGTGCTCAGTCAGCTCAGGCAATGGGACTGCCTCTGCCTAGTACAAACGGAGCTTCCTTTATCCATCGCATGGAGTCTTTGAACCCTAGTATCCATCACTTTAAGTCTACAGAGGACTTAGTGCGCCGTATTTGGGTTAAAAAACCCAATGGAACACCTACAACTGTTTTAGTCAATGCTCAGGATATTGTTGATGACTTGAAAATGGCAGTGATGAATAAGTATCCCCATTCTCTAGCTCGATCTTTTGACCCATCAGATTTACAAATTACAATTGATTTACGGACTAGGCTGAATTTAAACATTAGTGCTACTACGGTGGCAGCCTCAGCCAAAATTGAGAAGGAATCCCATCTTGCACTGGTTAGAGGTAATATGGTTTTAGAGCCGGATCAAAACATATACAGTATTTTGGATCATTATTTCTACCATGGTATGCTGATGCTGGAATCCTTGATTATAGAGACTCCAGCAACTATGGCGCCTGAACTTCACAATGAAAATAGCATTTTGCCAGCATCAGCTCCATCGAGTGCGCCAGCTCCTCCCAGTGTGGCAATATCGACAGCCTCCCCAGTAACTTCAGCGTTTCAAAGTAATGTGAATATGCTGGCAACCTCATCCCAGACAAAGAGCACTAGCCGACATAATTATTCACTGTCATACACTGAACCTTCCAATGTTACGCGAGTGGGATCAGTCTCACATGTCAAACAACCACAGCCACGCAAACTGGTATCTCACATTGCTTCTAGTCATGATTATTATAGTCTGCCCAAACCTTATTATGGAATTGGTGCCACAACATCTAACTTCAATCGTGGTGAAGGTTCTATTTCACCAGGTGCAGCTCTTTCGAAGTACTCGCCATCACCCCTGGGGATGGACCTTCACAAACGCTCACATTCAAATCCTCCGCAACGCACAACTCCCTTAGACTCCTCTGGATCAGGAACTCCTACTACTTCTTCTTTTGCCCTGAACTCAGATAATAATCCTCAAGCAGTGTTGCTATTGCCCAAAAACTTTTCACTTGCCACTGGTGGCAGCAACAACCCTGGGCCACTGGGATTAAATTCTTCGCAAGCCAATCAAAATAAACCGGCTTCTGCTGACGAAGATCTTGAAAGTAATAGCGGAATACCGAATAATAAGTCATTTAAAGTTAATAAAGAGCCTGATTCGCCACAACAGTCTCCTACTACGACGAACTCTCTTCAAGGTGAATTATCCTCGTCTAACAACCTACAAAATTCAGCTACCACTAGAGAAAAAACCGAAAAGACCACCAAACCCACTAAAAGCACGACCGAAAAGGTTCTTCCATCTATCTCTGTGTTGGTCGTGGAAGATAATGCCATCAACCAAGCGATTTTGGGGGCATTTTTGCGTAAACATAAAATACAATATCAGATTGCCAAGAATGGACAGGAAGCAATAGATAAATGGCGTGAAGGAAGGTTCCATTTGGTGCTCATGGATATTCAATTACCAGTAAAATCAGGGATTGAAGCTACCAAAGAAATTCGTCATCTCGAAAAAATAAATCATATTGGCGTTTTTGCCCAAAACGAATACAACAATACCACTGACATGGTTATTGACCAGAGCGAAAGACTAGACCTTTCGGTGTGTCGATCTCCTGTTATTATCGTGGCTTTGACTGCTTCATCCAATTCTCTGGTGGACAAGAAAAATGCATTGATGGCCGGATGTAACGATTATTTGACCAAGCCAGTAAATTTAGTTTGGTTACAGAACAAAATCACTGAATGGGGATGTATGCAAGCATTAATTGACTTTGATGGATGGAGGAGTAGAAGAGCTAAAGAGGCTCTGGCGCCGAAAAAAACTACTATTAAGGCACCAAATTTAGTATTGTCCAGTAAAAGTTGAATGCTCAGTGATAATCACAAAGTGAAGAAGTGTTGAAGCTTTAAAGCCACTCGTTGAAGAAATATCGAAATTATTGATATAAAGCCTTTTCTAAAATTGACGATACCATGAAATGATGAGCTATATGAAGATTAATTGTAATCTTGTCTTAGAATACAATAAAACCACAGCGTGATATGTATTATAATGAGGATTGGGAAGCATTAATGAGTTTATTAGTATTAATGTGCGATCTTTTCATTCCGGTCTTTTTCTATTATTGCTCAGATATAGCCAATAATAAATAAAAAAGCATCATATAACATCTGAATAGTATATGACTAAATAACTATTATCCATATAAACAAAGTAGTGGCTTTGAGCCTCTGTTGCACTGTTAGTTAATCCCAGGGGTTTTATGTTGCGGTATGGATCCTTATTTTTAAGTTGGCTAAAAAAACAAAATAAGTGCAACGACGAATGGCCAAAGAGTCAGTAAGACAAGAAACTCTAACAACATGACCGATACAGCGCTCGAAAGCGAGGTTCCCGCAGTTCTCCCATTGGAGATTATTGACAAGTCAATTGGGCAAAAGATTCAAGTGTTGATGACGAGTGATAAGGAATTTGCAGGTACATTAGTGGGATTTGATGACTTTGTGAATATGGTTTTAGCAGATGCTGTGGAGATTGACAGCGAAGGAAACAAGTCGAACCCGATGAAAAAGATGTTGTTGAATGGTGCCTATGTGGCAATGATTGTACCAGGAAACTAGTGTATATTAATACAAGAATAGATTTAATGAATAAAAACCGAGTAATGAAGGAAACAGAGCAGCAATATATATTTAGTCCTTAATTGTGATAGCAATGAGTGTATTTTGAGATGGGCATTTGATTGTAATGCAAAGAAGCGTTGACTGGGAAATAATGAAGAAGACAGGAAAACAAGGTATTGTGTCCTAAAATTTTCCTAATTGTGAGGTATCTCTCGCTGTGAAGTATTTTAATGGAAACATTTCTTATTGGGGATATATTGAGAGTTTAGAACGAGAAATTGTGCGTTTTTTACAATAGTTAAATCTCTAGTCGATTTCAATGAATGATAATATAGTGGATGGATATTGAATGCAATGAAAAGTTAAATATGAGTAAGAAGAAAGAAGGAAGAAGGAAGAGGGAAGAAGGAAGAAGGAAGAAGGAAAAAATACCATAAAGCAAAACTTAATTAACAATATACAGAAGTGATAGCTTAAATTATTCAAAAAAATAACCAAAACAATTTACCAAATCTATCTATTCAAAGAGATTTTAGGTTTCAAAAGGCATTAACTCACGTTTGACTTTCACACCGCTTTCCTGCTTTGATGTATGTATTTGAGTGAAACTCGTTTTTATCAAATTACCAGCTTCTTTCATAATCTCGTTTCTAGCGTAACTCTTGAAACTCTATTCTATTCTGGTCTTTGCATTATCTAAAATTCCTACTCTTTTACAGCATTCTTATTCACACTTTTAGACTCTTTATGTAATCTTTATAACGCACTTGAAGCATCTTTTCAATGCAGTAAACCGTGTAAACTTATAAAACTATGCTCATACAGACACAGTTCTTGCTGTGGTTATTACATTGTGATCAAATAACTACCTTTATACTTAACATACCATACCCTTAATTCTATTCAACGTTTTATACAGCTTTTGATATATGGTATTTATTGTGAGCATAAAGGTCCTTTTTCGGGCTCTGGCAGTAAAAAACTGATCTCGGACTATCTTCACGGTGGCGAATTTTTACAACCAACAGCTACTCATGAAGCTTACAATCTCAATCGAATCAAATGGCGGTATAGTCACCGCAGACGTACCAGGAAGTCTACCATTGGATGACTTCAAGGCGTATATACACGCAGAGAGTGGTGTTGATGTGGATAAACAGGTTTTGCAGCTTAATGGCCATGATTTGAGTGGCAACACGTTGGATGAATGTGGAATCAAGGATGAGGACTTGTTGGTTGTTAAAGACAAAGACTTAGCAAATAAAAGACGAGAAGGCATGATAGCAGGAGCAGGAAACACAGAAGGCTCTGGCAATGGATCAAGTAGTAACAGCCAAGTTGACAATCAGGTGGAGTTTATGAGACGGCAGTTTCTTGATAACCCACAACTTAGAAACCATCTTTTGGCTACACAGCCAAATATTCATGCTGCGTTGGAGGACCCCAGCCGCTTCAAGTCGCTTATGCTTGAGCAGCTTCAGGAGGTTCAGCAGGCCGGATCGTTGAACGGACAGTCATACATGCTGCCTCAACAGCAACAGGAGCTCCAGAAATTACAACAGAATCCTGATGATCCTGAGAATCAAACCAGGATCTTGGAAATGATTAGACAAGAACAGATCGAGGAAAATATGCGTTTAGCGTACGAAATTACACCGGAAAGCTTTGCGTCAGTGGGTATGCTATACATTGATATCACGGTTAATGGACACAAAGTCCAGGCGTTTGTAGACTCTGGTGCTCAAACTACAATTATTTCCCCGGTATTGGCTGAAAAGATTGGTATTCTGAGATTGATTGATAAGCGGTTTCAAGGAGAGGCTCGTGGAGTTGGCTCACAGAAGATTGAAGGTAAAATTCACAGTGTGCCAATTTGTATTGGTGACTCGAATATTGAATTGCCGTGCTCTTTTACTGTTTTAAATACCCAAGTTGATCTTTTGTTTGGGCTTGACATGTTACGGCGCCACAAATGTGTCATTGATTTGCAACGTGACTGTTTAGTTGTTGGAGGTCATATTGAAACCAAGTTCTTGGCTGAATCGGCAATCGAAAACAATCCGTTTGCTGCCGGCAGTGGTGCCAGTGATCCAGCTCAAAATGGTTGGGGAACGAATATATTTAGTGGCCCCCCTGCCGGTGCCAAAGAAGCTGCAGCAGCAGCAGCAAAAAAAAGAAGAACGCTGGCAAACGGTGGCAATACAGGCACATCCACAAATACAGTTGGGTCTGGCGAGGGCCCCTCGCAACCAATGCCCTCAGAAGAGAATATTTTAACACTCATCAACCTTGGTTTCTCTCGCACCGAGGCAATAAATGCACTCAAGCAAACCAACGGTAATACAGAATTAGCTGCAGCTTTGCTTTTCCTGTAGTCTTTTCAACAAAACACTAGGTTCAATAAAAAAGAACAGGATTCTTGTACAATGCAAAATATTGATTCTATCAAAACAAAAAGAATTGCAGATGCATAATCTGGTTAAGTATGACTATTGTTTAACAACAAAAAAACTTGAATGTTACTAGCATTATTGTTTTCATTTCAAAGACATATTGATTAAAATGCTAAAAGGATGGCAGTAAGACTTTTGATTTTTTTGGTGAATTAAAGTTAAACAGCTAATGAAGACCAGAATAAAGGCTCAAAGAAGCAGTATTATTCAATTTGCTGTCCAATGAACGATGTATGATTTTCAGACACAGGCAGATTTGGTTTCCTATTGGCATATGCCAAAAGTAAACATCGCCTTTTCATACTGTATATTAGCTGGTTAAAGGCATTTGCGGAATATTGTTTGATGCAATTTACATTTTAATAGATAAAAATGTATATAAGCGAGCTGAAGTGATTTTTTCAAAACAGCGACTGTCTTAATAAACCACCATCAAAACAATTTCTCAAATGAGTTTTCAGTTATTTTGTATGTTTGATCGAAAGAAATTCAAACTAGAACCTCTTTTCCTATTTCTGGATACAGTATTACCACTCCATAAAATTTAGATAGAAAAGGAATGCTGTTACTGCCAAATGATTACATTTGACCCTGGTAACTACAATATTACCATGTAAAACAGCTGTAGTACATAGCCAGCTGGTACAAGTGTATTTAAAATAGTTTATTGAAGAGAGAAACAAATAGTCTTATTAATCGACTTTGCTAAAAAATGTACTTGATATAGAACCAACAGTTTATTCATGATCTGAGAAACGCAAAAATAAACTTTACGAGCGAACTATACACAGTTCAATTGCTCTTCATCCTCATCAGTGGGTCTTTTCTTCAAAACTAAAGGCTTACCTGTAACTCTAAAGTAGATGTCTTTGACATCATCTGTTGCAGACTCAAAGTGTGAAGTCGCATCATAACTGCGAGAAATATAGATTCCGTCTTCAGAACCGCTCAGAGCGGGCTCATAGAGATCGGCAATTCCCATGATTGTGTCCAATCTTGTACCCAATAACTTGAATGCCGGCTCAAGCTCAACATGAGGAGTTTCTGTCTCAATAACGGTGGAAACAATTGCGAGATAGTAACCTTTAGGGACCACACAGTGAACATCTGATAAAACAGCAACATAGATATCGTGTTTACGGCCAACTTGGTTTTGAGGAATAACAATTTGAAGAGAGTCCAGATCATTAGTGTTGGGAATAGTGTGGTCCAAAATACAAATGGCACGAATAACTCTGGAACCTGTCTTGTTTACCTTTTCGGGGAAATAAGTAGGATCAGCAATAACTAAAGGAGCACGCGCGGTACCCTCTTTGGTCTTTACACCGGCAAACTTTCCATCTTCGTACATAACCTCATCAATTGGCGTATCCAACATGTAAGTTCCACCGTAAATAGCAGATAAACGTGCAAAGCCCTGAGGCAATTCTCCCAAGCCGTACAATGGATAAATATATGGGGATTTTCCATACTTGGCTACTGATTGGACATAAAGGAGAATACGTTCAATGGTGGGACGGGCAACCTGCAGGAGATAATCATCAGTCAGCCAAAGGGCCATCGCGTGTCCAATGAAATCACGCGTACCCAGCTCCAAGCCATAATATGTGTACACCTCGTCCATTGTGGCCTTGTCAATATCCATAGTGGTTGATGGCGTAGCGCCATCAGCAAATTTGGCCACAAACTCCAAAAACTTCTTCATACGACGCTTCTCGAAGATTCCCATCAAAGATGAGCGTACTGCCTCCATTTCGTTAGCAGGAACCTTCGCGATCCGACCATTGCGATAGACGTAACTTCCAGCAATTTGTTTAAACTCCATATACCGAGTGACTTCGGTGTGCGCCAAAATGTTGGTTAATTCACCATTTGCCATCAAAAACTTGGGAATCAAGTCCACACACCAATCATTCTCTCTTCCTGAGAGCTCTGGGCGCTGTGCCAGTGGCTTGAATTTGGAATAAAGCTTGGTCAAGTTGAGCGAAGCTGATTCTCCGCCATAAAAGTCTTGTCTATCAATATGTAACACCTTCTTTCCCTCAACAGACAAAAGTCCTGAAAGAATGCATTCCGTTAAACCTGTGCCAAGCACTATAACATCGTATTGTTCGTCCATTATGAGCTATAGAGCAGTAGTTGACCATTCTCTCGTTTAGCGGTTGCATTCCGTTGGTGTTGACGTAGCTTTTGCTATCACGTGATATTTGGTCTTACGAAAAACTAAGACTTACTTGGCTTATGTTTGAAAACTTTAGATAGAAAGTAAGAAATGGCCGTCAGCTGAGTGACGGAAGGCTACAGATGAGTAAGGTCAACAAAAAGAATAATCAAATTTACTGAGCTGTATTTGTTTTTAGTTTTTTTTTGAGTTACGGCTCATATGTATCAAGAATAATGGTATTATTAGCAATAATAATTCTATTGACAAGGATCTGACTGTTGGTAAACTATACCAGCTTTTCAGCAGTACAATATTCATTCATACTCTTGAATAAGACTTGTGGGTGTAGGGAAAATAGTTGCAGGGACGTGTGCAAAAAGATTCAACCTTAAGACATCTTCTTTTCATATAAAAAAGCATTTCACATTTTCATAAATCATTACCTACTATTCATAAATGGTGGCATTAGTGAAGCAAGGTTAAACAACATTGTGGAAGCCCTCCTTTCCGCGGTCCAATCCCTTTTTAATGATTTTTGAAATTTCAGTGGGGTCAGAGGTAATACCAGTGAAGTTTTCAGTGCCGTCTTTGGTGACCAATAAGTCATCTTCAATTCTAACACCTCCAATGGCCCAGTATTTGTCCATGACATCAAGGTTGATGTACTTGGCATCATCTCCCTTCAATACGTCCTCAAGCAAAAATGGACTAAAGTAGATACCAGGCTCGTTGGTAAGAACCATTCCCTGCTGAAGAGGTCTGCGCAAGCGCAAGTAGCGGAGCAATGGATTGGCATCATCATATTTGGGGTATCCACCAACATCGTGAGTGTCCATACCCAAGAGGTGGCCCAAACCGTGAGGGAAGAAGCGAGCAGAAATTTTTGCCTCATACAACTGCTCTGCAGTGTACTCCAGTTTGAAAATATTCAACTTGAGAAACTCGTCAATCAAGACCTTGTGGGCATGTAAATGCAAGTCATCCCAACTGGCTCCGGGCTTCATCATCTCGATAGTTTCAGACTGCATTCTCAAAACGGCGCGATAAATCTCCAAATGTTCCTTGGTCCAGTCACCGTTAACAGGAAAGCACCGGGTCACATCAGCAGCATAGCACTCCCATTCAGCACCAGCGTCGATCAACACGGAGCGCTTTTCTGGCAGAATTGGAGCGTCATTTTTAATATAGTGCAATGTCGAGCAAGCAGGACCAGCACAGCAGATTGGATCGTATGCCTGCTGCTTGGATCCTTGACGGAGTGCATGGTATGCAAATTCAGCATGAATATGAGTCTCCTCTTCTTCAATAGGGGTAGCCAGCATCACTGCCAAGTGGCAGTTATCAGTGATTTTTGCAGCCTTGCGCATAAGAGCAATCTCAAAATCGTCTTTAATAAGACGTGCTTCATCAAGGGCATAGAGGAGATCTGGGTGGATCAAGCCATTCAAGCCCTGAACCAATACAAATGGCTCAGAAGAAGTGGTTTCATCGAGACCAGCATTAGGGTCAAGAGTGAGAACTGCACATTCTCCGTCTTTTTGGTAAGCCTTTAAATCGTCGTCCAACAGCTTAATGTATTTCACTTCATCTACGTCATACTTGGCTTGAGCTTCTTCCAACGAATCGGGCAAACCTGACCACATAACATCTTCGTAGTCGATATTAGGCAAGTACAAGATCAAGTGATCGCGCTCAGCATCATACAAGACGCGAGAATCTGGTACATTGCATCCCAGCAAGTAGTAGAAGTAGCGATTTTGGCGAAACGTTCTTGTTTGATCGCAATAAGGGTAAAGTACTTGCTTCTCTGCTGAGATAAGCCATGCACTGTGAGACTTGAAAAGCTCAGGGTTCTTGGAGCGCAAGTGGGATGCAGCTGAGAGAGCGTGTGCCTTAGCAGGGTATTTCGTTGGAGCCATGATTGTATAATGACAGTAAAAATTCTAAGAATACTGTCCAGCTTTATAGCTTTTTGGCAAAAAAGTGCCGTACGTAAGGCTTTTTGTCGAAAAAAAACCGTTGTCGAAAAAACAATGTCGAAACTATTTTTCGACAAAGGGTCTTGTTTTTTTTACAGCCAAAAAACATTGTTGCCAATACAACAAAACTGATTTGCCATCCTTTTCTTTCTATGAGAGAGGCGCCAAGTTAGTAAGTAGTGAAAAATGAAGTAGTAGATGTGTGGTAGCTTTCAAAACGCTTTTGAATGAATGAAAAAGGTTGAATTTTGACCTAGAAGTAATTCAAGATGACAAAATAGAAAATAGTAGTGAACTATAACCAAGAAGTAACAAGAAAAGAGCCAAATAGAGGTTGTCAGTATTGAGACTATTATATTTTTAAAAAATGCGGTATGATTTGAGATAAACTCTCCTTTTAATTAGTTAAAATCTGATGATGTATTTGTTATAGCCATGAAATGTACTATGAGCTTTTTTCAAATACTTTTGATTTAATATTGGGGGAAGGAGGCAGCATTACTATAAAAAGATTCACGAAATAAGACCATTTTGATATTCAAATTACGTATAATGGAGGTGAATTGAAATTAGGAAATTGGTCAAATTTATACAATGTCTCTATTGAGCAAATTGATACGATAATTGAAAAAGCGCTAAAAAACGATTTTAGAATTAAACCTCCAAACTAATAAGGCATAAGCTAGAGAGCCAGGTATTCAGTTTGTTTATAACAAAATTGAACATCGTTATAAACAAACTGAATAACCTTCAAATTGGCATTCTTTTCAATTGAGAAAGCGCAACAATATTTTTTGAAAAAAAACTGTTTTAGTGTCTCCGCAAAATTTGAATGTTTAGTTATGCAATTATGCCTACTTCTGCGCTAGTGCATAGCAATGCATGGGTTTTCATACGTTGTACAAATCAAAAGTCAATATTAATAAGCTTGATGGCCAAACTAATCTACTTTTGGATAGTGATTTAATAAGAATATTGACATTTGCAAGATATTTTTTAGCATTGGTGATGTTGAAATGTTGGGGTTGGTAATGATAAAAATTTGGGATTAATGAAGATATTAATTTTTCCATATAAAATTTGACAGCGTTGTTCTCCAATGTTAAAAGATTATCGGGGTTTGAAATAATAACAGATTTTGTTTCTATAAAAAACCGAGTGGTTCAGGATATACGAAATAGTAAAGTTTGGTTTTGAGATTCAACTGCAAAAGTAAATTAGAAGCTTTGAACACACCGGGTATACAAAAAAACAAAGCAAACTATTTCTAAATTAAAAGTGATTAATTTTGCCAAATATGTTGATTCAGGTTGGTATTTATCTCTCTTTTTAACTATTTCTTGAAAACTATTGCGTTGGCATTAGGCTGCCTCATCCCAAACCCATATTACAAAAGTTTTGTATACATAATGAGTAGCATTGTTGATGAGTTTTGGCCAGAAATAATATTTACCGAGCATACAGCGGAGAGGAGGACAGAACAAATACGGTTATCACATATTTGATAATAAAGATAATATCCTACCCAAAATGGTTCCCATTTTGGGTTAATATATAAATTGAGCGATAATTCGAACTAAATTTAGCCTAAAAAAAAGAGAGAGAAACCGATTGATCGATCATACTGTAACACAGGTTCCGGAACAAAATAATAACCAAATGATGTTTCAAAAGCAAAACAACTTTTTGAGAGCATACATTGTACATTACCTATGAAAGAAGTTGGCAAAAACGTAAAAGCATAATATATTCCAGCTAGTTTCCAGTTTATAGTTCATGTATCTGAATGGGGAGTCTTGTAGAAGGGCAGACTTGAAATGCTGGTAACCTTCAGTTTTTAAAGTATTGAAAAGGAATTTGTACATTTCAGTTCAGCGCTGAAAACTTTGCCAAAGTCCAACGGTTTTTGATGCAACCCACAGAAATCCCTCATGGAGGCGATACAGCAAAACAAGTTTAATCCCTTTAGATTGTTATGTACTACCTTTGCAAATAATTAAATTTTTTGAAACATGCTACGCTAGCACTGACAACTTCACCAATAGTATTGGTGTATTTCTTTTAGCCACAATTGTATAATTATTAAGCCAGGCAACAATAAAGGGTTCTTTGTATCGAAAGGTTGACCAATTAACAAATACTGTTAAGATATCAATCAAAGCTTTTGTTTGCAATCGAGAATTTTGGGACAAGAAACGGTAGTTATTTTCTAAGGGAGATATAGCCATAAGTATGAAAGATGTGCGCGAAGTTGTTCATCAAAAGAACAGAATAATTTGGGTGGGTGGCCAAGTTTATGAATGAACAACATTAATTTAAGATTAGAGTTGATGGAGTAGATTTTTAAAGAATTAATAAATTGTATTAATAAATTGTAGTAATAAATTGTATTAATACACTCCCCTTCAAGTTGATAATAGCCCTAAAAAGTTCAAATGATTCAATTTTACGATCAATTTTGTAGTCTTTTTCTTCTCCATTAATATCACCTTTCTTTATTCAATTCTGTTCTAATTTCATCTGAATTGAGTTGAATGCTCTCTTCATTTAAAACAAAGTACCATAATTCACAACTCAAATATAACCTTCTATTATCACCGACAATTCCATTAAACCATAATGCTTAATTTCTTTATATCAGTTTTCTCTTTAAATTAGTTTTCTCTTTAATTAGTTTTCTCTTTATATTAGCCTTCTGTTAAACAACCTCATTGGCTCTCACCAATAACAATTGTCTTTGGTATCCGATACCGTATTTACCACCCAAAACGTCACCAGATCCATTTCTTCGCTGGTTTCCCCCAAGAAACACCAAGTAACGCGTTGATCCCCCAAATCACAAGATACGACCCGTTATCTCGTAAACTGCTCTCAGTCTCCACATTCTTCACGTAGACAAGGTTTTAGCCATGCCAAAGCACCAGTTTTCACCCAATCTTCCCAGTTAAAAGACTAAAATGTTAGCTGAAGCTCAAAACGTCCAAAAATACTATTCGCGATACTAAAAACATACAATCTTGGTCATCGAGGTGACTTTGCCACCGTTTGGCACCAGCTGGTTCAAGCCAAAAAATTTATACAACACCAAAATTCAGTGGCAAACACAACATGGATAGATTACAGAGATTATTGGGCGCTGGAGGCGCTGGTTTGGGTGGTGCTGCTCCCGTACAAGGCGGAGATGGTCCAGCCATCGACAATGCTGAGACAGTCCACATTCTGTCGCTTGCGTTGCTCAAGATGTTGAAGCATGGTAGAGCAGGAGTACCAATGGAGGTTATGGGCCTTATGTTGGGGGAATTCGTCGATGATTTGACAGTTCATGTAACAGACGTGTTTGCCATGCCTCAGCTGGGTACAGGAGTGTCGGTGGAGGCGGTTGATGATGTTTTCCAGACGAGAATGATGGACATGTTGCGCCAAACCGGTCGCGACCAAATGGTGGTTGGATGGTACCATCTGCATCCAGGATTCGGCTGCTGGTTGCTGTCAGTCGACGTGAACACACAGCAGTCGTTTGAGCAGTTGAATCGTCGCGCAGTGGCGGTTGTTGTTGATCCTATTCAGTCAGTCAAGGGGAAAGTGGTTATTGACGCGTTTCGCACCATCGACACAGCTACCTTGATGATGGGACACGAGCCGAGGGTTCTGACATCAAACGTGGGACACTTGAATAAACCGCTGATTCAGGCGTTGATTCACGGCTTGAATCGCCACTATTACTCGCTAAACATTGACTACCACAAAACCGAGTACGAAACAGGCATGTTGCTCAACTTGCACAAGAAAGCCTGGCTGCTGGGTCTCATCCAGCAGCCCAGCGACGAGCATGATGCCTGTTGCTTACAGGACTTGGAAAAGATGGTACAAATTGCGTCGCAATACTCACAGCGAATTGCCGAGGAGCGGGAGTTGCTGCCTCAGGAGTTGCAGACTCGCTACGTGGGAAAGCAAGACCCCAAGAAACACTTGTCTGACACCGCCGAGAAGTTGGTAGAGGAGAATGTATCGGGTTTGTTGGTCAGAAGTGTTAATGGCTTGGCCTTGAGTTGAAAAAGAGTGGCAGAAGACGACGTGATAATGCCGAAAGAATGGGTTCAATGTGAGGTCTATTTGAAAATGAGAGCCAAACTGGGAGATGCATATTAAAATATAGATAATCTTTACTTTGAGCAGGCTGTTTGAGAAGTTGTTTTGAGAAAGTGTTTGAAATAGTTTCTTGGAGTTAATTGTCTTGTAATTATGCTTAAACAGCCCTGTTTAAGCAATTATCTTTGACTTTCTCAACCGGCGACCCAGCTGGGCTACCGATAAACAGTACATTCTGAGGTACTGCCTTGTTCGACAACTTAATACCTCCTACTTGACAGCTCAATTGAAATACGCTCAAACCTGAGATTCACACCCACCATTATTTCTGATAGTCAACCAACCAACACTCTTCACAGCCATTCTTCAACACACACTATAACTTATGTCAAAATAGAAGAATTCCACGTATTTGGGAAGTATATATGTTTGTAGCTAATGTTGTTAGTGGTCCGGTCCCATTTCATCGCCATCCTCAAATTTCGGTTTAAAGGCTCATCTCAAAATCACCAAAACCAATGGAACAACCACGAAAGAAACAGAAGGTCAATGAGCCTGTAGCCAATACAAATGGTAGCCAGCCAGAAGGTTCGAATCAATTAGAAGGTTCGAATCAATTAGAAGACTCAAACCAACCAAGAGGCTCAAACCTGCCATCTTCTGACAAGGCTCCAGACAACAGCGTGGATTCCAGTGATGACAACCTAGAACATCACGGCAACAACTCAGATAATCGCACTGATGATGCAATTGATGGCTTCTATCTTCAGCAAATTGACCGCTCCAGGCTTGACTTTGAAGCTGAGCGCATATGCCTGGTAACTCTCAGCAGTGTAAACGTATACTGCTGTTTAGTATGTGGAAAGTACTTTGGTGGACGTGGAAAAGGTTCGCCAGCGTATACGCACTCGCTTCTGGCAAACCACCCTACATTTGTCCATATGGATACTCTCAAGTTCTATGCTCTACCGGAAGGCGCTGAAATCGCAGCTTCACGCTATGTGAAAGACATCAAATTGGCTATTAATCCGCATTATGACCTGGAAATGGTATCCAGGGTCCTACAACTGCCAATCAGCCATGACTGGCAAAATAGACCATACTACACGGGGTACGTGGGACTAGCACCAGCATCGCCGCTGTTGGCAGTAGCATTGCAGTTATTGATGCATATTCCATCTATTGCAAAGCATTCTTTGATTGAGCCATGTTCAACGCCGCTAAATGCATCGTTTGCTGCGATTCTGCGCAGGGTGTGGTCGCCACACCTCTTGAGACCTCACGTTTCAGCCAGAAGCATGGAGAGACTAGTTACAGCCCTGGATCCGCAGATTGCGTTTTTAAAGTTGGTAAACGGTCTTCATCTGGAGCTCAAGCAGCGACAAACACCCTTTAGCAAGGCCTTCCAGGGCAGGGTATCCGCAAAAGGCACAACGAGAAAGTTCTGGGTGATTGCCTTAACAGTGCCATCGAGTCCTCTCTTTGGCTCGGAGCAAAAGATCGCAGAGGTTGCATTATCCACCCTCATCAGCAAGCAAAATATCAGAATCGAGCTACCGCCGCCATTCCTCGTGCTAAATCTTCATCGTGGAGAAAACAACCCAACAGTAGTGACATTCCCGAGCCTGCTAGACATGGGATGTGCACAATATACGCTTTTTGCGGCAGTCAAAAACAGGGATAAGAGCAAGAACAGCAGCCAGTGGTCAATCAGTTTGTCTCGAAGCCAAGGATGGGTCTGTATTGAAGGAACGAGTGTAAAGGCAGCGCAACAGGAATTGCTCTTTTTAGATCTAAACTATATCCTAGTGTGGAAGAGAGTCTGAGAGCTCAGTACTTGCCAAGAATACTCATACACTTTTCGACAAGCTCAGGCTCGAGGGCCTGGCCTAGCTGAGTTTCTCCTAACATCTTGTGAATAGCCACTACGTAGCCAACTAGTCTCAATTGTATTATACCATCCTGCTCGAGGTAGGGTGTTAATAGAGCAACATTGGAAGCAAAGCGAGCCACAGCAGAGCTGTAGGCCTGACGCAATGCTTGTTTCGAGTCGATATGAGGGTTTCTCACCATGAACCCTTGGCGATCACCAACACCTTGGAGCGTATGTATTTTATTTAACCGCGAGAAGAAGGACTCGGTTTCTATCCAGTTCTCACAGAGTAGGCATAACGTGTAGGCATCGGCAAACTGTGAATCCAATAGCTCATTGACAATAATGTCTGAGCCTGTTACTGACAAGCTCTTGCGAACCTCGCTTGCTGTACGAAGTGTACGAGAAGCTCCAGTTTCTACTAGCATCGGTAGTTCGTTGTCAGGAGCTGCTTCTGGACTTGCGACCATTATAGACGGGAAGTTTGGAGCAGCTTCATTGGGTGAAGGTCCGCTAAGGGATGGTTCATCTAGGGATGAATCATCTGGCAACTTAAGCTGGTTCTTGAAACATAAAATTAGAGCAACACCCAAGCAAACAGGATCCTGAGGAATAAGCTTGTTGCCAACACTCGTGACTCCCGGTACCACTAATGAGAGTGTTTTGTCCTTATTCCAGGTTCCCTTGAAGTAGAACAAGCGAGATTGGAGATGCGTATTCAGACCAGGAGTGGTTTCCTCGACTGGCGGATAAGTCTTTAAGGGGAACGCGTCAAACACCTTTTTGATTGGTCCTGGGATGATCATTTAGCCTGTTAATACGGTGAAGTATGGAGAGCGTCGGGATGAGGTTGGTGATGAGGTTGGCGATGGAAATTGCAAAATATCTTCCATCAAAATGAACAGAGCACCAAAGAGCGATTATCATGAAAAATTGCTAGAGACGGGCTCAATTGTAGATATTCATTGTAAAGAGCGGTATCCAGTGTGTTTTACAGAGAAACAAGGGAGCAATTCGGACTATAAACGGTTAATTAGGCATGGAATAGTAGTTGAAATGTATAAAGAGGCAAGGAAGATGATGACGAGATGACGAGAAAGAGGATGAAGAGATGATAGAAAGAAGATGAAAAGAAAGGAGAAGAAAGAAGACCATTCAAAATTCAAGCTATTAAGAGCAATTGAAGATATTGTATAATATGATAAAGTACTGACAAGTATTGAAATACGACAACACCCAAAATGAGATTTGACTCTATAAGAGCCGGCTAGCGCTGTTATGGTTTTATTCAAAGTGCTTAACCAACATGTTCAGTCTAATAACTTGGCTTCTTCATCTGGTCAAATTATATGGTCAAATTATATGGTCAGTATCATATAATCAGACACCACAAACAGTTTGATCTGAGACATGGTACTAAAGGTCTTGCAAATTCTCTTTATTGTAGTGATAAGACCACCAATACGTTTTGATAAGGTTTAGATGTCTAGGAGATACTAGAGCTATAAGTAAATTACATGCTTTGCTATATACTAAGGTCTTTTATGAACAGCCTTCTGATAAATGGTTTCTAGTGCTATACCTCAATTGGCGCCTATTCGTTCGTGCAATAACCCGATTAAAGCTGTTGACTAATAGTAATTAAACCCATTCTTAAGCGATTGGTAACATCTTGGAAGCTACTCTTTATAAACCAGTAAACACCTTATTACCATTGATTGTTTTACGTATCCTCTCTATCACTTGTTGTCGCTGCAAATATAATGCTAACTTTGAAGCGTATGCGCTAATTTAAAGCAGCTGTGTTGTAGAGTGATATACACTTTTAGGTATGTATAGCTACAGATCAATTGCAAGTCCAGCCTAAAGTAATGGGCTTCCATAGAAATCTCTATTAGGGTTTATTGTACTTATTTACAAACCTAGTTTGCTGTATCCAGTCAGTTTCTCTTATCGCCATACACAAAAGAAACATGTCCATATGAATTGGAGAACAGATATCTATTCATCTCCTGTTTATCGCTCAAAATTAGAATCTGCTTACAGTTGAGTGTATAACCAATTGATGATCGCGGATTTATGTCAATAGCAGTGACAAGAGGCGTGGTAATCTACATTGTCAATTCCATCATTATTGGTGCTTCACGCTAGCAAGTTAGTAGGAATGCATAGGCATAAAGGTCGCGAATGCAAAGGGTGCCAAAAGACAGATTGATGACAATATTGAGATTGGTTGTGATCTAGTATATTATGAATGCTGGCTTAGCCAATAATACCATCTAAAATTAAATAAATAACTATAGTGTTATATCATTATACCATATCATTATTTCGCCTAATACAGCGCCAACTTCACCTACTTTGCTTCTCATTCCTACTGATTTATGCTATAAAAACACTCTACATCTACATTAAATATACATTCAGACACCAGATGTCATATCAGTATAGATGCCCTTAGCACGTATAATCCCATTGAAGTTGCAACATCAATATTTAAATATTACGTCATTTTACATGAAGCTGATGCTGAACAGTTGGCTGTGTTTCACTCAGAGTTGTTAGCAATATCATGTAAATCTAAACGGTAGATCAAATATCACAACTCTAGTTAGCTACACATGTAGTATACTCATTACTGGGCTGGTCAGACCAAAGCTAAGCCAGTGGTAGAGATATTTCAAAAAGTGCCTTGGGCATTTTCTATTAAAGCACATTGGTATCTTTCAAAAGCCTCCGGCACTTAACACAGTGTAATATACTCTGAGCGACCAAAACCACTATAGCAGAAGAGTGAGGGTGTGCCGAATGAGTCTTTGTTTCGGCAGCAGTAGTTACAAGAAGTTGAGCTGTAAAAACATGAAAAGAACTGCTATTTTATACACTCAGTAGCATCAAAGAAGCGAAAGAAGTCGTGGCATCAAAAAGAACAGTAATTTGCTATACTTTACAAAGTTTATATATATATATATAAATTAGCTTGTTAAGAAATAATTGGCTAGTCGATCCACTCTGTGCAATCATCCTCTTTCAAATGAACAACATAAAATCAAGAGAAACTTGCAGCTTATCTGAGCATTAAGTTGATTTTGATAATGATATACATATTGAACCGAAGTAGCTTGCAACAAGCTGGGTTTTTTGTCTTGTTGGCTAGCGTAGTAGATTTTGTTTAGAGGTTTGAGGTAGTATGTGTGTTATATTGGAAAAGTGTCTACTATATGCTATACAGTGTATTTTCAGTATATTCAGCATACTCAGTATACCAAATGTACCAACATACTCGTCATTCTCGCCCTATTGACGCACTACGCAATCTAAAGCACTAACTAGATGTATATTAATTCTACTCTTAAAGGTTATAAATGGCGTTGAAACAATTCATAGTTGGATTGCCACTCTAGCCCATTCCATAGAAATTATATTAAAACAAGGGTCAAGAGGTATCACCAGAAGCTCCAGCAAATGACACTGCTAACTCATCATCAATACTGATCCGAAATCAAGTCAATAGACAAATCGTGCCATTCAACACCACCAAATTGACAGTCGCTCTTGCCCAAATCAGTAAATCCAATCTTCTTGTAGAAAGGTACCAACTCAGCATGAGCAATAATAACAATCTGCTCTCCCAACTCCTGGTTCAGGAGCTTCTGGATATAGTCGTGAAGTAACAACGTGCCCAAGTTCTTTCCTTGCCATTCTGGGTCTATCGCGAGTGAGTGAACACCTACATACTTTGATGTTTCAATATGTCCTGCCTGCTTGTTTTCAGGTGATGGTAACGCCATACTGTCTTCAGTGATACGGTTGGAGTGGATCTTGGTAGCAATAACTTGCCCAATCAATGTCTCTTTGGTGACCGACAGCTTGGCAGGAAATTTCTCCAAGTCTTCTTCGCTTTCCTTCTCACTTCCCTTAGACTTGTGTTCTCTTGCAACACGTTCTGCAACCTCAGGAAGGTTGATGGAGTTGTAGCGGTACTCATATTCACGTACAAATAACCCGGAGCACAACTCCGGACACACTGAGAGACGGTATTCAATCTTGGCGCGAGAAGCTCTTTCTTCCTCAGAAAAGCACCGGTTTTCTAATGCCTCTACCTGGTCCGCATCTTGGATTGTCAATGGTCTGATGGCAATATTAGGGGGGAAGTCTGACATTTCTACAACAGGTACTGGTTTAATGTCTGTTGGTGTCTTTTTTTTCGTACATAAATTTTTCACCCAAAATTTAGTTAAGGTAATAATCAGTTGAGTGGTTTTGATTACGAGAAATAATCATTTTGAAAGACTGCTTAAAAGCATTAATGATTAGTTACAATGGTGGCAAATTACCTTGTTGCGAGTCAGTCTGTTTCAAATTGAAAAAAAAACCGAACACAGAGAGATAACTCTTCTTCTGTTAGCCCTGTAGCTTTCACTCAAGATAAGCATTGTCCACTGGCGAGTGAGCCTCAGCTTCGAAAAGCTGCTTTCCCACTTTCCACAAATGTACAATGTTGTCGTCGGCAACAGAAGCAATGGTCCACGGCTTATAAGGGCACCATCCAAGATCTGTGACGGCCCCAGTATGCCCAGCATGCATCATAAATAATTCAGGACAGCCATCCTCAGCGTCTTCTTGCTGCTGCTCTTCACCAATTCGAGAAAGATCCCATAAAATTACACGGCGGTCCTGGGCTCCAGACGCTATAATGCCGTCATTGTGAGGCGAGAACTCCATACATGTGATAGAGTCGCCATGCCCCATCATCGTATGGAGTGTGCCAGTTGAACCATCCCCTGCTAATTTTCTAAAGTCCACCAATGCAATATTGGAGTTGGTGTTGCCCAAGGCAATCAAATTGTGCGAGAAGGGGGAGAACGCAAGAGAGTTGATTCCGCGCGAGCCATTGCACCGAAATTGTGCTACCGGAGCTGTTGGAGTGCGTATATCGTATATATGCAAGTTCTCGTCGTCAGAAACGGTCCCAAACATGTTGGTATCGAATTTATGCCATTGGACATCGTTCACAATGTCAGAATGACTATTGTTGCGCAAAACTTCCTTGGAATTGAAAACATCTGTACCCACTACACTACCGTCGTCAGAAGCAGAGAGCAACAAGCCCTGCTTGTGTGGACTCCACGCTAAACCATATCCATTCGCCGAATGCGGCGAAAACTGTCCAATCTTTGCATCGTTGGATATCTCGTAAACATCTACCGTACCTTCCCCATTAATAGTGGCAACAACTCCAGAGTTCTGCGGCATGTACCGTGCTCGATTAACTTCACAATTGTTGGCATATTTTTTAGTAATCTTGATTCGCGACAGCGCATTAGAGCCAGCTCCATTAGGAAGCTGCGTGGTAGCCACTTTTAAATAGTTGTCGTCTGTACCCGAAGTATGTGTCCCCAACAATAATTTTGCTTCGATAGCGCCTGTATCGATCTCGCGATGGTCTGGGAGCCATTGAACCGTCAATGAAGGCCAAGTCAATGCGGTTTCACTAACAAATTCATACATGTAACGACAATTTTTGCGCCACAATTGATACTCATCTTTAATAAGAGCTGATGGGTCAGCATCTTGCTGTGATAATTGTTCGTCGTCTGACATTAATTGTAGAACCAGATGTACTGGAATATAACTGCTAGTTTTAAGATGTTGGTAATTTAGGTTAGAAAAATTAGATCCAATAATGCCACAAAAATGTCGTTTATTTGTCGCTTAATAGCAGTGCCATGATATGAAGTTGAGACATTGGACAAGACCCTCAACAGTCTTAAAGTACTTGTAATCTTTATAAATCGTTTGAAATAGTCGTGAATCCCTCAATACAATTGTTAGTGTTTCTTTAATATTCCTCAAATTGTAGATGAGGTTTTCAAAATCATGGCTTTTGTTTGAATTGTTACTATGTCATTTGCGTATTAATATCATTTAAACCACTAGAGCTTCGTCCGAATTAGCTCGAAATGTTGTTGACTTTGCTGCCATGTTGATTTCATAAGTATCAATTACTTTAAGTGCATCAGAAATGTGAGAAAAGTATGGCTGATTAGGACTTTCAATCAAGTCATCTATACTTTCTCTAATTGAATCAAGGGGCTCCAATTCAAGCTCCGCCTGCGGAACTTGTGATATAGTTGTAGGATCGTATGAAATTTCACCAATACTGCGCTGGCGTTGACGACGGTATGCAGAGCGTTGTTGCAGTGCGAAATAACCCACGTCCTTTAAATCTTGACGCAATAACTCTACAATTCCACTGTCCTCCAAGCGACGGCGTACTTTAATATCTGGAGATAAGCGCACGAAGAAAGACCTAATATGGCGACGACGATATCCATGTAGCAAATCTTTCAAAATATGTGCCGCCGAAGAGTCAATGGCAGTCATGCCATTTAAATCAAAGATAAAGTATTTGGTCATTGATTCATCACGGCACGGTTTTAGAGCAGGATGTGCTCTAGTAGAGCCGTACATTTCAACACGCTGAAGGCGAGAGCGTAGATCGTTTGAGTTGCAAAATGTAAGTGGCTCAGGAATTTTGACAATAAGACATCCCTCTATTTCTTCTAATACCTGAGTGTTTAAGAAGGTGTTGTGATCATCAGCGAAGAAGTCAATATGTGCCAACTTTTCATCTTGCTTATTAAGAGGCGATATATCAGCATTGCGGAAAGTATTAGTACCTGGGTAGCGACCAAGAATTTGAATACGCAGTTTTGCCGAGTGCTTAATGACCCGAAGAAGTGAATAGATAAGACCCACGGCTATGCCTGCTTCCATGGAGAAAAATATAGTGGTAGTGACTGTGACCATATATGTAACAATTTCATTAAAACCACGGGCTCGATAATGGAAGTACAATTCATAGGGTGCCTCTTCAAGCAACAGCAAACCAATAACTGCAGTAATAACACTCAAAATACAGCGAGGAACATAATACAAGTAATTCAAGAATAAACTTGCGGTGAGCAAAGTGCAAAGCCCCATAATGGCTCCCAGCATGGTAGTTTTAGCAAAAATGGCATTGAGCTTACTCCGGCCGTACCCGCCAAACGCCGGCAATGCTCCAAAGGAAGAACAAACTATATTAACAAAACCCATAGCCACTAATTCTCGATTGGACAGGATTGGCAAATCGTAAGTTGAACCTAAAGATTTAGATGCAGTTGTTGATTCAAACAATCCCAACATAGCACAAAGAAAGCCCGAAGTTCCAAGGTGCTTTATTAAAGGCCACATTTTAAAAGCTACTGGATTATAAAATTGGATTCCATCTGCGTGCTTGACCTTTCCCACAATTTCCAAACCCTCTAAGTCCCACCGGTGGCTACTACACAAAACTGTCAGCGTTATCACCACTACAAGAATTTCTGGGAAAAAGACTGCAAATTTCATCCCAGGAATGTGCTTTCTCTTGGATGCAAATCGCTTGAGAACACGCGCTCCCATAATCACAACAAACCCAGCCAAACTAATTTTTGCACTCAAGGAATTCAGCTTATCGTAGTAGTGATATAGAAACTTGATTTTATCGAAGGGAGAGTGTATATCCATTTCTGAGGGATCATCTGATATCTTTTGTTGTAGATGCTCTAAGCCCAATACCACTACCAACGCATTGATATTCATCACGATACCCACGCCACTAATAAATCCCTTTAAAAGCAGAGCACTCAAAACATTGTCCAAAAATCCGAATCTACCAAGACCAAAACCCAAAAGAGTAGCACCACTGACAAAAGAAATGGCTACAACATACTCCATTGGGTCCAAGTTTTTTTTTTTAGCGTGATGCAACAACGGTTCAACCGCTTGTCCCACGATAAGAGATATAGGGCCTTCTGGACCAACGACCATCTGAGGAACCGATCCAAACACAAGATAAATAAGCGGAGCGATACCCAAAGAGTACAATCCAGAAACCACAGGCACTTTAGCCAAAGTCGTGGCATAGGAAAGCGAAAGAGGGAGTTGAAAAAACACAAGGGTGAGACCACCAGCTAAATCTCCAAGCAAAAACAGTAATGAGTATCGTTTAATCCATGAAAAGCATGGAAGATAGTATGGTAAGATTTCATTCCAGGATAAACTTTCAATATTTGTACTCAATGCTGGAATATACTCATTAGAATTTTCCAAAGTACTCAGATAGCCATTCTGTTGGCCTTGGTTTAAAGAGGAGCTTTCCTCTATTGTGTTTTGACGGTAGACAATTGATTCATTATCAAGAGTATCGTTTCTTCCATTGCCACGATATCGATCATCTTGATAAGTCTCCAAGGTCAGCTGATAGTCAATTGAGCGTTCCAAATTGACTCGCGTGCTGGATATGTGCCTCATATCGCTAGGAGAGGGGCTAGCAAGTCTGTTGGCACGTATACGCGACTGTCGATTACGTGGCGAACTCTGATTGCCACCGATAATTGCATCTTCTTGGTTGCGCGTGTTCCGCAAAATTGGTAAACCGGAAGAATCTGTCCAGTTTGACTTTGACATAATTATAATATTATCTTTTTTAAGGTATTGAAAGGTCTAATAGCATATAACTGTCCTCTTGGCCTGTCAGTCAGTCATTTTGATATTTGGCTGCTACTCAATTTGAACATTACGCACGACTATTAAATGAACCAATAGCTGTGAGTACAGACGTCATCTAAGACAAGTAAAATAGTTGAATTTATATTAGAAAGATAGGAAATGGAAAATACGAGGGAGGTATCTGAAGTGAACAAATTTATTCAGAAACGGTTATCTGGCAATTTAGTTAAATTTTGTGCTGAATAGAGGAAATGATTGTAATTTGCTGACCTTGTCGAAATTTTGCAGCTATATGGGAGCGCAGCAATAAAGGGAGCAGTAAGAATGGGGAATTTTGGATGATTTGGTGATGAAGGAGTGGTAGGAGGATAAAGTTGGGAAATAAGGAAGTCATTAAAAGAAAATAGTAAAGGAAAGGTTTTTAAATTAACTAATGGGTACTGATGATTTTAAGGAAAGGGTATGATAGATAAAGAAAGTGATAAAAAAGCATAAAAATTAAAATGAGGTAATACAAACAAGATAACACGAAAAGGTAACAAAAGAATATAAAAAAGAGTACAGAAAAAGACTATACCACAATTTCAAGTATATGATAATATTCAAAGAGTATAACTGAAAGGGGGTTGGAAGTTATGAGTATCAAATGATATTTGGATATTATGAACCTCGATATTTATTAAAAATTATAGAATTATGGAAATTCCTATTGATCCAAAAATTAAAAAGAGTAACAGGAGTCAATATATATTTATGATTATCAACATTACTACAAATTAGCAAAATATCTTATTGAATTGTTTTTGGTATTATTCAGGGCTTTTTTAAGCCGAATTTTAGTCTTTTTTCTATGAAACAAACTACTTTGCCAATATTAACACAAGAATTCTTCTTTAATCAAACACTTGTCCTGAACACAATTAAAACTTCACTTCCAAAACCTCATTAGACGTACCAAAATACTAATAAAAGTATCAATATTTGTTTCAAGTAAAAATTATTATTTATTGTGGTAAAAAAGACACTTGATTTATAGCTTGCTCTATGATGTTTTTCTGAATAAAAAACTCATAGATATTCTACACTTTTACTTATAAAATCAAAACACTTCAAACTGTTAAAATAGAGCTTAAAACTGTTAAACTAAAATACTTAAGTAAAAAAATAAATAATAAAATAGTTCAACTCCCTGAAGAGTACTTACAAATATGATTCAAAACTATTAGAATTAACCTAAAAGAATAGCTAAAAATTAATAATACTATAGCAAAGTTTGCTCTTATTTTTCCCAAGCACATCCATTTGAGCTCGACCCAAAAAAACTCGGTGTATTATTATTATCCCTATTCTTCATCAACTGAGGGAATAATTTTATTTATAATCATTCATAATTAAACTGGTATAATTGAATTCAGATAATGCTTTATTTGAAAATTCTGAGCTTTATCAAATAAGCCCTGTTTAATCAAAGAGCTTTTTTTGACTTAGTAACATAAACTTTTGACTTAATTATCATATCAATTTAACTTTAATATATCATCAAGTTAATTTGTGTTCCAATAATCTTAATAACTAAGTTCCGCAGCTGCAGCACCACAAAAGAAATTACAGTAATGTAAAACGCTAAATAGATTTTGAAATAACATGTTTTATAGTCGTCATTAATTTCCCTCTTCGCACACAACAATTATCTCTTCTCTCCCTATAGGCCATAACTATTCTATTTTATCACCAAAACTCACCAACGCAATCCTGGCAAGAGAAAAGTACATATAACAATCCTTTTCATCAACCACAGATTTTACAAGGACCTTTTATTTCTTTGTATATTTTCTCCACTCTCCATTAAACTATATAATACAAATCAAAAATATTTTACAGTAAAGAATTGAATTAATTATAGTTAATTATTGTCATAGAAATATTTCATAGCTTTTAAATCATAACAGCTAAAAAATTAGTTATGATTTAATTATTATCTGTAAACATATTATCCTTTTGTCTATTATAATCCTTTTATCACTGTTTAACCCCATTGACTGTTCAACACCAATTTTCCCCAAACACAAAACCAACCCAAATTTTTTCAAAAAAATCAGTAATTATCATTAGAGCTCACATTATTCACCAAAGCTCAGAGATAAGTCCCCAGAAACACTATAAACTCTATTACAAAGCCGTCATCATCCTCTTCTTCATCTCCCAATTATTGTGTTGGTCGCCGTTATCGGAGCATCACGTGATTATGTTGAAGATAAATTTTTATGGAACCAATCGCTTCAATAGTGATTTGGACAATTAGACTAGGGACGATAAAGCCATGTTACGCCATACATCGAGACTTTTTCACACCACGCGCTGTAGCAGGAACACATTGGCGTTCTTCGAGACCAGCAAAGGAGCAGCAGTGACTCCAGCGTCGCTTTCAGCGCTTAGCGCAGCTGTGCAATTGGGAAAGCCAGTTACCGCGCTCTTGGTAGGACCAGACGGCGCTCAGGCAGCCACAGAGGTGTCAAAATTGGAAGGGGTTTCAAAAGTGTTGGTAGCAGAGAATGAGGAGTACCGTCATTACCTTGCAGAGCCAGTTCTGCGGTTAGTACGCCAGGTTTTACAACAGCAACTGCAGTATACACACTTTGTCTCGCCTGCTCTGGCGGTAGGAAAGCTGTTGGTACCAAGAATTGGAGCATTGCTTGATGTGCAACCTGTGCTGGATATTACAAGTGTTGTAGATACTAATACATTTGTTCGCCCAATTTATGCTGGAAATGCGCTTGCCACAGTTAAGGCCACAGACTCTTTAGTTTTGGTACTGGTTCGCGCATCAGCCTTTCCCCAGGCCAAGAAGAGCGAGGAAAATATAGCCGCAATTGAAAAGGCTAACCAGACACCTGAGCAGGGTGCAACCGCTGAATTTGTCTCTCAGTCGTTGATTACTTCAGAGCGTCCTGAGCTCGGATCTGCAGCAAGAGTTGTTGCTGGTGGCCGTGGTCTCAAAAACCAGGAACTGTTTGACCGCTTGCTTGAGCCATTGGCGACAAAGTTGAATGCAGCCGTAGGTGCTTCGCGCGCAGCCGTTGATGCCGGCTTCTGCGACAATTCGTTGCAGGTTGGTCAAACTGGTAAAATCGTGGCACCTGAATTATATGTTGCAGTTGGTATTTCGGGTGCCATTCAACATTTAGCGGGTATGAAAGACGCAAAGACCATTGCAGCCATTAACAAGGACCCCGACGCTCCTATTTTTGGCGTAGCTGATTTTGGATTGGTTGCGGACTTAAATGAGGCAGTGCCTGAACTTACAGAGAAGTTATAGTGAGATACAGTGGAGTGAGCCGAGCATTATTAGAAAATGGAGGAAAGTTTAATGGGTAATTAATGAATGACAATACTAGTGACTTAGGTACTAGTCAGTTAAGCTTGTATCTATGGCGAAAATGTATAAATCAACTTTTGCATAAAGTTTTCATATGCGTTTTTTACCTTGATGCTCTTCATTTAAACTTGACTCTGCCTTAATGGAACAAAATAGCGTGCCAATACTTGACCAATTTTGAACGCCTCGCATTTTCCAAGTACTGTATTGGCCTTAATAAGACCGCCATTCTTGCCATATGCAATCAAGAGAGCCAATGGTATTCGTGCTGACTTAGTATTAGGTGTAATTATAATAGGTTTAAAGAAATGCATAGTTTTACAATCTTGCCTGAATCTATTGGTTACAATAAATCTATTCAGAAATGGATTGTATTAGGCATGAACTTGGTGTTTACATTGGCTTTAATGAATACTATTGTTTTTCAATGCTTGTTAACAATGCTTCCCACTATGTTCAAGTATTAAATTTGAACCGAAATTTTGAGGTGAATCACTAATGAAGGAATGTAAATGGAGTCTAACTACATTGATCAAGCTTTAGAGACTAAGCTCAATTTCTCGTGTTAGTCTTTAAACCACTATTTTCAATAAATGGGATAGATTGTAAATATATGGCCAACTTTCAGTCTTCTTTCCTTTTGCCTGTATTTAGAGCTTCATTACCAAATACAATACTCAAAAGCTATATATATATTCATTTGTTAGCAACTGACAGGTTAGTCTAACAAAAAGTCAAAGAAATGAGAAGCATCTTTGTGCAAAACTAGAAAAGGCAATGTCAAAGGTGCTAAGGACAGCCTCGAAGTTAACTTGATTTAATGGTGTAAAAAGAATCGGGACATATTTTGCTAATATCGGCAACTAAGCTTTAATAAAGCAAAACTATTTCAGCTCGTTATTTGATATGCGAAAAGCCACATTCAAGTAACCAACAGCCCCAGCTTCAAATTCTTTTTAATATCAATTAAATATGTTCAGGGTTATTTCAAGAAAATGTCTTACTAATGTACGCCTGGAAACATAGCCTCGTATTCGAAAAGACTATTTGTTGGAGAGAAATTAATTGCAAAACATGTATAAGATTAAACTCTCAATTTAAGTCAGTTTCTTGAGCTTCTATAACTCCAACCTTTTCCTTACCATTACAAATCAAAAATTGATAGCTGATAAGCACAGGTTATATCTCGAATCTGGTGCTATTTCACTGGCATTTTCTCTTTTAGACTATCCCTATAATAACCCTTAGCACGAACTCTATTTAAAATTCATAGCTGACCTATCAAGTAGCCTCTATTGGGCAATTATGTCAATAGTGGCTATGAGTGCGATTTTAGGAAAACCTTTGTATTCTGTAGATTAAATTCAATGTGAATTGTAATAAAAGATAAATAATTACAAGTGAACCAAATTGAGAGTCAAAATCGACAAAAACAAACAACGCTTTGTCTTTTGAACATGTTGTTCAATATTCTTTGACAAAATAGGAATTTATTTTAAAAAATCCCTTGTAGCATACCTGAATGTTTGGATTTCTTAAAAGTTAAAATTCTAGCATAGCTTCTTATACACCCTTGTTTAATTTGCACCAGAAAGACTCAATGGCTCCTGATAGTTGAAATTGTTTAAAGCCTTTGCTGGGAAAATATAAAGCCAAATGTAAATATCGATTCAACACGTAGAATCTAAAGGCATTATATTATTCGATAGCTCGACCAATAACACCCTAGTTCTTTGCAAATTCCACGGAGATTCCAGTATTGAATGCAAAATATCATAATCTGTATTTGTTCCCTATGAACTATTTATCTGAGAATTCAAGACCATAATTCACATTTCCTTTCTTAGAATAAGATACGTTATATCGTTAATGAAAAGAATAGGTGGAAAGATGCCCAATCTTTCCATAATAGCAAAAATTCTCTGAGCGCCAGCCACTATTCCCGAAAATGTTTCATATTCCAACCCATGTATTTTCATTGTAAGTCAGTAGTCAATTTTAGCCTTTGTATATTGCCACATGAGTGAAAGGATCCATTGAAATTAAGGTTTGATGATATCAAAGCCGTCATTTGTTGAGGACAGAATACAAAGCCTGACGCCCTGAATATTCATCAATGCAAGCCAACTTTGTAACGCAAGCCGAGGTATGGCTGAAACTGAGACCAGATATAATAGTTTTAGGCTATTAACCGAGCAATGAGTATGTAGTTTCATGTCAAATAACGCAGACACCAAAATGCTGCATTTTTTGAGTGAAGGTCCTGTGAAATTCACTAAGCACAGAGGAAAGCCCTAATAATATAAATACCTCCTGTTTGTCTTTGAAGTAGAAGGATTTATTTCAGTATCTCATCCAACAATGAAGTTTTCCACCACCACCGCCGCTCTTATCGTCTCAATTTCCTCAATCGCTTTCGCTGCTGAGACGCCAGCAGTAGCTGGTGCTGCTGGCTCAGTTAGTGCTTCTGGTTCAGCTACTATTGCTGGTGCTGAAGGTATTGGTGCATCCACCAAGAATTCAACTGATACCAAGACCGACTCCACCAAGACCGACTCTACCAAGACTGACTCTACCAAAACCGACTCCACCAAGTCTGACTCTACCAAGACTGACTCCACCAAGTCTGACTCTACCAAGACTGACTCCACCAAGACTGAAAGTACTAAGATTGGAAAAGAGACTGATTTGGGAAGCAGCAACTCTACTTCGCCCAAGACTAGTAGCACCAAGTCTGGTATTTCCTCCACTACCACCTCCGACTCAAAGAAGAATAACAGCTCTTCTACCAAGACTGCCGAGCCTACAACCGCTTCAGGTGGTGCCGCTCCAGGTGCTGCCTCTTACGGAATTGCTCTTGTTGCCGCAGCAATGGGCTCCCTTTTGTTTTAAGCGAGTATCAGTTAAACAAGTTAGAATTTGATTTAGATTGTTGAGTACAATTGATTTGCGCTGACATGCATTTATGCTTGCCTATTTGATATTAGTTAGCTCTGACTTGCGTTCACATTCGATTGTTAAGTTTGGAGCTTTGAATACGTTCAATTAAACGTTTAGCTGCTTAAATTTGTAATTGAGTAGGCTGATAACAATCATGGTATGTAGTTGAAGGATTTGAATATCGCGATTTTTGTGCTGAATAGTGTGGATTGAATATATTTCATATTATGGAATTTGCTGAGGGTTTTGAATGTGTCAAGACATGATGGGCTCAAGCTTTTAGTTAACTTTTAGTAGTGTGAATTAAAATAACTTGATTTGATTGACATTCTGATGTCCTTTGAAATTAATAAGCATTCATATTTCTTGACTATTGGTAGCTGAGGAAATTATTGAATGACTACATATGATCTTTAAATGCTTTCATAAATTGATATCATCGATGATTTCTTTCAATAGTACCTCAAGTTGATATCCGAAAAAGACCTCTTAATATCATTTCTTTAATTGATATTTAAACCTTATTTCCTTCATTCAAAACTCCTCAAACTTTATCAAACATGCACTTTCTCAACTTTAATAATTGTTTTAAGCATATTACATACTTCGATCAATTTCTTCATTTGAGCTCCCAAAATTCAGGTTGTTGCTTTAATTAAACTGGTAACCAGTAAATTCATTTGTTACTTAGCAAAAAGGTCATTTCCAGAGGCTTTTAGTTGCCCTGGTCTTCCAATTAACAACGTATAATAAATGTATTCAGATAAACTCACAAATTACTCAGAAGACCCAAGAGTTCGCCAAAACATAGCCAGCCATTTCTTAAGAGCCACAGATTTTTATCTACTACCGTTTAATGTCATTAAGAGTCATTTCTAATCACTTCTCTCATTTCCCACAATTCATCAACTTTTAACACAGTTCACCCCCAGATCTTATAAATAGCCTTTAAACCTACTGAAAGTCAGCATACAGAACAATTTGTACTGTATAATCTCGATAAAAACACTTTTATTTGACCAATACAGATATTTAGTCAGTTGGCCCAGATTCAATTCGAAATCTGGAGCATATTATAGTGCAATTTGTAAGATTTTCACTTCATTTTCGCATTCTGATATTGGCCATATAAACTAGGCTAAACCGCAAAATAGCCACTAAAGTCGATGCTGCGCCATGCTGGACAGTGACAAAAACACCGAAAAGGTGTTTAGGCTCAAAGCTGGAGTTTTACCCAAGTCGCTGGGGTCAAAACTGGCCAAGCGACAGACCCAGGGCATATTGTGCTTCACACCCAGTTCAATACGACAAACAGTGTGCCCAGTTTGTGGTATGAGCTACTTTGCTCACATAAACAAGGATAAAGGAGTGCATGAGAAGTACCATCGTGAGTTTACCAGTGGAATTCTGTGGCCAATCAGTCTTGGGTCCAAATCAATTCATGACATCGTGATTGTTCAAAACCACAAGAAGGCCAAAACCACCCCCCATCGACCCAGTTCGAATACTGTGCAAATAGACGTCGTGGTTGTTGAAAAGTCCAACAAGCGTCAGGTCGACAAGGCATTGTTTATGCTCAAAATGGTTAACCATGAACTACAAGCTCCGAATGATGTACAAAATTGGACTCAGGCAACCAACAGCAACGCTAATGCATTTGTACTTGTGTCCAATGGCAAGGCCATTGGAATCTGCACTACAGATTCTATTAGCAAAGAAAACCGATGCCGATGGATGGTTTATAAGACACAGCAGGTTATTGACCGAGAAAATACCAACATCAGACTTGGCATCTCACGTATTTGGGTGTGTCCTGACTGGAGACGCCATGGACTTGCCATGAGGATGCTCCAAACTGTTTGTGCGCATTCGGTATACGGAGTCACTCTAAAGCCGTCGCAATTAGCGTTTAGTCAACCTAGTTATAGCGGAGGAGCGTTGGCACGCAGTTTTAACGGTAAACTACATAAAAGCGGCCAAATGTTGATACCAGTGTACTTTGAAAGTTAACAGCAGATGTTGCATGCCGAGGACTTGGTATTAATGAAGTACATTTTGAGGTTTGTGCCAAATTTTATACCCACGACATATGAACAGTGCCTTGAGATGCACCTAGAGACCCAGATGATAAGATATAAATGCAATTGACAATGCAGAAGCAAATGCGACTGGCTGGTATACTAAAAGTACAAATGCTCAATTGACATGAAATCACAGCTACTCAAACATTGTGAAATAACAACTACTCCAATATTATGACAAAAGTACAACTGCTTCAAATATTATAACAAAGGCAAAATTGTTTGGTTAAATAAATTAGGATATAGCTAATCAATTAACATGAAGAGATGAAGACCACACGCGGTCCTTTCTATGTTAATATGAATCTTTCGAGTTCCACCAATTGATGCAAAACACATAGAGTTTCACCATTCAATCCATATACTTCATAGCATACCAATGGCACTGTCTCAAAATCAGCTCAACACTCTATAAAGTTTACGAGAGTATACCCTGCGTCTAGCGAGAATATGCTTTTTCCAACCATCATGTTACAAAGACTGCTTGTCCACCGGCAACATTAACAATGTCCTCTACATAGGTATATACGGCAGCAGTAAACCCGCCATTCACCAAAATCTTACAAGCGCGCGGGAGCGCACCCTTGAACATAGAGCGAGGTCCCTGTTCAAGCACTAGTCTGTATGCGGTGCTGAGCGAGTCCTGGTAAATAGTTTTGCCGTTTTTACTCTGAATATGCGACTTGACAACATCCAAAGGCTGCGTGGCAGCCACCACAGCAAGACATGACAATAAATGGAGTCCAATCAGCTGTACAATGGTATGAGTATGGCCGAACCAGTTCTGGTTGGGGTTATGGGGATCAATAAGTTGGCGAGTGGCATTGTATGTCCACATCCACAGTGTTGAAATAGCCACCTGGCGTACCATAGTAATGCAGGTACCCGCAGTAAATGCCCGAATGCCCTTGAGAGCGTACATCTCGCGAATAGTGCCCAGAAGGGTCAAGGAAGGGTGCTTATTGTAATGCATTTTAACCGCATCTATTGGTGAGCGCTGAGGAGATGTGAAACGCAGCAGTTTCCCACGGTAGTTACTCAAAACTTCTGAAGTGTAGTAGCTGTGAGGCAGAACGTACTGTTTGTTAAAGATGTTGCCTTGAATATTTCCAGTGATGTGTTTAGTATTGCTAGCATGGTTTAAAGAGTTTCCAGCATGTTTCGCAGCCACATGCTTGCCATCCTTTCCCAGATTTCCGTGTTCTCTATTTCTTCCCTGTTCTCTGTTTCTTCCCTGCTCTCCACTCCGCTCGCTTACACCATCACTTGTAGCCGCAACCTGGGCTGCGACCTGGGTCCGTTCTCTTGCGCTCAACTCGTTAGACAATGACATGTTCTGAACCATCGTAATCTTGATATTCTCAAAGGGAATAAGCGCCAATGTCTCGATAAACCCCGAGATGGCTCCCGCAATAACTATCCTTGGCGCGCTCGTTTTAGGCGCTCCTCCCTCATAGTGCAGATCCAAAGCCATGAATTTGGTCAGCCAGTTGTACAGAATCAACCTGGTACCATTCTTGATCACAGATCCAAGAACTAAGGCACTCGAGCCCTTAAAGAGCTGTCCAATAGTCCTGGGGTAGTTTCCCTCCACCTTCCACTTCTCCATCAGATGCTGGTTGTTGAGCTGTTGTTGTGTCTTTATAAAGTCAAATGGGTATGTTACCATACCGGCAGCAGCGGCTGCTGTGCAGCCACTGACCAAAGCTGTCAATAAGTTGTCTCCAGGTGGCGATGCAGTCATACTGGGGACGCGTTGGTGTCCATAAACCGTTTGGTTGCCCCTGAAAAAACATCAAAACAACGAGGCTAGCGCGATGAACCTGGTTCAGTTCAGTCTGACAGCGCCATCAACGCCTCTACGGCATAGTGTGGACACCAGCATAGCAGCTAGTGATGCCAGCTTTTCCAATCCAGCTCGCTTCAGCCAAAACCAGGCGCGCTTGCCACCTCTCGAGCTTCTGGTAGCCACGCTTCAGTTATCGCAGATGCTGGAGCTTCCAAGAACTAGAAGAAGGTCTCGCTCGCGGTCTCGGCATCTGTTAGTAATCACGCCTACGAAGAGAAGGAGACGCTCGCTGATGTTGTTGAATGATGCCGGAGAGCATGTCTTTGAGCCAGATTACATTGGACCAATAACTATTGATTATTTGCGATTGTTTTGCAAGGTTTCGAGGGAAGAAAAGAAGAAGGGAGAGGAGAAGAAAGAGGAGCGGAAAGAGGAGCGGAAAGAGGAGCAACAGGAGCAACAGGAGCAACAGCAGGAGGAAGAACCAAAAAAAGTGTATCTTGATGAGAAGAATGTGTTGAAAGACAGCTCTAGAGATCTTAATAAGGGTTATAAAAACGACAAGAATGATCAAAATGATCAGAATGATGAGGACAATAAGAATGATCAGAATGATCAGAATAATAATAATAATAGTAAGAATTATGAAGACGATGACGATGATCAAAATAACTATAATGATCAGAGCAACTATAACGATCCAAACAACCAGATTAACCATAATAATAAAGATTTCACTAATCTTATTCTGGTTCAACAAACTTCCGACAATAAGGAAATTCTTGATAATACTACAAAGGCGTCTCACATAGAAAAGCCGATTCTGCAAAATGCTATATTGAATCATAATATGATTCCGCAAGCTATTGATGAATCACCTCAACATCAAAATACTTCCCATCATTCAATTTCTCTTGTTGAAAAATCTCCTGTAGTTCTGAAACAGCCTCCTGTTGAAAACCTGGCTCCTCCACCAAGAAAGTTTTCCTACCTAGAAAAGATTCTATTAGCGCGTCAAAAAAAGAGACCGAGTCCTTCTAAGTCAGGAACATTTATTGACCGCACAATGGACGAGTCTCCCGAGCCTACGTTCGTAATACGCGACAAACACTTTGTCGATCGCGGCACACTGTCAAAAAATTATAGTACAAGTGCTATTCCGGAAGCTGCAACACAAACTCCGCCGCTAGAATCTTCTGATGTTGATTTGGATGTTGAAACACCTTTGGATTTTTCACCGCCACAAGACCCCACCTCAAAGAACTCTTTGACTTCTAGAAATATTTTGGACTTTGATTTGGACCTGACATCGAAATCAACTGTCGAAACTAACAAACATTTCGAATATAATCAAAAAGACCAAGGGAACCCAATAGACTTAAAGACAAAAGATTTATTTGAGAATGAAAGTTTTGAAAGAAAGAATGAAAGTGTTGAGGAAAAGAATGAAAGTGTTGAAGAAAAGAATGAAATTGTTGAACGAAATAATGAAAGCTTTGATATAGATGGCGAAAACTTTGATATAAACCATGAAAGTCTAGATACACATAGTTGGGAGACTAAAAATAAAAATACATCAGGTAATATTTTATCTGAAAGCTCACAAGAATTAGAACAAGATATGTTGAGTGATGAAAATCAACCAAACCTACATGATTTGTCGTTGAGAGAGAACCAATTGGATGAGCAAAACATTTTAGCGAAAGGGGTTGAATTTGAAAATCCAGACACATCCATGGCTATAAATGAGCCAGATTCTTTCTACAATACCATTAACACAGAGACTGATCCAGGTGAAAGATTTCAACGAGATGCCGATAATGTCCAAAAATCAGCACAAAATACAGACGAAGTGATTGAAAATATCATAGATAATAATGAATCAACGAATATTGGTGATGCTTCAATTTCCATACATTATGATGATGTGCTATCACCAGTACCTTTACCAAAGGAATATCAAACTAATGAACAAAACAAATCATACAGCATATTAGAAGAAGATAGCAATTTGCCTGCACCTGCTCAATCAGACTCAGACTCACCAGGTCCTTTAATTCAAGATGAATACACATTAGATAATGATGGTGCGCCCGAATTTTTTGAAAGTTCGTCAAGTGAGTCCGAAGACAGCGATTCATCAGCTATTCGTTCTTCTAATCTTGTCAGAATCCCTCATAGTTCTTTGGTGCTCAAAAAGTCCCAAAAGTCTAAAACTATACCCATGCGCACGGTGAAAAACATTTTGAAAAGAGCACAATTCAATGATTTAGGTTACGCTGGTCCGCGTGGAAGACGATCACAAAAGGTGAAACAGTTTTCTAAAGATATAAATGAGCGCATACTTGAAATGTCGGACCAGTTCTTGAACTCTTTTGTTGCAGACTTACAGGCATATGCCCATCATCGAACAGGTGAGTTCAGCTCGCCTATAAATATAAATGATGTGTTATTGTATTCAAAGCGCGTGAAGTTTTCGGGTTCAGGAAACCACAGAGAACCAGAGATTGAGCATATTGCAAGACTAGCTCAAAACTTTTTACCTCTTGAGCTGTTAATAACCTTGGATAACAATTTATCAGATTTGCCAAGAAAGAGGCTTGGCGCGCCTGAAACTTCAGGTACAAGTGATGAAGATGACTACTAAATAATGTATATCATTGGTTGTATTAGTATTTTTTATTTACAGGATTTAAACATTTCTTTGCAGGGCAAGTTCTGTTTGATTGTTTTTGACCAATTTGTAGAGCTCAAAAATAGCGGTTGGAGTTATTCCTTGTATTCTTCTTGCCTGGCCTATTGTTTTGGGCTGGATAGTGTTGAGCAAGTGACATACCTCATAAGATATTTTTAGATTTCCTTCATTGGAGTAGTTGTAATTGAGAGGTAAAAGCAAGTTCTCGTCCGCTTCATATGCTCTTATGTATGACTCTTCCTTTTTCAACCAGGGGGAGTACATACTTTCCACATTGATTCTGTTGATGATTCTGGTATTAAGATCTTGATAGAATGATGGAACACTACTCAGGAATTTCTCCATATGAGGCAAGATGTCTGAAAGCAGTATTCCCTTATATGATAACAATTTCCAGCCATCCACAACAGTTTTAGGACCAACGTCCAGAATTAAACCCTTCAATACTGGGGACCACTTAGCTCCAGACTGGGAGAGGGACATCAAGTGTTCTCTGGTTTGCTTGAATACTTCTGCTTCCTTTTGGAAAAGCTCCAATCTCTCTTTACCTACAACACCTAGTTTATAGCCTCTTTCGGTCAATCTTGTATCGGCATTGTCAGACCGAATAGACATTCTAAACTCAGAGCGAGACGTAAACATTCTATAGGGTTCTTCAACACCTTTGGTGATCAAGTCATCAACCAAGACACCAATGAATCCCTCGGAACGAGTTATTTCCAATGGAGGTTTGTTCAAGTAGGATAATCCGGCATTGATACCCGCCAAACAGCCCTGTGCAGCAGCTTCTTCGTATCCAGTAGTACCGTTGATCTGACCTGCCAAGTATAAGCCATCCACAAGCTTAGTTTCCAATGTCATGCGCAATTCCCGGGGATCAATGTAGTCATACTCTACTCCGTAGCCTGGTTGAAGCATTTTGACATTTTCGCAGCCAGGCATCAACCTAACAATTCGTTCTTGAATATCTGCTGGCATGGTGCATGATATTCCATTGGGATATACCAAATCAGAGTCAAGACCCTCAGGCTCAAGCCATACTACATGAGAAGACTTCTGGGGAAACTTGATCACTTTTGATTCAATTGAAGGGCAATAACGAGGTCCCTTTACTGTTTCTCTAATATGAATGGACTTATCCAAATTATCAGCAATGACCTTGTGGAACTCTGGATTGGTGTATGTCATGTGGCAAAGTACCAACTGTTCCTGAAGATCAACCTTGTCGTTCATATACGACATTGGCTGTGGTGGATAGTCCGAAGGCTGTGGCTCCAAGCCGGCATAATCAATCGTTTTTGCTGATAACCTGGGTGGTGTACCTGTCTTAAGACGACCCAATCTAAATCCTGCGTCTTTAAGAGTCTTTGAGAGCCCAAAAGTTGCTGCCTCTCCTATGCGTCCTGAAGGATACGCTTCCAAGCCAATATGGATTTCACCTCCCAAAAATGTACCAGTTGTAACCACAACTTTCGAGCATTTGATAACGGTTCCATCACCAAGCAAAACACCATGGACCTTTCCAAAGCGCCTTCCAGAAGTATCTGACGACGGCGATTCATCAATGATTATGTCCTCTACCAGCGCCTCCAATACTTCAAGGTTTGGATAATTGAGAATTTCCCTCTGCATCTCTCTCAAGTATATTTGACGGTCGATCTGAGCTCGAGGTCCATGAACTGCTGCTCCTCGCGAAGCATTTAGAATCTTGAAATGGATACCTGCTTTATCGGTAACTCTTGGGGAGACTCCATCCAATGCGTCCACCTCGCGCAAAAGAGTACCCTTTCCAACACCACCCATAGAAGGGTTACAAGAAGCTGTTCCTATCTTGTTTATGTGCGGTGTGATCAATGTTGTTGCTGTTCCCGACCGTGCTGAGCCTGTAGCTGCCTCGCATCCAGCATGTCCTCCCCCTATAACAATTACCGGTTTCTCTGCCGACTCAGCAAGTCTCTGCCGTAGTATGGCATCAAGAACAATGCCTCTTTTGGCCTGTACCTGGCGTATATGGCGAGTGAGCATTGCGATGAGCTCCTAAAACCGGTTGGTTCCAATGTATAGAAATTCCAATAATTTTTCAATCTCATCGCTCATCACCAAAATGATGAAAGCTGCAAAAGGAGACGATTTAGACGATGGTTTGGCTTACGAAGTCGATTTATCAGGATCAGATACTGAAGGAGTAGTGGTTTCCGACTTGAATGGAGAAAAGGACGTCGAAAATGATGAAGTTGCGCAATCAGGCCTTGTAACTGAGGCCAAGCAAGGCAAAAAGCGCAAGGCAAAAGGCTCAAAGCTTCAGGAAAAGAAGAGATTGAAGATGGAAATGGACATTGAGCAGAAGAAGAACTTGTCCAAAGAATCTGCACCAGAAGTTATCGCAGACTTCATCAATAGTAAAATTATGCAAAAAAACCCAGACCTCTCAGCATTGGAGTTGCTGGAACAGTATTTTGCTAAGACCGACTTGAGGTCCACCGCTGACTTCGAAAAGACCCGGAACTTGGACAACTTGCCGGTATTCATCACTTCAAAATTCAAGAACATGTTGCCAGCCAAGACGAACAAGAAAAAGAACAAGAACAAGAACAAGAATCAGGATACAAGTGAGAAGCAAGAAGACGCCGAGGAAGAGCGCAAGTTCGTGGCTATAGTTTCCATGTCTGCTATTCGTGCCTGTGACGTTCATCGTGCTACAAAAGATGTTCCTGGATCGTCTTTAAAATTGATCAACAAGAACAAGATCGATGTCGATCTTAAGCTTGTCAAGTCCACAAGACTGAGAGTCCTTTGTTGTACACCAGGTAGACTTCTCAAAGTGTTAAATAGCGAAGACCTGGAGTTATTGGCTAGTGAAATCAAAATTATCATAGTCGATAATTCGTACTTGGATGTGAAAAGCCAAAATATCTGGGATATCAAGGAAACCAGTGAAGTGTTGAAGTCATTGACAAAAGAAGGGTCTAAAATGTATCTCTACTAGTTGTATATTAGAACAAAAATATAAACTTTAGCTTCAAACAACCAGTAGGGGTATGGCTATACCCTTGGTAGTGTTGTAAAAGTCTATCACATTTTTGTATACTTCTCGTGCTTTTGTTTCCGAGATATTATGCTCTTGGGAAAGGTACACCTCAATAGTGTCCTTTTGGGGGTTGGTGAACTGAATCAAGTAGAAGTAGTCCGCGAGCGCTGTCATATTGTGATTTTTAGCCAAAAGCTTGTCTGCTATCTCCAAAAACCATTTGTTCTTGAGCCTAATAAATGTTCCCTGAAAGTTGGACCCCAAAAAGAGATAGCCAAACTTGTAGGTATTAGAGTCTAGGGATAAGTATTTGCTTGATAGCTTATATACTAATGATGAAACTGATAATGTAGGTCTGGTGGGAACACTTTCATCACTAGAGACTTTTGTTGTGTAGTGTTCAACATTTAGTTCAAAGTCTTTGGCATGCTGCTCTATGATGTTGTGGTATATTCTCTCAGCAAGGCCGACCAAAGTTGCTGGTATTTCTTTTGACACATCTTCAAGTTTAGAAACTTGTTTTTCAAGGGTTATTAGTATGCTCAAGAGGAAATACTGCGACTCAGCATCGGTGCTGGGTGTATCATCAATCATCACAGTTATCTGGTCTATGAAAAAGCTTACCTTTTTCCAAAACAGTTCATTTACACGCTTGTGCAAACTATCGAAAGCTTTATCGATTGAGCTAAGCGAGAATCCACCCCAGTTTATGATCTTTTCTTCCAGTAATTCCTGGCGAATACTATTTATATAGCTTTTTTCCTTAGTATCTTTAATCACATCAAGATATCTCGTAAAAGTATCAAACCAGGATGAAAGCTCGATACAAGAATTTTCGTCTGATTCCGATCCCGCGATATCAGAAACAGTCGTAATATATGCCAACAAGTCCTGGTCCATAATATTTTTTAGATCTTTTGAGAACAACAGGGGTCTTTGAAATTCTTTAAACTTTCTATCAGTCAGAGTCAGTGCCAAGTTTGCAAATATGTTTTGAGAAGCGGTGCTGAGCAAAGAAAAGTGGTCAGAGAAGGCCACATCAATCTGCGAAATAACAGCTGAAAGTAAACTAGTTAATAAATTATCACTGCCGCTTGTTTTGCTAATAATAGACACGATTGTAGGCTCTGATTCGATGCTGGGAAATCCAAGATACAACCTCACTAAACCAAATATGCACATGTGGAAAGTTGTCATAGATTTTTCTATTATTTGTATTCCTTGAGACTCATTGTTTTTAATACAAGTCAAGACCAGATCCACGAAGCCAAACACTAGCTTGATACACAGGGTCATCAATTCACGCAAGTTACTCAACGTAGATTCAGGCAAACAAATCAAGTATACATCATGATTAAACCTGATTTTGTCTTCCGGTAGCCATATAGTGTATCCCAACAAGTCTGTAGCATTCCAGGATTTTGTGTAAAGCTCTAATTCTTTTGCTAATTCATTGTCCAGCTTGCAAAAGTATTTTTGGGCATATTGGCAGGTATTTTCAACAAACTTGAAGATGCTGAGGAAATTAAGCCTGGAAGGCGGGTGCAACTTGACCTGTTCCAACAAATTCTTAGTGTGAGCGATTCTAAGTTCCATAAACAGCTCTGCCACCTTTGATAACGTGTCAAGCTCTGGGTTGCTATGGTTTAAGATAATATATGACACAAGGTAGTTGATAATGGGAATGGTGTTGACGTTGTAGTTGGTGTGTTTGATTATGGCACGATCTCGTTCGTACTCGGTGATGCTCTCCTCTTGCTCGTATTCGTCTTCATTGTCTGCGTCAGCAAATATGTCCTCCTCAGAATCCCAGGAAAACGGCTTGGTAAATTCCTCCACAGAAACCCTGTGCTTTCCGTTGTAGCTATCACTGCGAGAGTACAAATTAAAAGCATTGTACGAGGCAAGCTGGCTCTCGATGTATTGGTTAAAATTTTCTCGCAATTTGGAAAACTGCTCTAACGATGCTCCATGTAATACATCCGCGAATAGTTTTTCAATCGAGTAGTACACTTGCGCGTAATAAACGAGGTTAGATGTGTGAGCAAAGGGAGGTCGGATATCCGCTGCGCGTATTTTCAAGTCGAGCTTCACCAACTTGGTATTAATCAAATCACGTAAAATGATTGGTTTGGACTTTTGGCGCGACAAAGCAGCGTTATTGCTACGCAAAAGTGATTCAAACCTGGCATGGCTGTTTGTGTTGTTGAATTTGACGAACTTTCCCAGCCGATACGACAAATCTGTCAATTTCAGGTTAACGTCTGTGATTGTGGTGTACATATCATCGATTTTCTCTGCAATTGTGATCAATTCGCGGTATTTGCTACCGACTAAGCGGTGCAAGTCCTTCTGAGCCGTCTCGATATTTTGCCCGTATTCCCTCTTCAATTTCTGAATCTGAGGTATTGTCAAGTGGGTGAATATGTCATCCACCGTGGTAAAGGATGAGTTCTCATCATGTACCAAGTTGTATGAGACTATATCTCGGTTGAATTCTGTAGCAGAAACCATTATATAGTGTCTCTAAACGTGTTCAATTTTTTGGTAAATTTTCAGCCAGATAAATTCCTTTAGAACAGATCTTGTATATTTAAATTCGAGAAATAACTGGAAAGAAGAAGTCTATTTCGCAAGGAGGGAGGTATTGAAGAAAACCATTAATGGGAAAATAAGATTGTTGAAATAACGGTGTAAATCGAAGCATTTTTGGGTATTTTCAATTTTACTACATGAGAAGACTCTAATGATATTATAGGAAATATTATAGAATATGTTATGGGAAAGAGCCGAGAAGCAAGACTGGTGAATTGTATGTAAGAAAAGAGCGCGAGTCTTTTTTGCATAAGTTCACATATTGTGTAGACATGAGAAAGTAGTTCTGTTTAATAGATGAATATGTTGTAGTAACAGCTGAATAAACCTTATTAACAAGAAAGTCAAGGTGATGTATATAGGAAATGATGATTAGAATAGAATAAATGAAGCTGGAGTATCAAAGATAAGGATATTTCCGTGCTGTGTTTATTCTGGTTTTTGTCTCTCATTCAGCCTTTTCAATCCTGAAGTCTCTCAGACCCTGTAGCCTTTTGTCTTTACCCTAACAATTATTCTAGTCTATCCTCAATTGCTTCATTCTTCATTCGTTGTTCTCATTTATTCAGCCTATATCCCCACATCCGCTAACATAGCGCATTTTCTTTCTCTTTCTCTTCCTTTGCACTGAACTACATTTACAGCTTACCGCTCAATTAAAACACCCTTTCCATCTCACATTGACTACTTATTTACTCTTCAATGCTACCAGCTATATATACCTGCTTTCCATCATACACTTCACCTTCATCCGCCCCTGCTTCCTACTGCCTGTTTTTACATCCCCCATATTCGCTGTTGCTTACCCTACCCGCTGATTTGTACTTTTTTTTGGCTGACTCATAACATTTCTCTCGGTATGGATAAAGCGCGGTTAACACTCAAAAGCATTGCCTATTTGGGACACAAAAGGTTTAGACTTTAACTACAGCTTGCTTTCCAACAGCCATGAATAAGCCCGAAAGGACACGATCGCGCACCGGATGTCTTACTTGTAGGCAGCGTAAGAAGAAATGCGACGAGAGGCTGTATCCAGTATGCCAAAACTGTGAGTCAAAGAGCTTACTGTGCCACTGGCCGTCCATCAAGCACGAGCTTCATAAGCAGCTTGAGCAGGTCAAATACACCGATGGAAGACAAACTTTTAGCACGGGAAAGAGCTCAGAGCTGCGGTTAATGGCTAAAGAGAGTCTAAAATTGTCACAGGAACTTTTAACGCTGTCGCAAGAATCTCAAGTATTGACAGCAGCAGATAAACAAACCATAGAGGGGAGCCTGTCAGCGATAAGCAAAATGTCTCTCAGCAGGAAAATTATCAGACAGCTGGCAGCACCACTGTGGACTCCACCCAAGAACCCACTGCGCTCGAAGATGCTAAAGAAAATCGCGATGCAGCAAAACTGCGTTTCTGACCAAGACTTCTTGCCAAAGGATGACATTCTACAATATTTAAGTCCAATTATCTTCTCAGATGATTGTGCTCTGGGGTTTTCGTCAATAGATACATTTTCAGATGAGAGCACATAGAAAGGAACAAGGTGTGGGATAAAAGAGTAAAATGTCAGGTAGAAGAATAAGACACCACATGAAAGAACAGGATACCAGATGAAAGAATATCATATCAGATAAAAGAATATCATGTGAGATAAAATTATCAAGACCAGGTTTTTGAACAACTTTCTAATCTTGAAATTAAGTGCTTTCCGAAGTGAAGCACTCAAGATTCTCGCAGACCCTCGTTCTTGAAAATGCCGTAATCGATTGATAATGTGCTGCACTTCAGACAATGCAAATCGCTACCCCATAAGAGAAAAAAAGCACTAAATCTACATCACGAGAGTCCAAAGTAACTTATTCTATTACATATCTATTGGACGGGCACAATTCTGAACACTAATTAACATTATAGGCTGCGATTCGAGATTTTCCAAGCTTTGTGCTTTTTTCAACTGCTGCACTGTTCTCCATCTACTATTTCATTTTTGCTACAGTATTATATTTTGATGCTAGACCTTATCCTATGCCAATATTCACGAATAATAGCATTTCAAGTACAAAGAAGCATTCTTGCTTTCTTTGTGTGCTAAATGTTGGTTTGCTAACAAAACAGTCAGAGATATCCATCTCTAATGGCATATATAAATGCCCATTCAATATTCATTTTGGCTTCTGGAAAGTAAGAAACCTAAAAATCCACTTTCATTTCATCAATATCTGACTTGCTCTGCTTTAATCAAATATATTGCCCTTTTACTGCAGAAAAATTTACCTGGGGTCAGAAGCTCCCAAAGTTAGTGACTAATACAGCTACTTTTTCAAATCCACCACCTTGAAAGCATTGCTAAAGCCATTATTTTGACTTCTTGTTCCCTGCCCTTTCCAAAGTCACCATAATTAATTATTTGGAGCTCTTGAGGAGCTTATTGCAACCAAACTCAGCTCAAACTAACCCAGAATCTCTTCCAGTTCTTTTCTGAAATTGAACGCTTTATCATTTCCATTCCAATATGGTTTCTTTCCTTTTCTGAGTTAAAACCTAATTTATAACCTAATTTATTTAATATTGAACCATTATATCTTTAAGCCTGATATAATCATTCATTTTTTCATTCCATTTCGGATAAAATCAGTCCAGTTTACAACCGAATTTAAGGCAAGAATATAAATCCATCTGCTCTTGAGCTGTCAGAATAATTTCTCCTACAAAAAGCTATATACCATTTTGCTAACAAATCGTACCTTTAAAACATTTGGTCCCCGATTTCGCCGGGCTAAAAAAAGCACTGGAAAATTTCATCATTAGAGCACCAGGGAAGAGAGAGCTGCAAGGATTCGTAACTTTTCCAGTACCCAACGCTACTGCCAGTCATACAGCCTCATTAAGTACTTGTTGCTGTCTTCAACATAAGAATTTAAAATTTGAAAACTGGAGTGCCTAAAGTCTATTAGCTAGTCGCAATGACATCGTTACATAATCCAGTTACCGATACGGTATACTACCAAGACACAGTTAACAACAACTCTAACGCCCCAGCCTACTATAACCCACAAGTTGGTACACGTATTAACTCCCGTGTACCGCCTGTACAGATGATTGACGGATCTCCGTCACTGGGGTCGAGCCATACTACTCCATATTACGAGCAAACGCACCCAGTTGCAGAGGGACAACAAGTTATGGATACAGCACAGGGACAGTATTACCAGGAACCCCAGCCAGCAGTGGAAATGCATGTTCAACCGGAACAACCAGCAGAACAGCCATTCTACGTGAATGCAAAACAATACCACCGTATTTTAAAACGCCGAATTGCTAGAGCCCGTTTAGAAGAGAATTTGAAAATTGCTCGAACCAGAAGGCCCTATCTTCACGAGTCGCGTCACAAACATGCTATGAGACGTCCTCGTGGCCAAGGAGGACGCTTTTTGACTGCAGCGGAAATTGCAGAGAAAGAAAGACTTGATAAATTGAAAGAAATGGAGGACAAGCAAGACCAGAGCATACAGACTACAGAATACAACAAACTTGAAACTCCTTCAAATGCTCAAGATTCTACAGGTGCTGATCACGAAGCAACCTTTTGAGATTGTGCATTAATTACAAAAAAGAGGCAAATGGGTATATGACGAAAAATCCATCACTGTCAAAACCATCAGCAAATAAACCATCTTAATTGTTATCATATCTTTCCCCCCTTACCACAATCATATCTTTCCCCCCTTACCACAATCATATCTTTCCCCCCTTACCACAATCATATTTTCCATTGCAATCATATTTTCCACCGCAATCATATTGTCCACCACGTTCTCACTAGATTTTAAGGTTATAATAGGAGACCTTAAATTCAATAGACTACAATATTTCTCTAAGTTGGTTTATTAATATAATCAGCAGCTTCATTGTGGTTATAACTTTTCTTTATTTCTCACTGGTTAAGCCAGATAGTCTTTTATGTATGTGAATGATTCAAACTTAAAGTCCGAATTTTTTAAGTGAGCTTTGGGTAGAATCGCTTAGCTGATTCAAAACACCAAAATTTACCTTCTTAATGTTAGATATAATTAGCATTTTAATTGCGTTGAAATCATTACTTTTAATCCCACTAACTGCATCAAATGGTTTGTTATAAATTGAAACGATTCGCGAGTACTGGGACCCAAACGCGGATAAATCCAAATCCAAATCACTCAACTGAGTGTCCAGAACAGCAACCGTATTATTTCCAACAAAACCAGTTCTAGCGGTGGATGTAGCTTTTGTAATTCCCTCATAGGATTCCAAATTTTTGACTAATTGCTCAACTGTTGGCACCAATAAACCTGGGTATTGTGAATTCATCGTTTGAGATAATAAAAACTGCGAAACTCCCAAGTTAACTACCTTCTTATCTTGTAAGTTAGTTATAGCACCCGAGGTTGGTAAATAAAAGCTCTTGTAAATCTGTTCAAATACTCCTGATTGGGCAGAATCTATAAACCCAATAACAAAGTCACTGTTCATCGATTGTGCATTGACAAAAGTCTTTGCACTTGTCTCATCTAAACCTACCGTGGCCAAAGTACTCAAAAACAAAATAAAACGCTTAACATATTTGTCTGTACGCGAGTTTCTCAATCTCGTCAACAATACAACGGAAATAGGATTCAAGAATGACTGGAGAAAGTTTAGCGGTATGTTCAATATGATAGCTTGCAAAAGATCAAACCCGTAAATGTCATTTAACTTGGAAGCAATCAACTTCTGAAATACTCCCAACAAGGGCGTCAAGCTATCTTGACTTATAGTAAATATAGATGAGTCATGTTGTATAATGGAAATAAGGAGCCTAGTGATACCAGGGATATTTCCTCTAAATTCCCAAACACTGGGTGAGAGCAATGGCTTTATTAATTGTTTGTAAGTTTCCGGTAATCCATTCGATTTAGGATAACTCTCCAACAAGAATGCCAAAATCTGAAATGTATAAGGAACAAATTCCTGGACATCATCATGCAATATTTCCAACAATTCAGGAATAACCAAGTCTATAAATTTGTTGATATCATTGAGTCCGTACTTGATCAAAAACCCAATGGATTCAAATGTATAGTGGGAAAATTTGGGGTTGGATGGATTCTTTGCGGTAAGCTTGAGAATTTTGACAAGCTGTTCTATAATAGGAAGTCTATTCTGAAGCAAGTCTTCAGATGTGCTTAATACTCGCATAACACATTTCATCAAAAACTCATTTTCGGCCAACTTTTCAGGGCTGGACTGATTAATTAAAGCAAGGTTGAATAAACTTATCAACAAGCCATTGGCAAAAGGCTCTATATCATGCTTGTTAAACACCATGGCACGTTCCTCTTTGAAATCAGTCATTTCCAATAGCTTTTCTATCGTGATGGCTGCATAAGTATATACCACTGGATTTGAATTTGAATTCAAGTGGGTGAGAAGCAATGGGATGGTGGTCAAAAGTTGTTCTTTAGTTAATTGGTTTCTAAAGACAAAAATATACTTAATGGAGTCAACTTTGAGAATTGGGTGAACGTCTTTATTGACTAAATCAGTAGCGATATTGTCACTGAAAAACTTGACAACATCAACCAAGACATTTGTAGTGGTTACACCAATATTGGTCACAGACCCTTTAGCCGCTAAGGAGCTAAATAAATAGATAGCTGTATCTTTGTTTTTCCAGTGTTGACCGGACATTGACAAAAATTGATTGACATACTTCATTACCAGATTTGTTAACAATTCTGGGTTTATTTCCTTCAATTCCTTCAAGAAGTCTGTGGCCAGCTTTCTTCTTGAATCAAAGTCCGAACCTTCGAGGTCTGAACGAACAAAGTTAATAGGCTCATCCTCAAATGTTTCCTCGTCACTTTCTCTAAAATAAATATTAGGCAATATAATCTTTTCAATAATCTCATTTATTGAGGCCTCATTGTTGAAAAGCGCTTGGTGTGCAGGGTTTCTAACCACGGAAACAAGGAATTGTAAAGCTTTGACTACCAACAAATCATACTTTGGCTGCTTTGTTGCGTAGTTGTTGATTAAAGCCCAAATGGAGTTGATAAATGTTTGTATTAAGGGTTCAAAAACATCAGAATATCGCGTAACATAAAAAGATACCAATTCAATAATTGAAGTTTTGAGTTTAATTTCCACATCCACCTCTTCATCCTCGTCGTCTTGTCTAATTAATGGAGACGAGAACACCAAATATTTGTGAACAACATTCATCAATGCTTGCATATTGTCTTCAAAAAATTCTGGAATATCCTGGCAATTGAAATCATAATAGAGTTGCACCAAAAGCAACAAGTTTTCAAGGTAAATATTAAGCAAAGCCTGGTTGTTTATGTTTTCTTCGATCAACTTATCCAATTGTATGAATAATTGCATGAAAGGCTGGGTAAACTTGTCCAAAACCATTTTGATTTCCAAAAATAATTCATCGGACCTGAACAATGGTCTCCACTTTTTAAAAATAGAATGAGAAACCAACAACACAGCTTTATTCTGAACAAAGTCATCCAAAGATAACTTGCTAACCAACATATCTACCAACTGAGGCCAATCGTGTGGGAAATCACACTCGGCTATTAACGTAATAGATTCCCCAATCTGAACTTGCAACTGGTTTGGAAGCTTTACCATCACGTCTAAGATCTCCATTTTAATCTTCTCCGCGTCTTCTGCAGGGATCAACCGCACTCCATCTTCACTCATCCATTTCCGCTTGATCAAATTCTTCAAAAAGAGCGCGCCTGCAAGTCTCACTCCTGGATCAAGATTTGTAGACGCCACCACATGAAGCAAATTTATTGAGAATCCCTGCTCTGACTCGATTGCTTTCAACAGAGACTCTGCCTGTTTAGCCAGGCCCAGTGAAAGAGACTGTTCCAAGTATTTTGGAATTGCTTCAAGAGAGTTTTCCAGCATAAGGAAGAACGTTAAGGAATACGATGTCTATTGGGGGAGAAGGGGTGCTTTCAAGGTTTTTTTTGCCCTAAAGGCCGTTTTGATGCTGTTTTTTGGATGGGATTTTTTGCTCAAAGTGCACGCCCTCGTTTCTACATAGTGGTTGGAATATATATATATAAGCTGCTATGGTATGCATATTTTCTATTAATTTTACTTGTTTGTAGGTAAAACGACAGCAGCCTCCTTTTGCTGCTTTTGCTTTGCTACGGCGTAGACCAAACCTGCAGCGAAACCGACAAAAATTGAAGAGACCAGCCAAAAGTTTACGGCAGCATCGAAAAAGACTAAACCAGATAAGGCAATAGGCAACTTGTTAAGTGCACCAACCATAGAGTAAGTGGTTGAGGAAGTAACTCTAACACACCATGCAGAACAATACGAAATACCAACGGAACTGGCACCAGAGAGAATCATGGCAACAATAGTGGCCACACGGTTGTCAGCAGGGAAGTTTCTGGAGACATTTTCACTGGACCAGTCCTCAAACATCAACGAGGAAATGAGCAAAATAGGGATGGACAATAAGTTGTTGTAGTACATGGTGTCGAAATCCTTAAAGTTAGTCAACTTTATTCTCTTTCTCATCACCAAAACAAACGCAGCGGACGCAAAACAGTTAGTGAACATCCAGAAGTAGCCCAAGTACAAATCAGTAACATCCTTGGGGGTCTTGATCGACGCGGAGTCTCCGTAGCAAGCAATCACAGACGACAAAACCATCAAAAGGAAAGATCCCAAGGCCATCGAGGTCACTCTACCGCCAAACCACAACACCTCACCATATGCAATCAAAATGATTGTCAAGTTCTTGAAAATGGTGTATACGGGGATGCTCAAGAACTGCAATGCCTTGGAGGAGGTGTAAATCATACCCACAAGCAAAAACGCGATTGGGGACCACTTCTTCGCCTCATCCTTGTTGAACTGGCGGTATGTGATGATACCGCCTGCCTTAAGGGTCCCGATTGTCGCAATACAAACCATCGATTGGACTGCCAAAAGGAAAAAGTTAAGGTTGAACAGTAAGCCTGAAACCACAAACTTATTGGTAACTGTCATCAAAATTGATGAAGCGCAGTACGAAAAAATCGAGATTGGTGCCGAATTGGCAATTGAGTGCGAGGTCTTGTCCATTCTTACGCGTTTCTTGATGAGATAAAGGGCTTGGGAAACGAGGTAAAGCACCAATAATCCCATCAACAACTCTGACGTGGAAAATTGCCAACTTATAAACAAGAACGAAAAAAAAGGCATCAGAAAATTTTTTACTATTTGATCTTCATGAAATGAGACAATGTTGCGGTTTCGAAACCGACTGTAGACTTTTTCAGAAAGCAATAATCTACTATTATAAATTTGTTGGTGGAGATCTCGTAATGTAGCCGAAGATGTGCTCCGTGAAAGTCAAGCCTTCATCTTAATTTACGTTTGTTTAATTGCACCTGAGTCTATTTAAGCTTTAGATTTTTTAGTGCTTGTTAGTATCTCCAGTTTCAAGCCAGAACTTTATTGTGATGTAGACACACCAGATGCATACACAGTTCGGGAAATTAATAGCTGCAAACAACAGGTTAGGAGCTATATCGAAAGCCCCATAACAGCATCTCGTGTTTACATTTTCTATAGCGCGTCGCCTTTGTTATCTTGCATTAGGGTGAGGATGCATCACGAATCCTAATGATTACATAGGGTTAAATAGACAGATTCGGAAAAAATGGTGGAAACAGTGGAAAAGTTAGAAAGAGGGCTTATCAAAACGGTTGGGCTGTGGCTTGAACTGTTGGAGGAGAGTTTTTTGGATATTTAAGAGATCAAGAACTAATCTCTTTATGCTGTATTGTGTTTTTATTATTTAAGCGATTTATTGGTGAAGAAATGCTATTGGTGGGTTGATTATTGTAAGCTACATGATGATTGGTTGAAATATTACGAGTAAAAGAAGAGTGTAACAAAATGAGTGTAGCAAAAGTAGTGTAGCAAAAAATTGCAGCAAGAACAGTGAGGTTAAAGTATAGTGAAAAAAGCCGATTGAAGTCTATGGAAAGATATATATAAGAAAGTATCAATACCATGAGCAGCTTTAATATATAGCACGAAGTATCATGAATATGAACATTACAAGATAGCTAAAAACGAATAGAGAATAGCACGTCACAAAGTAAAATGTCTTCGGCACGTGACCCAAATTACAAGGACCTGGCACTCTAGCTACAAGTTATTACTGCTTGATAAAGCACTATGTGAAGGGTTGTTTGTGGTTTGAAATTACTAATAGAGCGTTGAGCTTTCAAAATAGAACAGTTTGCGCTAAATAGTTTGTAGCCAGAACGAAGAAGGCGAAATTCAAGATTTTAAACGGGTCTTTATGTTTATGTAATCGTCTTTCAATTGACAACATGCTGAATTGTTGCCATCAGCAATAAAATATAACAGCTGCTTTATACATAAGAATAAATGGCTGTGTTGTATCCATATAAATAGCTATTTTTAAACAGTGTTTTTTGGCCTAGTTAGGCTATGCTTGTATATCTGTCTTTCACGGCGAATGCTATATATGGAAATGACCCTGTATGCTATTTGTTATTGCATACATGATGCCTTGTATTGTATTATCGCATCAAATTGCCATTATTGATATCTTGATCTGCCCATTTTTTGCTATCCTATATTTGACTGTTCCCCACTTGCTCCCATTACTTAATCTATTGGCACCTCATTTGACAATTTACCACTCAATACCATAAGCTATTTATTCATTTCACCAAGTTTCAAGTCCTAAACACAATATGTACTGTTTTCGGTTTTTGCTCTGCCTACCATTTTCTGTTTTAGTTCCTAGCTACGGTTGATTTAGAAAAAGCCAGTCTCTACAACCAACGTGAACTTATATTTCCTTTGTATAGGATCCAAAGTCTATTTAGAAACGTGGCATTCCTTCGCAGTTTTCCTGCTGCAATAATGCCTTTGCATAAGTATTTGTAAAAGTCAGGCTAGGGTGATATTTGCTTACTCATAATCACCACGGTTGTAAATGCTAACGTCGACTTCAGCTTTGATATCCACCATGTCAGACGCATCAATACACGCGTCAACAGAAAGACCGCGCTCCATGTGGTCCTTCAATCTCTGATTCTGGGCACGAATCTTCTCCAATTCTTGCAAGTAGTCATCCTCAAGACCAGTAACATACTTGCCGGTGAAAACACCAACTTCAAACTGTTTGAGTCTGTCACTCTTGCAGCAGTCAATGAGATCTTGTAAGTCTTGGTAGATGACCTTGTCAGCACCAATAACACGAGAAATCTCATCTTCATCACGACCAAAACCAACCAATGCTTTGGTGTCAGCGAGATCAATACCGTATATGTGGTTGAATCTAATAGGGGGAGAGCAAGACGCAAAGTAAACCTTTTTGGCACCAGCCTCACGAGCCATGGCCACGATTTCCTTGGAAGTGGTACCTCTCACAATCGAATCATCAACCAACAAGACACTGCGGCCCTTGAATTCAGACTCCATAGCATTCAACTTTCTTCTTACCAGCGAACGTCTTTCTTGCTGGTCAGGCATGATAAAAGTACGTCCAATATAACGATTCTTAACAAAACCTTCACGGTACGGGAGACCGAGTGACACAGCACACTGAGAGGCAGAGGTGCGCGCGGTATCAGGAACAGGGATAACCACATCAATATTGAGGTCCTTTACTGATTTAATCTTTTCTGCTAATTTGATACCCATTTCGATTCTCGACCGGTAAACCAGAACACCATCCAACACAGAGTCAGGACGAGCAAAATAGACGTACTCAAAAATATCAGGAGCGAATTCCTTGGGCTCCACCGCTTGGCGGAATTCAGGCTCGACTCCACTCAGGCTATCCTTGCGGATAATAACAGCCTCACCTGGCTGAAGATCACGGAAAGTATGAAAGCCATGTGCTTTCAAAACAACAGACTCAGAAGCCAACATGTAGTCCTTGGTCCCGTCAGTTTTGACTCTCTCTCCAAACAAAAGTGGTCTAATACCATTGGGGTCACGGAATCCAATTATGCCGTATCCAGCCAACATAGCAATACAAGTATACGCGCCTCTGATCATGTTCATAGTTGCAGTGATGGCTAAGAACAAATCATGATTGTTAACTCTTGACTTGTTGAACTTGTCTAATTCTGCTGCAAAAATATTAATCAACAATTCAGAATCTGAATCAGTGTTGATATGACGATGAACAACCTCATCCAAATGCTTTCTCAATTCCAAAGAGTTCACCAAATTACCGTTGTGACTCAACGTAATACCATAAGGCGAGTTCACATAGAAGGGTTGAGCTTCACTACCAGCTGATGATCCTGCTGTAGGATAACGCAAATGAGTGATACCCATATTGCCTCGTAAACTATTCATTCTTGACTGAGTGAACACATCTCTAGCCATACCGTTACCCTTGCATTGATAAAATCTACCCTTGTTACCACAAGTCACTATACCTGCTGCGTCCTGTCCACGGTGTTGCAAGAACATAGCTCCTTCAAAGAGCTCTGCTGCCACATTTTGCTGCTGATCAGCTAAAACTACACCCAAAATTCCGCACATATCACACAGGTACTTTCAATCTGCTTAAACTAAAGAGTCTTAATTGGTTTTTAAGTCCTTTTGGCTACAAGTTTTAGTTCTTGAGCCGTTCGATGCATTCTTTGAGAGTTAAAAATCTTTTTTGACTCGTCCTTTATAATTCATTAATTAGGGACCTGCAGACAAATAATCTATATATGAAATATACTACAAGCCTGGGAAGCATTAATTTACTTGAGAATTGTGTATTACAAGAGTAGACAAGTAAGGGTGGTGTAGGGATTTGAATGATTTGAAGTTAGTTGGGATGGAGTTGTAGTCACTATTTTGGTTTTTTTTGGTTTGAAAGTGAGCATTTGTGGATGAAGTAGGTTTGGGTGAGGTATATATGTATGGTTGGTTAAAATAGTTAATTAAAGCGGTTGATTAAAATGGGTGTTTTGATGGTTGTTGGGTTCACAAGATAGCCGGCTAGAATCGTTGCTGGTTTAGCTGACAGGTGACTTGCAGTGAGATGGTGGTGTATAGGAAGTAAGTTGGTGGTGGTGGATATTTTTTTATATTTTTTTAATAGTTCTTTACCTTCATTGGGTAAAGAAGTAGCATTTCATAAACTGCCTGATGGCATTAAAACAAAAACGTGAAACATTTGACAAAAAGGAGAACAATCAAGAAGAACTAGGGCACATCATCAGACAAGCTGGATTAAAATACAGGAGCATCATTTTTTTATTGTGATTTACTGCTGAGATGCAGCAGCAGGGTGAGCAGGAACTGGAGGTGGTTGCTGGTGATAAGCCTGTTGAGGCTGCTGGGCTTGTTGATGTGGTTGCTGGGCTTGTTGAGGCTGTTGAAGCTGTTGTTGCATGGGATAGGGGACGTTGAGTTGTGGTGGATATGCACCATTCATCTGGGGAGGGTATTGTTGATATGGATAGGCGTATTGCTGGGGATTTATGCCCTGAGGCGGGGCCTGAGGTACAGGTGCTTGGCCTGGGGGAGGAGCATTATTATTGTTCATGTACTGATTGGGAGCATGGCCATTCTCTTTTTGAGAGGCAGCTTCATGCTGACCTTTGTACTTGTAGCCCGCGCCTTTATGAACTGTTTCGTTACCCTTGGGCAATTCTTCAATCTTGAATGGCTTGGGAACCGCATCCTCATTTTCAGCAACATACAAAGACCGGTCAATAGTAGCAGGAATTGGCTTAATTTCCGTACCCAATTCTTGCTCAATCTTGTACAAAGAGTAGCGATCGTTCCAGCTCATCAAGTTGATGGCCAAACCCAAGTGACCAAATCTACCAGAACGACCAATTCTGTGCAAGTAAGTTTCTGCAGTTTTAGGGAAATCAAAGTTAATAACGACATTCACAGCCTGAATATCAATTCCTCTGGTTAATAAATCAGAGCATACCAAGTTACGAACCTTTCCCTGTCTAAAATCATGGAAAACCTTATTTCTTGCTTGCTGAGGCATTTTTGCATGGGAATAATAACACGAGGAGCCCAATTCGGTGATTTTCTTGGCCAACAACTCCACCCTATTGGTAGAGTTGCAAAAGATAATAGACTGGTTGATTTGCAATTTGCTAAACAAGGTGTTGAGACAGTGCAACTTTTGTTTTTCTTCCACAAACGCATAGTACTGGGTGATACCACGCAAAGTCAACTCATCCATCAAATTAATTTCATAAGGTTTATTTAAGTGCTTGTCCATAAAGGATTTAACTGCCAAGGGGAAAGTGGCAGAAAACAACAATGATTGTTTGTTTTCGGGAAAGAATGCTAAGATCTGCTCAATAATACCCTTAAACTCGCGTGATAACATTTTGTCAGCCTCATCCATAACAAACAAAGGGCATCCAGATAAGTCCGCCACTTTTCTTGAGGCTAAATCCAAAACTCTTCCAGGAGTACCCACTAATACATGTACGGGTTCATTCAATCTCAATATATCATCTCTGAGGGATGTACCACCGGTGGTGACCATACACTGAACTCCAACGTGTTTTCCCAAAGTTCTAACAACCTGTGATGTTTGGAGGGCTAACTCTCTTGTGGGAACTAAAATGAGGGCTTGTATCTTATTGACTTTTGGCTTGATGAGCTGGAGGGCAGGAATGACAAAAGATGCGGTTTTACCAGTTCCGTTCTTGGCTCTGGCTAATATATCCCTTCCAGCTAATGCCATGGGAATAGATTCTTCTTGAATAGGGGATGGCTTTTCGAAACCAGCTTCAAAAATGCCCATCAACAATTCTCTCTTCAAGTTAAGATCTTCAAACGATTTTCCTTTTGTATTCAAGACATCATCTGTTTGTGGTCTGGTGTCCCTTTCAGGGATATTTAACTGTTGCTTCCACGACTGTTCTGACATTTCTATAGTGATTTTCAAGTTTTGATTATTAACGAAAACTCACGATTCTTGTAATTTCAACTTCAGCGTAGTAAATAGGTAATGTGTATGGGTATACGCGTTATTTAATTGTATCAATACGTGTTCTGAAGTGTGATCGGTGTTTGTGCTATTGGAAAGTGCCTTCGTTGAAGAATTTACTGGTAGATATATTGTAAGGGGTACACGACTTAATTACCCGGCGCAACACCATACACCAAAGTCAATAGATATGACCTACAGAGGCTAACGAGGGGCAGGGAGGAGGAAAGTATATGTTTAGAGCCGTAACAGTATATGTAGAGTAATATTTGTAGTAGATGCTATGAAAGCGCAGAAATCTTAATAGTTTGATAAAAATTCAATGAGCATATAAGCTCAAAAGGGTATTAAAATGATAGTGTATAAGAGTATAAAAATGATAGTTTACAGTGGAATAAGAAAATAATAGTTTTAGTAGGAACAGTCATCTTAGGGGAAATTACTATCTTTCTATGTTAGTAGGCATATTTAGTAGTCGAAAAAGTGATTAGCTCAAAGAAATAAGACGGTGTGCTCTCTTAGCATTCCTGGTTATTCGCAGGAACTTTAAAGAGATCATGCTAAATTTTTACCACCTCAACAGGCAATATGAATGAGAGATGAAATACTAAATAAAAGCGCTTTGAGATAACCATATTGCAAAATATATACACTTTAATGGAAATACCTAATTAGAGAGAATTGGAAAGTCAAGATGATATCTTTTGATCTTTTGATTTGAATTAATTGCATACTGGCACTTATGATTAATTTATATTGAGTTTTGCAGTTGATGACCCTGTAAGTTATTTCATATTTATATTAAGTTTAGGCCTCATATTATTAATATCAACTTTTATGTTGTTTTAATATTGAAAAAACCAAATACTACGTATATATAAACAAATATATATAAACAAATATATATAAACAGATATATATAAACATATAGTAGTTCAAGGATTTTATTTATACGTAGCTTTGAATAAATGCTGTAGTAACTTCTATTCACCAATGGCTGAATTTGCCCCAAATTCATAATCACTTTTGGCTCATAATCACATATGGTCGAAGGCTTTTCACTTTGAATTTTAATCTTTGCTAATTAGTAACTCTTACCTGTGGATATTTGATCTTTAATTGTATATCATTATTGATATATTTTCGACTATTAATCCAATTCTCAAGACTAATTTTTCATCTTTAATTATAGCATGTATTATTTAATCAGTATTAATTGATATCGCCATTCAATATTTATTTCAGTCTATACTTTATTTTAAAACTGTTTCTTATGCACTTTCAATTCTTTCTATATATCATAAACTGCTCTCCCCTCCTCTTACCCTTCATTTGATTAACTCTCTTTCACCTCCACCTCATCTCATCTCGTCACTTCCTATCTCCCCTGCTGATGAATTCTGCTATTCTGGGGTCTATGCCTACCTCATTCACCATCTTACTACGCATGTTGTCCATTATATCACTAGTTGATATATCTGTAAGAATAAGGTTTTGGTCATGAAGTTCTCTCACCGAAAGATTAAATGGGTATACACAAGTTACAGAAGGACACGATATAATGGATATCTTGGGCTGTAGAAGATGCTGTTTGAGCTGTGTTGAACAAAGAGGACATACGAGATTTTCCATAGCAGTTATGCGATAATTTGCTGCTTTGGTCCTTTGAACAGAGCATTTTGAAACTGAAAAACTGCTTTATCCATCGCCACCTAAAATGAAGATCTCAAACGATACAGTGAACAGATTACAGAGCGATGCCTCCTGTATAAGGAATATATGTATTCTTGCACACGTCGATCATGGGAAGACGTCATTGAGTGACTCTCTTTTGGCTACAAATGGGATCATATCTAGCCGTATGGCTGGTAAGGTTAGATACTTGGATTCCCGAGAAGATGAGCAGCTTAGAGGCATAACGATGGAGGCACTGGCAATATCGCTTTATTTTAAGGTTTTGCGTCGCAAGCAGGATAGTGAAGAGACGGAGTTGAAAGAACACTTGATCAACTTGATTGACTCCCCTGGTCACATTGATTTCTCGTCGGAAGTTTCTACATCGTCCAGATTGTGCGATGGAGCAGTGGTGTTAGTGGATGTCGTGGAGGGTGTTTGCTCGCAGACAGTCAATGTGTTGAGACAATGTCGTTTGGATAAATTGAAGCCGTTGTTGGTGATCAATAAAATTGACAGATTGATTACTGAGTGGAAATTAACACCTTTGGAAGCCTATCAGCACATCTCGCGTGTGATCGAGCAAGTGAACTCCGTGATCGGGTCTTTCTTTGCTGGTGAAAGAATGGAGGATGATATGATCTGGCGTGAGAGCGGTGGTACTACTGAGTTTGTCGAAAAAGACGATAAAGACATCTACTTCACGCCAGAGAAAAACAACGTCATCTTTGCTTCAGCTGTGGACGGCTGGGCTTTTTCTGTAAATACCTTTGCCAGGATATATCTGGCCAAGCTCGGGTTTTCGCAACAGGTGTTGTCAAAAACCTTGTGGGGTGACTTTTACTTGGATATGAAGAATAAGAAGATTATTCCTGGCAAGAAGCTCAAACCGGCACAAGGCAACTTGAAACCCTTGTTTGTCTCGTTAATCTTAGAGCAAGTGTGGGCTATATACGAAAACTGTGTGGTGGAAAGAAACCAGGAGAAGTTGGAAAAGATTATAGAAAAGTTGGGTGCAAAGGTTACTCCTAGAGATTTCAGATCTAAAGACTACAAAAGTGTTTTAAACTTGATAATGTCCCAGTGGATTCCAATCAGTCATGCATTGCTTGGCGCAGTAATTGAATATTTGCCCAATCCTATTACGGCGCAAGAGGAGAGAATTGGCAAGATCTTAGATGAGAGTATGTTTAGCGCATTTGATCACCAGGATCATTCGAAGTTGTTGGACCCAGCATACGAGAAAGCTATTCTTTCATGTGACTCGTCGAATGCTGAGGAACACACGCTTGCATACGTTTCAAAACTTTTATCTATTCCACAAGATGATCTTCCTATGGAAATATCTGGTGCAGAACCTACTGCTGACGAAATAAGGGAAAGAGGCAGAATTGCAAGAGAATTGGCAAGAAAAGCTTCTGAAGCCGCTGCAACTGCCTCAGATGCTGCCAAGACAAATGATGAATTTTCAATTGTTAAGCCTCAAAAGGATGCTTTTGAATGGGAGTTTGAGGAAGATGATTTTGAAGTTGAAGGAGAAGAAGAGGAAGAAGACAATTCAAATGCTGAAGTATTAGTTGCTTTTACACGTGTTTATTCTGGATCATTGAGCAAGGGTCAGTCGGTGGTGGTGGTAGGCCCCAAGTACGATCCAAGCTTGCCAAAGTCACATCCAACTAATGAATCTCAGATTACTATGAACGTTGAAATAAAGGACTTGTTTTTGATTATGGGTAGAGAGTTGGTAAGAATGGACACTGTACCGGCAGGCAATATTGTTGGTGTGGTCGGTTTTGATAATATTGTCTTGAAGAATGCCACTATTTGTTCTGTGGTTCCCGAAGATAAGCCATATTTAAATCTTGCATCTACATCCACATTAATTCATAACAAGCCAATTATGAGAATTGCAGTTGAGCCTACAAACCCCATGAAATTAGGAAAGCTAGAAAGAGGGTTGGACTTGCTCACAAAAGCTGACCCTGTTTTTGAATGGTACGTTGATGAAGAATCGGGTGAGTTAATTGTGCTAGTAGCCGGCGAACTTCATTTAGAGCGCTGTTTGAAGGATTTGCAAGAGAGATTTGCCAAAGGCTGTGAAGTGACAGTTAAAGAGCCAGTGATCCCCTTCAGAGAGGGATTGGCACCCACAAAACAAAATGTGGATGACAATGAAGAAGGTGATGAAGAAAAACGCGTTTTGGGTATTGACTTAGCTTTTGATGTTTGTCCCTTGCCTGAAAATGTGACAAAATTTTTGATTGATAACGAGATTGAGATTTCTGAAATCGTGAAGAACTCCGATGCACAAGAACTCAAGAATGCCTTCAAAGAAAAGCTTATTGCATGCTTTGCCAGTAGTAAAATAGATCTCAAATTCAGCTCCGCCCAGGCATTATGTGACAATATTATCAGTTTTGGTCCTAAGAGAGTCGGACCCAATATTTTTGTGGAGAACGAAAACAGCTCCCTATATGGTCGTATATTTGCTCAAGCCTCAGAAAATCGTTTTGAATACGAACGCAACGTGTTGAACGGCTTTCAATTGGCTATCAAAGAGGGCCCATTGGCATCGGAGCCTCTTCAGGGAGTATTGGTTACCATCCGCGAGAGCCAGGTTATTGAGTCTCAAGAGAACAATATCATCAACTTGAGTGGAAGAATTATTACTTACACCCGGGACTTAATTCACCGCGCCTTTTTGCGCAGAAACCCACGCTTGTTTCTCGCAATGTACACCTGTGATATCCAGGCCTCAGCTGAAGTTTTAGGAAAAGTTTACGCCGTAGTGCAAAAGAGAGGTGGTGCTATCATTTCTGAGGAAATGAAGGAAGGTACTCCCTTTTTCTCCATTGAGGCCAAAATTCCCGTCATTGAAGCCTTTGGCTTCTCCGAGGATATTCGTAAAAAGACCTCTGGTGCTGCCAGTCCACAATTAGTCTTCAATGGCTACGAAATGCTTGATATAGACCCTTTCTGGGTACCACACACAGAGGAGGAGCTCGAAGAATTGGGTGAATTCGCGGAGCGTGAAAACATTGCAAGACGCTATATGAACAATATTAGAAGAAGAAAGGGCTTATTTGTGGATGAAAAAGTCGTAAAAAATGCTGAAAAACAGAGAACTTTGAGAAGAGACTAGATCATATGCTCAGTCTACGCTTTTCAAGCTATATTTATTCGATAATTCATATTTTGTATGACAAGTGCTTTAGAATTTGCACCCGTATTTATAAGAACTGTCTGTATATAAAAAAATTTTTTGGTATAGTGATTCCCATCATAGACCCAATTAAGACCCATTTTACGCCAGTTAACCACCTATGCCTGGAATATAATGACCAATGAAGGCACAAGTAGAGAGCCACCAAACGGCAAAGGCAAAACAAAGCGCTTAGTTTCACCAGAGTTACAACTGAGTTCACAGAGGCATCATAGTGACAACGCAGCATCAGCTGGCATTCCCCCAGTAACGGCTCAACAGAAGCTAAAGAACATACCAATGGACCCCAAACAGTTTTTTGGTGTTGTATCTAGAAACTATGAGTCTTGGCTGCAAGCAATGAGTAAACAGTTTCAGGACGAAGAGAACTTTCTGCCTTTTCCTAACGAAGATGAGTCGCAAGAGCCCACACAACAACAACAGCAGCAGCAGCAGCAGCAGCATCAACAGCCAATATTCAACTATAGTCTATTAGAAGCGCTTGAAAAAGCTTCGAATGAGTTTTCAGACAGACTCAATAAATTGGATGACGACGATAAGATATTTAATGAAATACAAGAAAAGATGGACCAGGTACGATTGGGGGATCAGGGAGACCAGCTACCTAAAAATGTTCTGAATTCATTGCTCAAGGACTATGAAATTGACTTTCTTCGTGAAAAGATTACGCAAATGATAAGTTCCAGTAAGAATAGAGATAATATACCACCGCATGTGCCACCACCGCCAACGCCAGCACCACAAAAGTCTTCTCATCGTCCTCCAGTGCGAAAACACGAGGGTTTTTCGCTTTACGATACCCAAGACGAAGAAGGTTTGCATGGCGGCAATACCGACGAGTTTTTTGATGACAGTTTGGACAATGAACAAGACGACTACGAGATTGATGAGATACGCAACGACCAAAACTACCTGTACCATTACCCACCTACCCACCGTATCGAAGTGGAACTTAATTCTGCCCCAGAATGTAAAATACATGCGCCAGAACCATGTAGCTGTTGTACGTATAATCCTAGTGAACAGTTCAACCGTTTTGGCGACGAGGATGGACCGTCGTGTGAGTTTACATTTGAGTACGACCACACCGGCAAGTTGATTCCTATCTATAGCAACGTCGAGGAAAATCTCAAGCTCATGAACTTGCAGTCCCGCATGGCTCGAAGCAACCAGCAAATGAATCTACCGCCGATTAGTGAGCTCAACATCGGAAACCACAATATGGCCAAGTCTAAGAAAAAGAAGAAAAAGAAGAAAAAGGCTCTGATTAAGCCAATAGAGCAGCCTGAACAATATGGCCTGGTTGGAGAGGCTAACTGCTGTCTTTTGTGCGAGTATGAGACTGTTTTTGGGTGCAAACCCAAGCAAATGATCAAGTGGTATGACCAGAGAATTCGTCGTGATGAGGAGCGCCGAGAAGAAATTAAGAAAAAGCTAGAAAATGCCAAGCTGAAGGCTTTGAAGAAGCAGCGAGAGTTGCGGCAAAAGCAGCTCCAGCAACAGCGGGTCCAACAACAAATAGACAACCCTCATGAAATGACAGTGTCCGAATCGCAAGAAAGCAGCCAGCATGACGAAAAATCATAATAATTGGGTGCAGAAACACTGAATAGAAATATATTTTACGGTTTGACAACGCAAAATACACCAAGTGTCAATAATCAGTACTGGATCTACTGATGGACTGCTAGCTTCTCGAAAAGGCGTCATCTATAAAATATACCTGAAACAGGCTTAAAAATACAAGAGAATGAGGTCTAAGAAATAAACAGCACAGCTGATACTTCCTTCAAACCAAGTATATCTCAAGTACAAGAGAGAAAAATAATACTTCAGTACTTCTGCGCTCTAATCTCAATACTAGTCGAAGAAATTAGGTATATACCTATATATCTCAAGACCAAGTATACACCTATTTATTTCGAAATTTCGCCATTTCATAAGGATTAAGTCCGTTTGAAAACCATTAGAGTGTAGCGTCTTACTAGAATAAAGCCTTTAGCCCACAACACCTATTAACCCTAAAAATTCTACTAGTTTGCTGGAATCGTGATTATTTGTATATGATCGTTAAAAAAATTTGGATCAATTTTAGCTCTTGAAAGCCATCGTATCCAACTTTTCGTTGAGATGCACTTGTAGTTGCATTAACCTTTTCTTCATTCATTCTTCTTATCCCGAAAGTATGTTCTCTGCCAGTGGAACTAATACTCCCATCTACACTCCACACCACGAGCAAACTGGAGACAGCACTACATGGGTTCGTGATTGGTACGTGCCCAACTTGTCTCGAGAGTCCAGCGAGAGCAGTAGCTCTGAAGGAATTCGTCTCAAAGGATGGTTCAAAAGCAGCGTCGGAGCTTCTAACAGTAGTGACGTTAAAATGGCACCCAGTGATATACTAGACTTGGATAAGTATAGATTTGTTGTTGAAGAGGTGGTAGAAGAGATCAAGACAGAGGCCCCCGAGCAGACAGCTGAAGATAAAGCCAGAAACCAGAAATTGGGATCCGCCATTAGCTTCAATAAGGATGAGGGCCAAATTTCTGGATTGGGCTAAATCTATTGTTTACATATATATATGTATATGAATAAATGTTTAGTGATACCTAGTATACAATTCAATATATAGCTCTAAGAGTTTTTCAAAGCAACAAAAGAAAGTGATTCACGAGCAATTGCGATGGCCTTGATCAATTCTTGCTGTTTATCAAAATCCCAAGTTTCTTCTGGCGAGAGTGAGGAGAGATCTTTGCCCTCGCGCTCAAGTCGCTGAAAGTTTCGTTTGACATTTTGTAAACGGTACATTTCCATAGGACTGCCCACAGCTGAGTAAATAAGCATAATGGACTTAGGCTCTAATTGGTCGTAAATAGTTTGGAGGCGGTTTGATGTGCGTTGGTACAACTGGGAATAGTTCACGGGAACAGGTTCAGGAGTTTCTTCGGTTTGAAATCGCGGTTTGCGGTTGAACAAAACACCATTGAAATTTGTAGGTGCACTAGCCCAGCCCAAGTTGAACTCTAATTCACGAAGACTAAGAATTGAAAAGTTTTTGTTCTTGCAGTTGGTGCTAAATTTCTGAACTACCTCATCATCATCGCTGGCGTAGAGTAGAGAAAGTCCATAGGAGTTGGGGGTAGACTGGTCTTCTCTTACGTAGTTGGTATAGTTAATCCATAGAGAATTGAAGTCTTGCTTGATGTTTTTACTATGTTCTGAATGCAACTTTTGAAATATAGGCATTTCTCCCACATTCATACCAAAACACATACCTTCTGCGATTTTGAGTTTTACCAAATCCAAACATGCTTCGGAATCCTCGATTGAAGAATGTCCTTTGCCAGTACTTTCACCGTCCTGAATAACTCGATTGAGATACTTTTGCGCCAACCATTTCAAGGAGGGCTTCAGTGGTAGACCTCGGTTGTGCTCGTAAATTATCGTAGTATCCACTACTCTATTATGTTTTAAACGCATGACATTGAGATCAGATTCCAAAGAGTGGCCAATCAATATATCATCACTCAGGATTATATCCAAAACCCGTCCCTGTATATCTTTTAACGTAGTGGTGACTTTGCTCAATTTCTCTTCAGTTATACCGGAATATTTGGTCACATAATCAATGATCTCCTCTTCGGGTTTTACCAATTCATCAAGAACAAGCTTTCCTTGAAAGTCAATAATGGAAATTCGTGTTAAAACTTTCCCAGTTGCAGACTGGCAAAACTCACAATCCATGGCAAATATATGCGATCCCTCGTGCTCGAATGCGTTTGTTGATACCCAGCCATCGCTTAGTTCAGGGTTAACGGGATACCCATTTTCACGTAGCTGGGTTTCATTCAACAACAAATCATGAATAGTAATTTTTTTAGTCTTCAGCTTCTCCACTGTTTCCTTTTTTTCCCTTTTTGTCAACGGAATACTAGTAAATCCTTGAAGAGGCAGGTACATAGTATCGTTTGAGCCTGGTGACATACTGCGAATACAACTATCAAAATGAGACTTGAAAAATTGAAGCTCGGGTACATCCTTGGTCTTCAGCATAGGCAATTTTTGGCTTTGTTGGTCTTGTGTCTCAAAAACGTCTTGTGGTAAACCAGGAACCATACAAACAACAAGCTGGGTAACATTTGCTGGGTAACTAAGCTTATACCATTTCTCCTTATGTTTTGATTGAAGAGGTATCGCTAGCATAAAGTCACGTAATTTTTTGAAAGATAATCGTGACTTTTCCGAATCAGTTACATCCAAAAGCTCCAACTCAGGGGGATGGTATGCTTTTTTAAGCTTTTTTTTATGAACCTTTTCCGTTTTTACAACAGCCTGTTGCTTTGCAGGGGGTGCCAGTTGACTTACAATCGAAGGGACAAACGAATAAGCAGACGACCTTCTTCTTTTATGACCAGCCTCAAGTTTTGTTATTTCACTATCCATCGCTGTAGCAGTCTCGGTAGTGCTACCAGTTTTCTTTTCTAGTTCCTTTGCAAAATCTTCTTTGGGAATCTTTTCCGATACCACTTTAGATTCGGAGTTATCTTCCGATTCTTCATCATTCAACGAAGTAAAAGATATAACTGATCCCCTTCTTTCAATGTTTTGATTTTTAAGGAGCTCTGCCACTTGTAATCTTGGATTTTCTAATCCAATACCAATGGTAGAAATGGATAAACTCGCGGTACTGGAACTAAGTTGATCATTGCCAGCAGGTTTTGGCATAGTATTTGAGTCGTTTTTTTCTATTTTTTTTTCAAAAAAACGCAAATTTGTGATTGAAACGTGTATCAGCAGCTTTGCTAGTTCATATATATCAAATATAGGTGCTTATCAATATTTCAAGGCCTTTGTTTGGTGTTGTTGAAGCTTTTTAAAAAAATTTGGTTGATGCCCCCAGCGAAGATTATAGTGTGTACAGGACATCATCTTATATAGTCATTTTAACGAGCCTGAGAGTCAAGAGCAGCTTGTTGTAGAAGATCATTGAAAGATAAAATATTCATGTTTTCTGGTATTTTAGGGGGGTCTCTTTTGCCGTAAATCTTCTCTAAAAAGAGCGAGTTCGAAGCATCCGAATCATAAAAGTATTCATTGTAAACCAGATTGACTCTATTAATATCAGGAATTGTTGCCAATAGCCGCGAATCTGCATAGATGGAGGTTTTGGCCGGTAAACAGATTTTGGACCACGAGTCCCAGCCAGCTGGGATATATAAACTGAGACGATAGCCATCAACAGAAGGAGCTGATTCCGAGATATCAAAAATAGAATATGGCTCACACCGCAAACTCGTAATTTCCAGTGGCGACTCCAATAACTCCTTACGAACTGCTGTGGATATGACCAGAGCTCCATGTTTGAGCGCAATAAACCTCAAATACTGCTGATGAATAATACTCGTTACCGACAAGGGGTGTGAATCAATACTGAAAGGATCCACCAATATAACCAAGCTGAATGCAAGCGGTAAGTCGTTCTCTCCGGCTTCCAATGTGACTGTTCCGCTTTCCAGCGACAGCTGATGGAATTGGTGAAGATAATATGTGTATGATTCGAGAAACCTGTGTTTATACGCGTCTTTTCCCTCTTCAAACAGACATAAGAACCTCAAACACTGAACTAACTCGTCAAACCCATTGAAGACCTTAATTACCGTCACTTGCTTGTACTGGGTGGCAAATATTGACTTGAAGTACCCCTCAAACGCGTTGTAATTGCAGATCGTGTACACCACTGTACTGGCTGTTTCTGTATAGTTTATCAGCAGTTGCTGACCTGCCAGAAGCACAAGAACAAGCTCCTTCTTCGGATCTGGTGTCACGAGCGATTGGAGCAGCATTTTAGTCAAGCTCAAGCAAGGTATGCTGTCGTAATAGTGGATAGGCTTTAGAAAAAATCTGGTTAGGCAAATTTTTGACAGCCACCAAGCCCTTTTTGGCAATTCATCATAAAGCTACACACATATCATGGTGAAGGGGAAGGGGTTGCGCGATAAGACCCTGGGATCTCTAGGAGTGGCAGATGATAAGCTTTTTAACCAGTTTTCTCAGGGGTCAGACGTGCCAGATGACCAAGTTATTGATGATATCTTTCTGGAGCGCAAAACACAACATGCCGACGATGCAGTTGATTATGAAGATATAGATGAGCTCGCAGACGAAGATGACTTACCAGAGGAGGAGGTTGCCACTGGGAACGGTGAAATTGATCCAGATTTAGACAATTTATTGGGAGAAACAAATTACGATTCCCTTGGACTTGAAGACCAAGCCAAGGTCAAGTCAAATGACGAGTTTGACGGTATATTTGGCAATGATGATAACTTGGAGTACGATCATGATATTGTAGGTGGAAACAATGACTTGTTTTCAGATTTGGGACACACTAACCACTTTGATGATGATGGATTGAAAGATCTAAATATGGATCAAATATTTGAAGGTAGCGGTATTCATGAGCCACATAAGAAGCGTAAGCTGGTGTCTACACATCAAAAGGACTTAAAACGCCAAAAACTACAGGATTTGGTGAAAAAAATGGAGAGCGAGAGGGTTCTGGCCAATATCGCGTTTCATTATCCTGGCTACAACAAGGATAAACCATTCAATTTCCATCTTTTCTTCTTGCCGGAGCCCAAATACTATAAACGGTTGCGTCCTGCATTAGCATATAAACAAAATATCAAACCTTTAATCCCCACAAAGTTGACCTTGGAGGTGGATGTGGACCTGAGAAAATTATTTAAAGCTGGCAAACTGTTTACGACCGAAAACTCATCCAATAACTATAACATAAAGGAAATTACACAAGCTGATTTAGATTTCATCAAAGACTTGGAGCTTAAGGGTGCTCTGAAAGAAGCATTTTTGCGTCAAAATGCCTTTTTAAATCGTGATTGGAGCAATAACGATAAGTTTGCCGATTTTTCTAAAGACTTAATTTTATCGACTACTGACTGGAATGATGATGCCATAATAAATGCGGGTGATAGCAAGTATGTTCCTAGGAGCGCCACTCTTGAAAACAACAACATGGATATAAAGCTTGACGATTATGATGACGAAAATATTTTCAATGGCCAAATTGACTCGGACATAATAAAATTAGATATGAATGATCCTAATCTCTTGTTTGTTCCAGAGAAAAAACCAAAGGCAACCAAGGCAATAATACCAACAAACGAACGGCTCTTGGAACTGAAGTTCAACTTTTCTAATGACAAGGAATATGAAATTTTAAAGAAAAATTATAATACAAAGGTTAGAAGTCAATTAAGCAATCTTAACATTGAGCATTCGTTGCCTGCTTTAAAGCTTCAGCACCCGTACTACAAAGTTAAGCTCAATACCCAAGAATCTCGCTTATTCCATAGACCTCGGTTTCATGTACGTCCAGGTTCATTGGTGAGCTTTTCTCGTTTGAAGTTGCGCAAGAAAAAGAAGGATCGTGGCAAATCCCTTCAAGAAATCTTCTCAAAATCAACGGATTTGACAGCAGCAGACACTGGAAGTTTGATTGGTATGGAGTATTCGGAAGAATATCCTCAAATCCTATCAAATTTTGGTATGGGCTCCAAATTAATCAATTACTATCGTAAAGAGAGGAAAGACGATTCATCCAGACCCAAAACTCAACTTGGAGAAACCCATGTCTTAGGCGTAGAAGATCGCTCTCCCTTTTGGAACTTCGGAGAAGTCGCACCGGGCGATTTTGTTCCAACTTTGTACAATAATATGGTTAGGGCTCCAGTTTTTAAACACGAGTCAAGAAACACAGACTTTTTACTTGTTCGGTCGCAAGGCGCGGGCAATTACCCCAAGCATTATTTGCGTAATATTAATTTTATGTTTGCTGTTGGTAATACATTTCCTGCTGTGGAGGTACCAGCCCCTCATTCTCGAAAAGTTACTAATACTTTTAAAAATCGCTTGAAAATGGTTGTGTTTCGGGTAATGAACAATAAAGGTGTTGCTAGGGTGTCGGTTAGAGATGTTTCGAAGCATTTTCCCGAGCAAAATGATATGCAAAACCGTCAAAGATTAAAAGAATTTATGGAATATCAACGACAAGGTGATGACCAGGGTTTTTGGAAAATCAAAAACAGTGATGTTGTGCCAAATGAGGAAGAAGTAAGAGCCATGATAACCCCTGAAGATGCTTCTTTGCTTGATAGTATGCAACATGGTCAGCAAATGTTGGAGGATACTCAAATTTTATTTGGCGAAGACTCTAAAAAGAAGGAAAGAGAAAAGGAGAAAAAGTCTGATAAGAAAGAAAATGATGATGATATGGGAGATGATAATGATTCCAAAGAAAAAGAGAAGAAAGAGAAGGAAAAAACACGTAAGCCACGCGACCCAGATGCTGAAATTGATATAGACGAGGAATTGGCTCCCTGGAATCTTTCACGAAACTTTATGAATGCTAATCTGACAAAAACTATGCTACAGCTTAATGGCGAGGGTGACCCCACAGGTATTGGTTTAGGGTTCTCGTTTCTTAGGTCTACTCAAAAGAATGGATTCCAGCCTCTTTTTGCACCTATTAAGGAAAATGTCCCTAAAAATAATACTGCAGCATATCAACAACGGCTTTATGAAGCAGAAATCAAAAGAATATGGTATTCTCAACGTAGTTCATTGGTGGATCATAGCCTGAGTGATTTTAATCTTGATACGATATATGAAGAGTATCCTCCTCAAGATCACGTTCAATATGTCCAGCGCAAAATTAAAGAAGCATGGAGAAAAGAGGCCAAACAAGCTGCTGCTGCCGCCGCCGCCGCTGCCGCCGCAGGTACTTCTAACAGCGACAATACGCCTGGCGATAGTCAGATACCCTCACATAAACAAGTTTTGAAGATTACTCGCCGTGTAAGAGATGAGCATGGTGTTGTTCAGCGCCGGGTTGAAACGCTTACAGATCAACGTTTAATCCGTGCATATATTGCTCGCAAGAAACAAATTGAAGATGAATTATTGAAGAATGCTGAAGTTGGTGATATTTTACCTACAAATGATAAAGAACTTAACAAAATCAGACGTAAAGCCTTGGAAGAAAAATTGGCAAACTTGGAGAAACGTGCCAAACAATCGAAGTCCAAGAAACCAGCTAAAGATTCTATTCATGCTGCTGCTGCTGCAGGTGGAACAATCATTGATGCTAATACAGTCATGCTTCCCGATGGTCTGTATGCGATTGGAGGAAAAGGAATTGGAAAAGGTAAATCAAAAACCCGGCGGTGTGCTGCTTGTGGTGCTTACGGTCATATTCGTACCAGAAAAACATGTCCTTTATACTATAAAACCAATGGTGGTGCTAATCTTGCTAAAGGAGGTGCTGCTGGTGCAAGTCCGTCACCTGCCAACTCAACTGCTTCTCCTGTTCAAGGATCTCCTCTTGTTCCTTCTACTGGTTCATCAATTAACAAGTCGCCTGTCCCCCCTGCTTCCCCTGTGCCTGCACCATCTGTATCTCAGTCGCCTACCATGGCTACCAAACCTATACAACCACAAACTTCACAGGCTTCGCCAGATTCTACAAGTAGCTAAACTAAATGTGCATGTTACTAAAAGACGATAATTGGTTGCTGAAATGCATAATAAAGCTTCCGAAACTTCAGTTCTCCATTTGTACTCTATACAATTGTGGTAGACATTGATTTTTTCTGCGGTTTAATGTTACTTAAAATAAATATCTTATAACCCTCGAAGTAATCTTTGTTTCTAGCAGTGAATTTATTAATTATATCAAGCCTAGTGGGTGTATTGTAAGAAGATCTTTCAATGTTTTGAATGAAAATATTGTACATGTGTACTAACAGCACATTAATAATTGATTTAAATAGGGATCACAGTATGCAACTTAATTGATGAGAACTTATTTAATATGGGGATTCGGCACAGACTCATATAACAGTTTAACGCTTTCTCCAAACTAAAGTCATGTATCTAGTCAAAACATTGTTTTCTATTCATAATCCTATTTTTAAGCAATTATAAGAAGTTGTAGAGACAATTTTCTAAAATCTATATGGTGGTCTCTATTTTCTAAACATATGTCTTATCTCCTTTATATAAAAAGGCTATGTGATATTAGTTTTTCAATTGATTAAGAGGCTGAAAGACAAAAACATTTCCAGTATAACTATTCTCATATTTAAAACAAGTTACAATTATTTCAGATAGTCTTATATTAGTCTAAACACTTTATCGCCATAGTGTTGTAATAAGATATGTCTCGGTTATAAACGATGCTAAATTCGCATTCTTTTGAATTATTTTACCACTAATTTATTGATCGTTTTTAAATTAGTAGTGATTTGATTGTTAGTCAGTTTTCCAAGTATATTTCTTAAAATTCGGCTATCATGCTTATTCAAAGCTTCATTGAAAGAATTAATTAATTAATCATGTTATTTCATTATTTTGGGTAATGCATATTTGACAATTCAATAATTGAAAAATATTGTATACAAATAGGCTAATACTTTGTGCGATAGAATTAAAGATAGTAAATGGTAATATATTTGCAAGTAGATTAGTAAAATTGAAATTTTATAGTAACTAGTGATGTAACTAATGAAATATAGGTGGTAAAAAAGACTACCGAAAAAGAGTATAACAATGTTTGCTGGATACTTTTTTAAATAGCTTTTTAAAGAATTATTCTGGTTCATAATTTGAACTATGCTGTGTTTTTGTTGATAAAAACAGGTACTGCTGAAACATAATCCTAAACCAGCACCTTTTTGAGTTACATAGATTTTGCGCATGATACTTTGATAAATCTGACCATATTTTCAAAATTTTACCAAATTAATTAACAAATTTATGTTTTTCCAAGTGATAACTGACAGACAAAAGATAATGGCCCTCATCAAATTAGACCTTATTTAATAAAAACCTTCAATAGTAATTAATTGCAATTAATTATACTCATAATCTAATTACAGGCACAACGAAGCTTATTTAGTAAAGATGAAAAATTCCATGTTCAAGAAAGAATTTTTGTATATTTTGCACCATATCAATCAAATAACTTGCACTTCCACATTGTAAATCACTTTTAAAATTTATATTAAAGCGATCAAGCTTGAATAAAAACTACACATCTTGCTTCCATTCTTATGCTATAAGCATAATAACAATACATATCTTACTAGCTTCCCAAATATCTTAGGTTTGATTATATTAGGAATATTAATATCATGAATAGGGATAGGAAAGGTTCTTAGTAGTTTTAAAAGTTGAACCTTTTATGAAAATTTTATGCTATAACCTAATCAGCTCATGGTTCTTATAACCTCCCTAGTATTATCAAAGAGTTCAATAAAACCACAACCACGAATTTTAATCACATATACCTTTTCCCTTTATATAAAACAGTACAGCATATTACATTATACTGAAGTTTCAACATTCATATTATAGAGATAGACCCACATAATACACTTTAACACATGGTTTCCACATGCCTTCATCACTATTTCCCCAAACTCTCCCTTCTCTTTGCTACAATAAACATAATTTTTTTTACGTCCTCAAATAAATATTCGAATATATGTATTAAAGATTATAATATACAACTAAGCATGGTGACCAATCTTAATGTCTCCGTAGCGTTTATCGCTGTTGACAAATATACGCTTGAAAGTAGAGTTTTTGTAGTAATAGTTGCTCATATAGTAGACGCCAAGCCCGTAAAAAATACCGCCGCCCAAGAGTGCCTTTGTAGTAGTTTGCATTTTATTTATAAGTTATTAGTGTGAATGAATAAAGATATCGAATAACTTTAATGGTCGAGGCTCTTGAGTTCATTTATACTCTCGTCTTGTGCTGAAATCTCATGATTTCAGTTTTTCGCAGTCAAATGATGGAGCTACCAAAAAATGACCAGTTGCTCCATTTTTTTTTTTTTTTCCTTCAGTGCTATTCTGGCAGTGGCCTGACAAGCAACATGTGGGGTGATTAGAGTTAGTTTTGGTATGATTTGTCTTTGTTGCATCAGTAAACGCGCGACCCCTCATGGGGAAGAAGTAACGGTAGAAACTGGCCAATTATAAGCATTGGTAAGTCAAATAAATCTCGCTTGACTGTCCATACTGAGCAGAATTCAATGTAATCACTCTCTTTCAGTTCCAGCAAATTATTCCTTATATAGGGAGATTTAGCAAGTTTGCAGCGTGTAAAGATAGACAGGTGCAAGTTCCCCACTGCTACCGATTTAAATAGAGTGTAGTAGTTTATTATGGAGTCGTCGTCATGCATTAGCTCCACAATAAAAGTGCGTTTGTCGAGGATATCACTTGACGTATATCCTAAAAGACTGAGCAAGTCGCTGGTTATGTTTACAATTTCCCCAGTGCGGCGCCAAATAATAGTGGGGGATGAGTTGAGGTGACAAAGTCGCTGGTAGTCAAGTAGCGAGCGTTGGAAGGACATCTCTAGAAATTGAAAATCTAATGGCTTCAATAACAGCTTATGAGCGGAGATAAAAGTGGGCCGGTAGCTGGCAATTAACTTTAAAATGCGCACTAATCTCTGACGCTTCTCTTGGCGAAGATGTGGTTCCAAATCGTTGCCCAGAAATCGCATTTTGAGAAATTTGGTAAGTGAGTGGTATGATTGCGGATAGTCAAAAGCCACTATGTCTCTGGAATAGATATCATTAACTGTTTGGTACAAGTGTGTGGTTGCCAAGGGGGAGACATATTCGTCAGGGTCCGAGGGCTCAGTTCCTAGGGAGATGAATGGCCGCGAGTCTTTGATACGCTGAGACCTTTTACCTCTTGTTTTCGACAGAGAAATGGTGCATTTTTGTTGATTAGGGTCCAAGAGTTCTTGTACTGATATTGTTTCTGGAGGAGCCGCTTCGGGTTGTATGGGCTGCTCCCTCCCATTCACTATGTAGTCCGGAACTGCTGGAGTGAAGACTGCGGGAGACACATTTTCGGGAACCGAGCTGTTATTTGAAGGAGATGGCGATGTAGGTTTCGACTGTAGTAAAATATCGCCTAAAACAAGATACTCTTGGTTCATATAAGCTGAATTAAAAATGCTATTGATTGAAAGTGGCACTTCCTCCTCTTCCTCTACTGACACAGATGACTGAGCACTCATGGATTCACCAAAGAGCCTAAGTAGAACATCATTAGTTGTATTAAGCATGGTGTTGCTAGGATATTTAGAAATCACGTCTTCTTGAACCTCATTCTTCACTTGTTGGTCCACGATATTAACCGCAGTTTTTACCGAAGGATCTAATGCTGATTCGGGCAGAGCTGAATCCAGTATGCTACCACTATTAACCAGTTCGCCACTTACCTCTTTGACCAAGTATTTGGCTCTTTTTCTGACCACATTACGACATTCATGAGCGAGGTTTCGCTTGACACAATTTTTACATGGTCGCTCATTGGAGCATTGCAAGTGTTTCTTATGGCAATAAACACAAGCGTGAGCCGCTGGACGTCGGTGTCGCTTTTCCAGAGGACTCAAACGTTTAGTCATCACTATAACATCGCTTGTTTGATTCAAGTCTGGAGTGGGATGGGGCTCGACGCCGTTTTTCTATCAAAATTTCTGGGGAACATATTGTGCCCCGGCGAGGTTCGGAATTTATTTTAGCGAACCCTAAAATTGCCGGGTTTTAAAAAAAGGCTGAATTGGAAGAGGTGCACTATGGAGGATCAGATGAACATTGAACAATATTTGCCATAAACCTCATTAACTGTATATGTTGACTTTTTAGACGAAGGAAGGTGGCAAAAGAAAAAAAATACAAGAACAATAGGTTGAAAAAATTTAGAAATTACCGAATTTGTTAATGAGAATTGAATATTAGTTCATATATAGAAGGTGAATATATATTAAATATATGGGAGTCAATAATGTTTTTGAATTGAATAAAAGAACTAAATATCCCAAAATAAAAATAAAATTAGTACTAGCAACATATATGATGTAATAGTTGTTAATACAATTAAACTTTTGAGTATGTATGCCGCAATTTTCATCGATTTGAGAATAAGTTTTTTTAATCATATTCCTTCAAGACTTTTTAATAACATGTTGTAGATTTAAATAATATAGACTCTTTAGGTATGGTCTCATTATAATATATATTATCACCATGACAAACCTATCCAAAAAAGCTATACTTCAGCACTAATATTTAAATTGATACAACCATAGTTTTAATAATAGACATAAACTAGATTGATAATAAATCTTTATAAGAGAGCTAAGAGGAGACTAACATCGGTATTGGCACTATATTGAATATCTATAAAATGTCGAGAAGGAAGTTTATTAATATAAATTTTTTTTAACAAAGACTAAGATGTTTGATATAATTGATATTTGGCTTATAATACATTTATTTTAAATCATTGGGTATATGAAATACCTGCCATATATGATATTGACAATATGCAGCACTCAGAAGATCCAATTTTTTCAACTAAAGTCAATCAATAATCTATAATCCTTGATTGCACTTATTAAATCTCAAACACCTTTTATTCAATATTTGGTTTACAAATATTCTCAAAAGTTACATGATCTCCTTTTTCTCTAAACTGAATAATTGAAAGTATTATATGCTCATACAACATATTATCATTGCCTCATCTCACATGCCTATACTACCTGATTTTATATTAATATGTATTAAACTTCATTACATAATCATAAATTTAGGCTCTATTACATAATCTTAATTTTCTAAATTCTATTACATAATCTCGTTATCTCGATAATATTAATATCGGATCGACTTTCTCATTTGGGATAGTGTTTCAACGTCGATTATATAAAGACTTGAACGAGACCTTATCCTTGAACTGTACCCTATGTCTCCCTCCAAAGTTTTTGTTACTGGTGCCTCAGGATTTATTGCTCAGCATATTATTAAGCTTTTCATTTCAAAAGGCTATTTTGTGGTGGGCACAGTTCGCAATTCGGCCAAGGGAGAGCTCTTGAAACAGTATTTGCAAACGGATCAATTTAACTACGAAATTGTTCCCGACATTGCAGCTGATGGAGCATTTGACCAAGCATTGAAGAAGCATTCCGACACTGCCTATTTATTACATACAGCGTCGCCATTTTTCTATGATACCGTTGACCCTGAGCATGATTTGGTGATACCTGCAATCACTGGAACCAAAAATGTCCTTGAAGCAGCACACAAGTACTGTCCTGGCATTAAAAAAGTAGTCATTACATCTTCAGATGCTGCTATCTACTCTTCTGTTGATGAGCGTAATGCAGCACTTTCATTTGATGAAGATAGCTGGAACAATATTACTTACGAGGAAGCAATTAAAGAACCCATTGCAGCATATTATGGAGCCAAAGCATTTGCGGAACGCTTGGCATGGGATTTTGTAAAAAAAAATGATGTCAAGTTTAGCTTGGTATCCGTAAACCCGGCGTATGTTTTTGGGCCTCAGGCTTTCCCAGGGGAGGTAAAGGAAAAGCTTAACACTTCTAATGAGGTGATTAACACATTGATAAAATTGGGTCCAAATGATGGCTTTGAACTTGAAAAAGCTAGTTTTATTGATGTCAGAGATGTCGCTAAAGCTCAATTGGCTGCAGTTGAAAATGAAAATGTTTCAGGCAAGAGACTTTTCCTCACCAATGGTCAATTTAGCACTCAAATGATGCTAGATGTTATTAATAGCAACTTTCCAGAGTTAAAGGGGAAGATTCCTATTGGAAAGCCTGGGTCTGGAATAGAAGATATCAAGACATTGGCAAAAACAAACAATGATCGTACTCGCAAATTGCTTGGATTCGAATTCAATCTGTTTGAGAAAGTTATTACTGATACTGCTGACCAAATACTCAAGGCCAAGCTTTGATTATTTACTATTTATTAACTGTTAATTGAGTCTTGATGATATGTCTCAATTGTTTATATGCTTCTATTTTCCTAATGATGGCTATGTCTATTATATGCCATAAATGTAATCACAATTATAACATCGTAGATACTCTTGAGAGAACCTGCTGCTACAAAAGTGGTCCATTGCAAGTTCATATGAGTAAGAGTACCGACAATTGAAGGACCAATCATCGAGGCTAGTGTCTTGACAACATTTACCCAGCCAAACACCACTGTACGCTCGCTATCAGGGGTTAGTGCTGCTAAAAAGACATGTTTGGGTGCAACATCCATTGATTGCATCAGCGCACGAGTTACCAAAAGCGCCATGGTTACTGTTAGCGAGGAGGGTAACGGCAAACAGGCCAACATTATGGAGGCAGGCAAGTGGGTTGCAGACATTGTAACAACGGCTCCCAACCGTTTTGTAAGCGATGTGCTTAGCAATGACATAAATCCAGAAACAATTCCAACAACAAAGAATACAGATCCAAGGTATGTAGGCAGCACCAAAAATTTGTTCTTAAGATAGTAGGTTTGCCACGATAACGGAGTAAGCGAAGAAGCAAACGCATCAATTGCAAACAATAGTGATAGTTTTAGTACAAGGGTGAGTGTATTTGGCAGAAGCTTTGGTAAGAGAGATTTGAAAAAACCAGCTTTCTTTGCAGGAGTCTTTTGTACCAAGGATGTAGCCTCATTCGCAGTTTCGACATGCTGCTCGCTATCATTGCTTCTTTCACCAAGTTGTTCGCTCTTAGCTTCAATATCCTTTGAAATAAACAAGGACAACACAAATGTAACAATCAGCAATAAAGCAGCGCCAAAAAACACGAATTGATAGGCTAGCATAGTCAGAAAGCCCAGTTCTGTAGCAATATCGACAATCCTTCCTGCCAAAGCAGACCCAACTGCTCCACAAAAGAGTCCCAAAAAGGTGTACCACGCATAAATGTCACTACGATGTTCTGACAGGGTCAACAGAGCCAAAGCACTTTGCTCAACCAGTCTAAATGGGCCAACTTCACCACCCAGAGGTGTTGCTATGCCCAAAAATGACACAACCACTAGTACCCATGGCACAGGGGAGCTCGCAAACGCCATGAACGTAACAAACATGCTGAGAGTTGATAACAACAAGACGAATTTGCGTCCTAGCTGGTCTGCTGCCATGCATAATACAAATGAGGTGATCAAGTCTCCCAAAAAGGTTGCAGACATCAAGAACCCGATGTAGCGCTCATCGAAGTTGGCTTCACGCAAGTACAATGCGAAAACGAGCGCAGTTCCACCAAAAGCCACCAAGCGTACCATCCTCAATAGGATGAGTATATGGACATCTCTCTTTGCCAGCAAGAGAGTAGATAGACCAATCTCACTAATGAATCTTTGTATTAGCAACATGGAATAGGGTTTAAGCGACCACTAACCGTAAAAACCAATAAGTTATATAAGGGGAACACTATTTTATTGATACATAGCGAACACGTGGGTCGAGAGCCTTTTTAACACTACGTAACTGCTATGACTGTTGAAGGGTTTACTATTGCAGAAAAGGAAATACAGTAAAGAAATGGGACTATAGTGAATATATAAGACTATCGGTTACTGGTTCCAAATTTGGGTAAAATGACGAAGTATGCGACGAAATGCCTGCCAAAGGGTGGTATAACCTCCATTTTGGAGGAATCTGTTTAGTTTGGCACGGACATAAAGGCTTTCGATGATTTAAAGATTAATGCTATTATAAAATTTAAACACCGATTGAACACTGGGGAACAAACGTGATAATGATGAATTATGGCGGAATGATCTCTAGATGATCCTTAAAAAAATGTCCTTATAAAAGTCTGGTACAATCCTTGGTAGTCGATAGCTCTGTAGGTCTTAGAGCGCCATGACTGGGAAGAAATACTGATGTACTTTATCAATGAACAGATAGAAGAACACTGAAGAGCATAAATTGTATTGAAGGTATAGTATTATATCTCCCAATGTAACATACTACATAAGCAATTGGTCTTTATTGCTGTTGCGAAATTTCAATTTACAGGACTGCGGCAGTTTTGTTGTATTTGACTCAGCATTAAAGCTAGTAGTACAGAAAGATACATCTTAGCGACGTGTGCTACTTAAAGCCATACTTGCATTCGGCAGTGTCTTTATGGTAAATAATTTATATATGATAAAGTAGTAACATCCTAGGTACGGAACTTCTAAACACTCTCATTGATAGTTTGTTGAATAATATAACTTTTTTTCGGTATTTGCAGTATGGTGTAAACTTCCTTTGTATCACTCACTGTACCTTTTATTTGGGTGCAAAATCTATTGCTTTCGCCAATTGTGTCTAGCATGTTACCTTTTTCTGAGAACTGTTGGCTGACCATACAGATTTTTGGTGTGTAGTAAGCACACTGAAGATATTATACTTCTGAGCCTTGTATAGTGAGACATCTGTCGATAACTTACATAACGATATACGTATAGAGGTTGATTATATAATGATATACCCATTCTACTAGTTTTTATTAACAGCACATCAATGTCGGTAAATTTTCTTGTTGGAGCTCTAAGTAACACCGAGAATATTGGTACTAACAGGGGAAAAGGCCAGAAGAAGTATCTTTCTTTTTATTTACAATAAACAGAGGAATTTGCTTTAGACAATTAATCCCAATTGTACCTACTGACACAAATATATTTCACAACAGAGTTATGTGTAGTGGTAGAAATAAGTTACAAATAGCGTCTAACGCAAACAAGTTTTTAGTGATGAAATGTCTGTAAAGAGTTTATTATAAAAAAAAGCTAAAAGTACCAAAGGATTCACTTTATCATATTTAAGCCAGTGGTAACCACATCAAACAGACACTTTGTCAATGCTCTTACTGAATCTTCAATCAAGTATGGCTTTTTTTCCGCAAAAACTACAATCCTTCATCTCTACTATATTTTATGACTTGACCATTGGTTAACATTCTTTTAAGTTTTGACAAATACAAACATCTTTCTTCTTGGACTTTCTTTTTCCACTTTTCTCAATGTATTCACTATCATTTTAATTGTATCTGTAATCATTTTAATTGTATCTGTAATCATTTTAATTGTATCTACTATCATCTCCAATAGCCATCATCTTTTCTTTTCCTGGTCTCAGCAGTTACTAAATTTTCAAGAGCAACCGGGAGCAGGTAAAGAATATGGCTAACCAGGCTAATCAATGCGATCCGCTTAAAAACCCACAAACAATCAGATCTCTACAAAAGCAAACCTACCACTGAAATACAGCAATCTCACTGCAAATTAGCCAAATTACCATCGTATATGATCTATATAGCTACTAATAAGATTAGCTTGCCTATCTCTCTTTAACTAATTATAAACTTTGACAGAAAAATTGGCTTAGCTCAAATTATCAACTTTCCAAAGCGATCTCAGTCATAGAGCAAACACCCTCTTGTATCCAATCTCTTTAAGTCATTTCCACAAAACAATGCTGGCCAATTAATGTTCTTTTTCTTTGAACGCTCATTTCCTTCTCTGATAGCTGACCAAATTTGCGTGTTCTGATCTTCGAAAATGTAATCATGAGATGAGTAGCAGTCCAGTTGATTGATATATCCACCAGTGGACTTTTACTTTTTACACTACGTCATAGGAACATTTTCTATACTCAACATACACTTTAATAGTTTTTACAGTGATATTTTAGCGCCATAGCTGCTCTCAACGGTTTTTGTGAATCATACCTAGACTGGTCGTTGGATCTGATTCATTTCGATAATGCCATCCAAAAGCCCCCCAACTTTAAGAAAAACAACAAAACAGCGGTCAAGATATGGATGCGCGGAATGTAAGAAAAAACGCATCAAATGCGATGAGCAGAAGCCTCGCTGCGGAAAGTGTGCTAGAAAAGGCATCAATTGTGATTATAGCATCACAGTTCAATTCAAAGAGGACTTAGAAACAAAAGGTTGCGCTTTTGGCAGGGAGGGAATATGGCTGAAATACGGGACAAAACACGAAGACCTTGTGGAATTGGGCAAACTAGCTAAATACCAGCCAATCCAGAACTCTAATAATCTCTACTTTATCAATGCTGGAATGGGAGATGGCACTCGAAGAGAAAGAATTCATCGCAGCATTTCGTCTTCTATTGTACCGGTGGATGTAATGAAATCTGTGGGAGATATACTGATGCTTACATTTGCTCTTAACTACTGGGTAGAGTATGTCTCGCCTATTCTTAATCCTGTTGCTTGTGGAACAGTGTCTTCCAAATTCCCTATTCAGAAAACTGTCAATATTGAAGGAGGGTTAGATTTAGGATCAATGATTCAGTACTCACAGAACCAGAGCCATCTATTTTACTTGATTTTGTCACTAGGTCTGACTTACCTTGCCAAGGTAGACACTTGTTCGCAAAATGAGTGGGAAGAAGCAGCTATTAAATACCAGAAAATGGCCATGGGAAATTTGCAACCACAGCTAGCGCAGATAATGGGTACCGATCAACCGGTCGGGTTGTTTCAGACCGATACAATTATTTCATTATTATTTCTAATTCTTTTTGAGCTTGCAAATGACTGTAGTTCAATATGGGCAGATTACTTTTGGGGTTGCTGGCATTTAATACGCAACAAAAGAATTGAGACCCCGGAATCTCCTTTGGAACAGGCACTTCTTGAGTTTGCACTAGAGTTTATCAACTACCAAGGCTCAATTGGCAGAACTGCATGCAAAGCTAAAAGAGCAGTGTTTCCTAGCAAAATCTACAATGAGCATGAAGTTTCATTGGTACCGTGGATGGGTTGCGATCAAAGATTATTATCTATTATCGAAGATATTACCGACTTATCCTTTGAAGTGTGCCGTGACGAACATTTTATTTCCCAATGCAAGGACGTATCAAGACGACTAGATCTCATTGGATTGGGCATTCTAGACCCTCTTTTGAATGATCACACCCAGGATTTTGACTTCTCGGGCCTGCAGTTTTGTTTTCTCCTTGGATGCGAAATCAAGCGCATTGCCACTTCCATATACTTGAACTGCTGTCTTCTCGGGGACACCCCACAAGATGAACATATCGAAAAGTATGTCAAACTCATTATTCGTGTACTGGCCACTATAGTTGAAAACAATAACTCAAAGTGGCATTCGACCCTTATTTGGCTGGTGTTTGTAGCTGCAGCTGAAATATCTAGCATCAGTCCCGATTGTGACTCATTGAGGTATCAGACATTGCTGATATTGAATAAATTGGAGCAAAGCACATGGGGAAATGTTAACAAGACCCGAAACCTTATATTAGATATATGGAAACGGCGTGATTTAGATATACGTGATGAAAATAGTATGGGGTATATTAATAAGAAACAAACAAAAAGAAAAGCCAATGACTGGGAGCACTATGTTGTTAATAAAAAAATTGTTATATCAATGGCTTGAATTGAAAGGGAGTAAAACTTAAACTGTAACACTTTGAGTCTCCAACATTAAAGTTATGATTTGAATTGAGTTGCTGACTTGATTTAGAAATTTGATTTATTTTGGGTATTTGACTATAGAATCAGGGAGTTGTGTTAAATTGAAGATTTGACTTTGCCAGTGAATTTGGCTTTACCCTAAGATTTTGATTTGGTTTGAGAGTTTGACTTTACCTGAGAGTTTACTTTCGTTTGAAGATTTGACTTTACCTGAGAATTTGATTTGGTTTGAGAATTTGATTTGGTTTGAGAATTTGATTTGGTTTGAGAATTTGAATCCTTCTGGGGATTTGATTTGATTTGTGGATTTGAATCCTTCTGAGAATTTGATTTGATTTGTGGATTTGAATCCTTCTGAGAATTTGACTTTGCCGGAGAATTTGACTTTACCTGAGAGTTTGCTTTGGTTTGAATATTTGGCTTCGCCTGAGAATTTGATTTTGTTTGAAGATTTGACTTTTCCAGAGTAATTGATCTGATTTGAGGACTTGACTTTACTTGATGGTTTGTTTTAATTGAGGGATTCGACTTGAATTGAAAAGATGACTTCAATTGTGGAATAACAACTGATTTATACACTTTAGTATCCTTAATTGTCGTCTGTTTATAAGTCATACACTCAATTACTTTGGTGCTTGGATTCCGAGTTTTGTTTGACATTTTTTATTCAATAATAACTTTCAATGCTATGAAGTGTATTATTTTGAAGTGTACTTTCAAGCGATATTTGCTATTTATAAAAACTTTGGATGTGATAATTGCCTAATATTCATCATAAAGCTTATTTTGAAGTATGAGGAAATGCCTCTGCAAACAGGATATTAATATTTAGATAATTTCCCACAACACAAGCCCCTTTAATAAGTTAAGGTTAAAATAACCTCTAAGTGACTACAACAAAATATTGATAAATCCAATAACAACCTATTTTATTAAAACAGATAAAACTATAATGCGAATATTTTGGGACATTTCAACTGGTTGCTTACAGCTCTAGCGATAATTTCCTTTGATCGAGAAATCAATACAATTAAGACTAGTGTGAAACACTAATATTTTAAATGGCCAAAACTATAAAAGACAAATATTTCAAATGATTAAAATGCAATACATTCAGATTAAATGCCATTACTTTGAATATAAAACTACTCTCAGAAGCATATATCATGTCATATTATTTTCCCCTAAATAAATATATTGTTATACAGACCAATTTATATATAACATTAACCGTCCAGTCGATATGCAGCTCAAATGGTTTTATTGCAACAACTCAGAGTCGGTCGTCAATTGGCTATCTCATTTTAACCACCTGCTAGGGTTAATCTTTTTGTGTAGCATAAACGGGCTCATTTGCTAGAAATCCCATACTGTATCAATTCAAACCCCGAAAACGGGTGCAAATCTATTTGATCAAATCTAGTACTACAACAGACACCACATTTCTTAATGAAATCAGCGTTTAAAACACCCAAAACTTGGTTATATATTCGGTTTAATACCACATTCAGTCGGAATGCAAGCTCTTGTGTTAGCAAAGATGCCCATAAAGATATAGGACTTCACAATTGGCCTAAGCTGAAGCAGCCTACCCCCCATGAAATATTTGCTATTGAGGCTAAAGACTACAATATTCTGAGTTTGGAAATGAAGAAGCGACTTAAGTCAGTTTACAATCGTTATGTCAAATTATACCACCCTGATGTTAATCAAAACAAGCTGATTACGGATGCAAACGGGTGTGAATTGAGTTCAGACGCCAAAAGAAGGAGGTTTTTGGCCATCCAGGAAGCTTATGATATATTACGCGATCCTAGAAGACGCCAAGCGTACCAGACATTCAAAACAACCTCGTGGAATGAGCATGCCAAGCACAATCCACAACAAAATGAGGCATTTAGTAAAGCAAACTTTGACGTGTTTAGACGTGCCAATGCACACCGCCGTGCTTATAACTTTGCAAATGACGAAGCTTTCTGGCAGGCTGGTACCTGGGAAGATTATTATCGTCTCAAATACAAGCGGTCGCCGCCTACAAAAGAAGAAATGGACAAGAATAAGTATCGCATTTTGGCGGTGGTATTACTGATTGCTACTTTGGTATTTGGGTTACAAGTGATGGCAGCAGTGGATCTGAGCCAAAAACGCCAATTGGCTCTTGCACAAAAACATAAACAGAGTGTTTTGGATTTGAACCAGAGCCTAGACAACTACGGAGCTGGTGATTCTCCGGCACATCGGCTTGAAAGATTTCTCGTTTCAAGACGGCTGAGTTTGTTGGATAACAATGAAATTTCGGAAAAAGCGCCTTCTCGGCAATACCTGCAAGAGGACAATATTCTCATGACTCGATATGCTAAGCAAAAGGTTAGTAAATGGGATGACACTGGTGATTCCCCTGATTTATAACATCCCCAATACTCCCGGCGTTTGATTTTAGATTTTGCCCAAGTATATCACAAAAAAAATTGAAAGGAAGATGGCTTTATGTTATCATCAGTGTGCAATTATGGATTTTATGATACCAGAGACTGTTCTCAACTTGAGCAACATCCGTCTCTCTTTACAGAGAATGGAGGACACCATATTATTTGGACTAATTGAGCGGTCACAGTACACAGAGCTGTTGCTGGTTTACGAAAAGGGTATGTTTGACATCCCTGGTTCTACAAATGACTCTTTTTTAGAATGGCACTTGAAGGAAATGGAGAAGTTGCAGCTGCAGCTCCGTAGATATACCGCTCCAGATGAGAACCCCTTTTTTCCTGAGGTATTGCAGACTCCTATCTTGCCAGAAGTCGACTATCCCAAGATTTTGGCCAATTACTCGAAGGAAATTAGTGTTAATGACCAAATAAAAGATTATTATGTTCAGTCTATTGTGCCAGCGGTTAGCTGTGGCGAGGGCAACCAAAACGACACATTAGGTTCTGTGCTGGTTACCGATATCGAGTGCTTACAATCTATATCTAGACGTGTTCATTTTGGCAAGTTTGTTGCAGAGTCGAAGTATCAGAGCAATAAAGAGCTATACATTCCCTTGATCTTGAAGAAAGACACCGAAGCAATTGAAGCAAGCATTACTAACTCTACTGTTGAGGACCAGGTTGTGGAGAGATTGAAGCTCAAGGCTGAACAGTATGGTACTGAGCCACAACTGGGAAAAAACCAGAGCAAAGTTAAACCTGAAGTTGTTGCAGGGTTGTACCGCAAACTAATTCAATTAACAAAAGTAGTTGAGGTTGACTACTTACTTCGGAGGTTGGAAGATGAAGATCCAAATATTGTTCAGAAATACAATGGGAATTAAGCAATTATATAAATTATACTGCTATGCGTTTGTGACTCAATATATAATTTAACTTTTTTACATTTCAAACATCTTTTTGGAGTGCTTTGCCAATGGTTTCGGGATTACAGAGAGACGCTTTATTTGAACGGTCGAATAAAAGGCAATATTTTGAAATGAACCATTGCGTACAAAAGACTCCGAAACATTTGGTCTATCGGTACAGTTTCGCGTGTAAGTATGAATGGTAAGCTTTACCTCTTTCTTGTTGTGAACAATTGATAATTTACTAAATATTGTGCTTCTTAGCTCTATTTGGTCGATATTCACAATCATGTGTTGATATCATCTTTTTACTATTGTGATTTAATTCACGCAAATAGCTAAAATTAATACAAACATGAATGATAGAACACCTTGTGTCATACCCAGCTGTCGCAATAGAATAAAATATTTTAGGCTTTTGCAATTTGGAATCAACAGAATAATGAATTTTGGATTTAGATGAAAAACACATGTTCACAATTGCCTCATAAGGATTCCTGAAAATAAAGTCAGCTTATTGGAACAATTTTCTATGGTATCAACCTGGTAATGTACATTAATAAAAGGTGAATTTCTTCAAGCTTGAAAGCTTAAAATCAAAAACCCTGGCTTATCGTCAAGCCCAAAACCTTAATTTCACCATTACAGCAATTCATTAATGTGTATTACAAAATTGAAAAGACAACATTGGCAAAGCAACTGCCTTTTGGGATATTAAATTATGAATAAATATCTAATACGAGCTTAAGTAAATCGGAAGAGCATGATGCAAAAAATAGGAAAATGCTAAATTTATACTAAATGATATGCCTTTGCAGTATCAAAACACTTTTTGAATTAAAATTTATTAAGTATTGACAAAACAAAGCTTTTCCTGAACTTTGCAGAGAGTTGTTAATAATCTATTTGGGTCTTTTACCAACAAAGCTCACTAAAAACAGCGCTTTCAATGAAGTGCAGATTTTACAAATAAAGCATAATGATCCATGTACTACAAATATCGGCTCAAAGACATTTGTTATAAACAAAAAACAGATGCTACAGATAAAATAAGATTCTTTCAATAAAAAACAATCTTTTGAAACATTGGCTAATGATGCAGACCAAATACTAATTACTCCTAACGAAACGCTACCAGATACTATCAAAATTTTTAATTGACACTAAGCCTTATTATACTTATCATATTTCACTCAACAGTTAAAATCATTCTTCATGGGAAACATCCACGTGTGTCTGCACTCACCAAAACAAGACAACTGATACGCTTTATAAATTGTGCGTTCGACTTGTACGAACCATGGGTACAGGCTGAACTACACATGTTACGTAGTTTTGCCTAGACTTTGCAATTCATAACAGCAAATGCTAGCCAATGCTTTCTACGCTTTCTTTTTCGTATTAGTGGAATTGGCTAATACCAAAGGCCAACGTGCTCCTGGTAGTGGTGGGGAAGGTTGGCCACGTTGATGATAAAGAGTAAACGATTTGCAACATTTTGCCATTTAACACGACTTAGGCTTTTGACTACACCAAGAATTGGTATAAGTACCACGTTGTTTGCGCTGTTCATCAAAGAAGTACCTTCTGTCATCCAATCTATATTCGAAATCTAAAAAGAAGTTTTGCTACAATTAGCGACTACTACTTAAGTCTAATAAAGTGTTGCAAATGATGAGTTTCGAATGGTTGCAACAAACCAGTAGTTTGCCCACTATAATAGTGGCATTGTGTTTAATGGTAGTTATACCAGCCCTATTCATTCCTTCATTTAGAGCATCTACTTATCCAGTACTTGTTTTTGCTTGGGCTTGTTTTGTTAAGCCGTTAATGCCCAATTCTACTGGCAGTAGTCAACAACAAGCTTTGGAGCTTTTTTATAAGAACCAAGCGCATGTTTATGATAAAACTAGAAAACATCTTCTTCGTGGACGAGAAGAATGTTTACGTCTTTCGTTTGCACATTTAAGCCGTAAACGAAACTTGGTGTGGATTGATGTTGGTGGCGGAACTGGGTCGAACTTGGAATTGATGAACAAAATTGCGAATATTCAACGTTGCTTTGCAACTGTATACTTGGTGGACTTGTCTCCTTCATTGTGTGAAGTAGCACGCAAAAGATGCGTAGCCAATAACTGGACAAATGTCCAAGTTGTATGTGCTGATGCTTGTAACTTTGAAATTGAACATGACAAGGCAGATTTAATAACATTTTCTTACTCTCTTTCTATGATTCCAACATTCAATGCTGCTATTGATAACATTGTGCCAAAGCTTGACCCTTCAGGAATTGTAGCTTGCGTGGATTTTGGTGTTCAACTGCAAGACACTGGTATGGGACGCATTAGCACTTTAGGTGGCTCAACTCATCGTCATGTCTCCTGGATGCTTCGCAATTTCTGGCGCATTTGGTTTGAAGCTGATCGTGTGTTTTTGGACTCGGCTCGTCGAAATTACTTAGAGTACAAGTTTGGAACTGTGAAGTCGTTTAATACTCGCAATAAGTTACTTGGTAATATTCCATATTATATTTGGATCGGCTGTGATAAGAATCGCTCAATTCAACTTGTACATCGTATAAACTGTTTAGCGACAGAATCTCCATACTTGGCTCCTTCTCAAATTGAGGATGCCAAGACGACAAAACCAACTAGTAAAGGCCATGAAATTGCCTTACAAAACTTGCAAAAGAACTTACCATATCCATCAATCTACTATCAGAGAGAGATATGGAGAGTTTATTACGATGAGCAGAATCCATTGCACCATCAATTTAGAAACCAGTATATTTATGCTTTTACGTGGGAGGACCCTCGCGAAGATCACAATATTCTCAATTTTAGTACCAATGACACGGTATTGGCTATTACTCTGGCTGGTGATAACATTTTACTGTATGCGCTGCTTGCAACCGCTCCGCGTCGTATTCATGCTGTGGACTTGAACCCATGCCAGGGTCATCTCTTGGAGCTTAAATTGGCAGGTATTAAAGCGTTAAATCATGAACAGATGTGGCAGATGTTTGGGGATGGCAAAGATGCCAATTTCCATAACTTATTGCTCGATAAGTTGGCACCGCATATGTCCTCAGAGGCTTTTCAGTACTGGATGGATAAGGGAGGTAAGGCCTTCAATCCAGAAGGACCTGGCTTTTATGATACTGGCTCCACGCGCTGGGCTCTTCGCTTTGCAAGAATAGTATTTACTATATATGGCAAGCATCATTACGTACAAAAGCTTTGTCACTGCACTGGTATTGAAGAGCAGCAGCAGATTTGGAACCAGCACTTGCGTCCTACCCTACTCAATCGTGTTATCGGAACCTTTTTGGTAGGAAACCCCATATTTCTTTGGAAAGCATTGGGAGTTCCAGCTAATCAGGCAGCTATGATGGGGCTGTCAGTATTCCAATACGTGGCAGATACATTGGACCCTGTTGTACTGAACACTCTCATCTCGAGAGACAATTACTTTTACTATTTGACATTGCTAGGTCGTTACTCCTACGACAACTGTCCTGATTATCTAACGTTGAAAGGATTCCGCCGCCTTTCCTCGAGCAAGAACAGCGCCATAAATAATATTCGGGTACATACTGATACTTTAAACGACGTTTTTGTTCGTCTCAAGGAAGAACTGCTTACAATTGCTATTATCATGGATCACATGGATTGGTTTGACCCCCAAAGTAAGGATGCAATTGAAGAGATTCTGGCTTTGAAAAACAGCCTCTGCCCTGGGGGGAGAGTCATGTTGCGTTCGGCATCACAAAACCCATGGTATATAGCCACTTTTGAATCATTGGGATTCAAATGCGAAGCTGCAGCAGTTCGTTTAAGTGGTGAGTTGATTGATAGAATTAACATGTATGCATCAACATGGGTATGCACTAAACTTGATATAGAAAGCGCTGGTCGCAGAATTAGTAGCTTGGAAATTTGATGTAAGCTTTGGGTGCAAAAAAAGCAAGTTTGGCCACATCAAAATTGAGTACGGCTGTAAAGAAGGTATATTTTTTCATCTAAATGAGGTTAGAAGCTTAAGACAAACAAAACTGAGCGGTGTTTGAAACATACAGCTTAAAACTGGAATTGCATTGTTAGTAAACAATAGTTATTACAACGTATTGATATAAGCACTTATCTTAGAGTGGACATTTATTAGTATTGAAGATATTCTTTGCTATACTTATATTAGTATATATACTATATTTTTAATGCCATATTTGCTAAAACCTAAAACCATCACACACGTAGTGTTTTATAATAGCTAAGTTGGGTAGGATTCAGAAAAATGCTAACGCCTATAGCTGTAATGTACGACAAAAAAGGTGTTTATTCATTTTATCTATTTGTAACGATTCAATTAGACTTTAGTACTATATAAATATCCAGAATTCATTTCAATATCTTGAAATTATTTGAATTCAGTTTAATTTTATAGAAGTAAACTTAGGGTCACTTTATTAGTACTATAGCATAATTTATCATCAATGATGTCATAATGTTGAGGCCAAATACGCTAAATCGAATTATATCTCTGCACAGCTAATTTATGCTTATTGGATTCAATATAAACCAATCAGTTCATGATCTCAACTTTTTTAAAATCTTTCTTTCAATCGTCTCATCTATACCTTCATTTGCTTCATCCTCATTTTCTCCTCCTTTTTTAGTCTCTTTGAATTTGTTAGTAATGGCATATGAGCCCCGGCATATATGGTGATCGTAAGTCGTTTGGCTCGTCCACCATTTATCCATTTATAACGACAATTTTCACCAACAATCATTGTAAAGAGCCCGTTTTCTCAACTTTACTATCATTATTGTTGTAAATCTGTTACTTTGGGTCTTTTAATCATAAATTAGGTTTTTTCAAAAAATTTCTAAGCTTCAAGAATGAGCCATCAATTCGAAATTGCATTTGCAGTCCCCTTAGAGTGCGAGCTGTGTGTCCAGACGGTAGGAGGTGCACTTGATAAGGTTCAGGGAGTGACTAGCTATGACATTGATCTTAAAGCTGAGCGGGTTACGACTCATGGTGTAGCACCTCCAAGTATCATAGCAAGGGCTATTCAAGAGACTGGCAGAGACGCTATTATTAGGGGAACCGGAAAGGCAAATCTGGCAGCGGTGTGTATTATCGAGCTGTTTGACAAGAAAGAGTCCTTCATGCCAGTGAAGGGATTGGCGCGGATCGTGTCGGTGTCTCCCGAGGACGTCTATGTAGATCTCACACTCAATGGGTTACCAAAGGGTACATATTATCCCAGTATACGCAGTAGTGGTGACACTTCACAGGGAGTTCTTTCTACTGGTAATGTGTTTTGCTCTCTAGAGCCTGTGCAAGTTACGACTCCGCTGGATAAAACTACAACAATTGGGTCTATTGGAGCTGCGACTCACGAAACAAACAACCAGTTATTCCTGGGTCAAGGCTTTTTGCATGCTGGTGTGCCATTGAGCTCTTTGATTGGACGCAGTATTGTTGTTCTGTCAAGTCAAGACCAACTAAATTCTTCTGACTTTGGAGGAGTGATTGCTCGTTCAGCTGGAGTATGGGAGAATGATAAACAAGTCTGTAGCTGTAGTGGGAAAACAGTATGGCAAGAAAGAGCTGATGCAGTTTCTCGCGGAATAGCTTGAAATATTTGAAACTAGACTTCAAAGGGCGCTGAACAGACTTAAAGGCGGACGGGGGAAGAGTACAAAATATATTGCCTATTAAAAAGAAGACAGGTTATTGATTGAAAGTGGTGATTCTTGTTTTGTTATTGTTTTAAAAGTCGACATGAGCGTACAAGTAATAAGAAAAATGAACAGGTATTAACAACAAAGTAAGAAAAGAATTAGGCAATATTAAGAACAAAGATATATTACTATTCTAAATCTATATATCAGAACCTGGCACAAGATGATTTATTTGGTAAATGGAATAGAGAAGGATAAATAAAATAGTATTTACTAGGATAATTGTGATTAATATTTATATTATAGCGATTGTCAAAACAATAATTATTTTCAACTTTAAGGATATCAATATAACTAGCGCTCGAATAACAAATGCTTCATCAAAGCAAAATATCATAGTTAAATTCAACCAATCCTAATTCACATACCTAAAAAATCAGCACAATTAATGACATTTCGTTTAAAGGTTTCATTTAAGGTCGATAAAAACTGTTGCAGCTTCTAGTCTTTCATTTCGCATACTCTTGATCGTACGTTACACCATCCTTCGTTTAACACCTGAAATACTTTAGGTTAGAATGATTGCAATCACATGCAAATAATATCAGTCAAATTACAGTGTTCTTGCTCAAAAATATACATTTCATTTTAGAGAACTGTCCAAGAAAGCTTTTCAGATGGCTAATAATATTAGAAACCCTCATGGTTGGAGACTTACCAAATACAATTCTAAGAAGAATATTTCTATTGACAAAGAACAAAGCATAGACTTGACTAAATATTTTTAAGGTAGCTAATCATAATAGGTAATTTGATCATCTTAGAGCATTCTGCAATTCACCTAGTGTTGCAAATATAAAGTAAAAAACTAACTCTAATTGAATATGCTTTTTTAAATGTTTAGAAGCTGTAACGTTCTAAACTAGTAGTGCTTTACTGAAGTGAAAATAAGAGTAATTACTAAACTACGATGAATGTTACCATGCTTAGATTTTCACCAAATTACTGGTAACAACTGAAAACTGGTATCTCTTCAGTAAAGAAACCATAGTTAATATGGTTTTATTAGCCTTTTATTAAAAAAAGTCTTCCAACTAGAAATGCCTTTTTACTTAGCTCCATATTTTTTGCACTAAGCTTTTTGAACTGAAATCTTACAATACTAAATTCGCTTTCATGATATACATTAGTTTGCAGCCACTGACACCCAACATTAAAACCTGATTAGAAAAGTCCATTTTACCCCTCATTATATACACTAGTGGTCACTGGTAAAAAAATATCATAATATATACGCCAAAGCGGAATCATTTATATCTTCCATATTATATCATCTTACAATCCCCATCCCATACTTTTTTGGCTAAGTCTACCCTTGAGGTTCGAGCCGGCGCAAATAGTTCACGTGATTTTTATAATTGTTATTTCTCACCAAATTCTCTTCTCGGGCCGAGACATTTCCCCATTTAAGGGTGGACATTTGTTTACAGAAGCCCCTTAAAAGCAAGCTATTTACCGAATATTGGTATCAGGACACCTTAATAGTGTTAATAGGCCACTTTCAACAGTACGGGCAAACTATTAGTAATATTTTCTATTTTGAACCTACTTAATTGCTTCAAAATTGGTGGACTGAGCTAGATTTGCTGCCCCCCATACAAGTAGCATATGAAAAAGGCTTAGAAGTATAAAGCCAGCTTGATTTACACAACTATTGCTTATACAGAGACTGATATCACAGCGTGAATTGATTAACAATATGAGCCCTTCTAATAAGAAGACTTCTGGCGCTGGAGCCGTGAGTGCTTCTACAACTGGTGCAAGTTTGACGAAAAACCCTTTAGAGTCTAATTTGAACAAAAAGACATCAGAGCCAGCAGTAAGCTCAATGATACTGTCTGATGATAGCGGGAAGAGTATTTTGGAATATACGCCATTGAGCGAGATTAGTGGTGGTGTCGAGCGGTTGGCAAAGGCATTTAGTTCGAAGCAAAAGAACCATTCGGTTCAGTTTCGGTTGAACCAGTTGCGCAACTTGTATTTTGCGCTTAAGGACAATGCTGATGCCTTTTGTCAAGCATTGGAGGCAGATTTTGGACGTATCTCCACTGAAACACGTAATTTGGAAATTGTACTTGGGTTGAATGAGTTGGTTCACACTATGGCTTCTTTGCACAAGTGGATGAAGCCGGAAAAGGTTACCGACCTTCCAATGAATCTCAAAAACAGTCCTGTTTATATTGAGAAGATTCCACTTGGTGTGGTTCTTATTATCACGCCATTCAACTATCCATTTTTGCTCTCAATCTCGCCTCTCGTGGGAGCTATTGCTTCTGGTAATGCTGTGGTACTTAAGCCTAGTGAGTTAACTCCCCGATTCTCGGCGTTGCTTTCTAAAGTTTTGACCTCTGCCCTTGATGAAGATGTGTTTTACGCTGTCAATGGTGGTGTTGAGGAGACAACTGAAGCTTTGAATCAAAAGTATGACAAGATCATGTACACAGGTAATAACACAGTTGGCAAAATCGTTGCTAAGAAAGCTGCTGAGACCTTGACTCCCGTAATTTTGGAGCTTGGTGGTAAGTCTCCAGCATTTGTGTTGGATGATGTTGCTCCCAAGGATATAGCTACTATTGCACGCCGTATTGCTTGGGGAAGGTTCACTAATGCGGGTCAAACTTGTGTTGCGGTTGACTATGTTTTAGTTCATGAATCTGTCAAGGCGCAGTTTGTAAAGGAAATTGTTCGTATTGTTGAAGAAGAGTTTTATCCCAACATTAGCAAAGATGATCCCAATATGACCCACATCATTCACGACCGTGCGTTTGCGAATTTGACCAAAATTATTCGGGAATCCGAAGGGTCCATTGTGACAGGGGGTGACTCTGATGAAACCACTCGTTACATTGCACCTACAATTTTAGACAATGTGAATTGGGACGACTCTAGTATGCAGCAAGAGCTTTTTGGACCAATTTTGCCAATTTTAACTTATACAGACTTGAAAGAGGCTTTACATTTGGTTCAGCGCCACCATGATACGCCTTTGGCTCAATATATTTTCACTTCTGGCCCCACTAGTCGTGAAACGAATCCACAAATTGATTGTGTTTTGCGCTCTATTCGTTCTGGTGCTACAATTATAAATGATGTTTTGTTGCATGCAGGTTTGCCTAATGCACCATTTGGCGGTATTGGAAACTCGGGACATGGTGCTTATCATGGCTATTATTCTTTCCGTCAATTCAGTCATGAACGTACAACAATTGAACAACTGTTGTGGAGCGAATTTAGTTTAAAACTGCGTTATCCTCCTCATAATGAATCAAAGAATAAATTGGTTGAAACATCCTTGACTGGCTTCAACGGCTCTGTTTGGTTTGGGCGCTCTGGAGACGTTAATGTTAAAGGCCCTTCTGTATTTTTTACTGCGTGGAACAACTTGGCAGGTTTGGGTAATTTAATTTACCGATTCGCTACATCATAGTTTTGTACCTGTTGTATAATGATATTTTTACCTTGAGAATATAAGTGTAGAGTTGTAATAATCGTTTCGACAATGTTGCGCTTGTGTTTTATTAAAGCTTTGAAATTCGTAGTATATTCAACATGGATTAGACTAAATAATGAGAGCAAACCGTTTATAGCAGTAGAATTTGGTGTTTTTAAACCGGTTTACAATTTTATATTTTAACTACATTTAGCTACTATGAACTGTTAAGTATCTTTTGAGCTAAATATTGATTATTTATTTATATTTAGCACTTATAAAAAGTGGTTTATGTTAGTATTAATAACTTAAACCACTTTTGTAACTTGTTTTTAAGCTCAACATCTCTACTAAACCGAGGCAACACAGTTACTTAAATATCGTTTGTAGATTCTATCAAATAGATTTATATAGAAAATATAAAATATTAGCAATAAATTAAAATTCAAGTTTAGGTTTCGAAAGCTCTGTTTATCTTATTAGTTAAATATGACATTGCTTGAAATGAAAGACAAACTAGTCTTATGACTAGTCAACAATTGCCAGGCTTATTTAGTTAAATAAATTGCCTGTGCTACTCTCAAGAAATTTTGCTTTTTTAATTGAATAGGAAATTGAAAGTATTTACTCTAACATTCTCCCACAATCAGTAATAATTCTTGACTATATTATCATCATTCTTTAAGCTTATTACCATTAATATTATTAACATTAAACTATATTGCAACTGATAATTGAAATTAATTATAGAGTTGGGAGATTTCTAATCAGAGTTGCGCCCAATAATAAAAACAAAATCATCTCAAGGCACCAGGTGTGATATTAACTATTATTAGAGCTTAAGAAGTAACGTAACACATTATACGAATTCCCATCTGGAAGACACATGTAAACAAAGGGGGATGGGGAGCGATTGTTTGATGGCTAAACAAGCGAAGCCATGGCAAAAAAAAAACCGATAATTGAAAAAAAACAGTAACAAAAAAATCAATCCGCGATAAATGTTACTTCGTTAAAGGCAATGCCTGATTCTGAAGTCAATGGGAAGGACGGCTTTCCCTCCAGTAATAAATCACTGTTAGTCTGGTTAAAATCAATATTAAAACGGTTGCAAAATTGGTAGATATAAGGCCTTGTACCAGCCACTCCACTAACAATATTTTTAACAAATTGAGGAATTTCCGCCATTACATCAACACGTTCAACCAAGGTTGAAAGCTTTCCAGAAACAGTAGCCACATATTTTTCGGGCTCTGCGGGCGCCACATAGTTGAACAGAATTTCCTTGGGAACGGGCCAACCTACAGAGTCCAATTCTGCATTCTCATGATCAACCACGTTATTAATCAGGGCATGTACGATATCATTGTTTGAGGTAATTATACCGATATTGACCTTAGTGGTAGCATACGATACTGGGGTTACAAACTCCATTTGCACTGCGGAAAATGAGGGAGACTGAAAGTTGAGAAAGTTCCATGATTTAGCAGCATGATGTGGTTTCATTCCTTGCATAGCCATAACAAACATAACATAAGCATCGCTCATCTCATAAACCTTATCATTACTGGTAATAGTACCAGTAGTGGAGCATCTAGGCCAGAAAACATGGCGCATTTGGCCCCAGGGGTGTTCTTTGTCATCACCATACTTTGTGATACCATCCTCACCAAAAATAACACCAGAAACCATTCTGCTAACTGTTATGTCCACAACGGACTCGGGATTCACACTCGATTTAATGATGTAGGCGGAGTTATCCTCCTTCAATTCAACCGACAAATCATCGGCATAAAAGTTTGCGCCCTCAGTTCTAAAATTTTCCAATTTAGTCGAGGTCCATATCTCAGCGCTATCTACTTGCTCCTGCTCCTCAACGGCTTTCAACACAGCCTCAGTATTCTCCTGTAAATCCTCAGGATTCACTTTGTGCAACCTAAATGTAAACTGCGCCGTAGTGTGTACTCCCATAATATTCGAGTGAATGATCTGAGCAAAGCCAACCAATCCCTGCTTCAATTCCGTGAAGTAAAAGGTCTGAGTCTCTACATTTGTAGACGATGGCAAACGCCAATGAAAGTCCTCTACCGTAGTAGCTCTAAACATCGAAACTTCTTTTGCTTCAATCGCATCTGTAACAGGATAAATCGCTTCCCGCCCATATTCTGGTTCTGCGGTACCGGCGACAGCTGAAAGACCTGATTGAACCCACTTTAGCATTTTAATTTTAACTATTTAACAGAATACCTTGAGACAACTGTAAGCTATAAATGGTTTTGCCGCTGAGCTCAAATAAAAAATCGTTTTTAGCTGATGCTTATATGCAGTGCTTATATATAACAAAAGAGAGCAGTGTGAAATTTATGAAATGCACAGAAAAACGTCAAATGAATGACTTTACTTGAGAGTAAACATGAAAGGGAAACAAAAACAGCAGCAGGAGATGAAAATTTAATAATAGTAGGCTTAATTGTAAATTTCGGGGCTCAAAAAAGTATTGAATTGTTTTTTTTGGAAGAAATAATGTGCATTTTGGATTTTTTAGGGGTAACACTCGTTAAAACACCTAGTATGACGTGGCGAGGTGTTGAATTTAAATTGGATGTTGATGGTTGGATTAGTAGAATGTAAAAAATACAATGGTAGCATGGTGATAAAAAAGATGTTGAAAATGGAATTATTTAGTAATTAGTGAAAAGAAAGTGATTGGATAGAAGTGATTGAATAATAGTACTGATACTAATATTACCAAAAATAACTATGAGGTGTACCTACATTTTAATAATAGGCCGCAACTATTTCAATGACTGATTTGTAAATATATTTTCATAGATGAGAGTTTTAAATATATTTTTGTAAATGATATTGTAATATAAATTGCTCCAGCTGATATTGCTAATTTTATTATTCTAACTGGCATTGCTAATTTTATTGTTGAAGAAACTATAATTAGTTCTGAAGTCTGCTATCATTCTCGTGAATATATAGGAATTGAAACAATTTAACAACTGTTGCTTTGATATAGTATGAAAACTAATGCAACAGCATTACATATTACCGTTGTAGTCAATCTTGGGCGAAGTACAAAATTTGGATAAATTATATCAATCATTAAACAACGTGATAAAATTAAAGACCGTTTATATCCAAATTAAAATTGAATTTTAATAAATTGCAATTTATATTGATATATATCTATTGTAAAACCATGAAAATTGCTGCAATTGACTCATGCCAAAATCTGAAAACAATTCAAAAACTGTTCATCAATATCAACCTTCTTTCGCATAATTTAAAATCCCACCTTCCTTAAACAAATTGTTAAATTTGTATAAAGTTATTTGAAATAATCAATTTTTCATCAACATCACCATTTAATTATTGATTTATTACTGCGATATACAACTTGAAAAGTTATATTGGGTGTAAAAAAGCATTTTAAAATCTTACCTAATTTACCAAGGGGGTTTTATATCTCTATACTGTATTTCGAAGACTGAACATTTCTTGACATTATAAACTTGATAACCGTGGCTTAAAATATGCTATTTCACATGACCTTCATAGGACAGGATTTCTAGGTTTAACCAACCGCTGACGGCTATAGAACGTTTAATTAAATTTTGTATAATTTACTTGAGTTTGATATTTTATTTTTATTATGATTGAGTCAAATCGTATTTTTGGTCTTCTGTTTTTACACATTACAATCAATAAGCTTGTAGTAATTCGAATTACAATTAGAAACCAACCATACGCTAACGCAATAAATTAAATTGATCAAAAACTTGTTTGGTGGGTTTTGAAGATATCTTTTACGTTGAACCTTCAAATATCCATATCAAGTTCAATTCAACTCTTTTATGTAGATGTTTATATTCTAACCAGAAATATATACCACTAAATAGAATAAAATCAGACTAGGACTATTTTCAATAAAAAAGGACGCCAAATCTTAAATAATGCTCTACAATAGTGTATTTTTTAGTGACATTTTCATTGAGCTGAACAAAGCTTATCTCATTGTAAATAGCGTAAATATGGGGATATAAGCGAGTCAGTCTATGAATAATTCTTGACACTTCAATATGCGGAAATGCAATTATTTCTTATATATTTAAAATCTATGACTAGCACCATTTCAGTTTCATTATTCTTCCACGTATTGTTCTACCTTGCTAATCTCTACCAACGATAACTAATTAAATTACCGAACTTCCATAAGTTGTCCTACATGTTTATTTAAAATTTTGTTGCGATCATTGCAACTACAAAATCAATAATTGCCATGAAATATTGTCATTGGATATCACAATTAGACACCGCCATAAAATACTATTACTTTTCATCAATATCCCATCCAATTCCTTTCTATGAAGAAAATTCTCAAATTCAAAAATCATTCCACAATGAACTTATTTGTATAAAGAACCTTAAAAGGCTTCTAACGCAAAGTTAATTAATCCATTGTTAAATGAAATTCTCATTACAAGCGGTCATAATTTTATAAGATTCAACGATATTTTAAATGCTGAATTTCGAAAAAAGCTAATATGAAGCATTTTTCCAAATAAAAATCATTAGCAGATAGCAAATCTATGGCATTTTACATTATTGTACATTCACTGTGTACTGGTAGTGAAATCAGTTACAACTGCACTAGTACAATCCCATTTTCACATTAGAAACTTATTATAAAAAGCTAAAAGTTACGTATTTTCTCTCTTGTCATCAGTTTAGACCAAGACTTTTTTTGTGTAAACAATAAGCTCATAAGGTCCCAATGGGCCCATAAAGATCCTACTGAAACCTTGTGACATGACCAGTTTTGTAAATGTCATTTCAGTTGTTTGTCATAAAAAGATGTCGCAAATGGATGTCGCAAAATTAATCATCAAAAGACCTTCAAAAGTTTGGAATATGGGATCAAGGGGAGGTCATATAGTGCTCTATTGGCTAACAGGTCTCTATAATGGCTAGTCTGCTACTGATCTCAGTGCTAAACCAGCCTGGAAAGGGCTCTAGTAATGGAAACACAGAAATCGGGTCGTTTCTGCTTGCTCTACATCCACCGTTGGTGCGCCGGCTTATGGCGAGTGGTGAAGCTAAACCACGACTTGTGGTTCGAGATGGCCACTACGTATGTATCGTTTTGAGGATGGATCTATTGAAAGCTTACTAACACCACAGTCTATCAAGATTGGAATGGAAGAAATAGCATGTCTGGTGGTGCCAGAACATGGTAATTCACACATATACAGCCAACAACAGTCGAGCGACTCATACACTTGGTCGGGCAAGATATCTGGCAGATTGGTAGGTGATGGTGGACGCAACAAGTCAAAGAGCTCAAATCCACCTTTTTTGCCGGAAAGACCAAATAGCAAAAGTGCTGGCGGCGAATCTAGTCCTCGAGAGTCCGCCCCATTTACCCCAGTCAACTACCCGACAAAGCCCATAGACTACACTGTTTACCGCTTGCGAGAAACTGATCAGTCTCTGGCAGTGTCGATCAAGTTTTTGCATCTTTTGTCTTTGGGCCCAATTTCCGTTTCTGAGATCAACAGCGTTTTGAAGCCTTTGAATAAAGAACAGGAGCTGCAAATCAACTTTCATATGCTGGAATGCGCGATGTTGTATAATCCTAATGATCACTTTATTCAGGATGATCGCTTCCCGGTCTTGGAACGGGCTCATAGCTTGGATAATGCTCAATTGGTGGCTACTCCGCACTACATACTCAAAGATAAGTTTTACAAAGAACTCAGACCCTGGGAGTGGCACTTTCTGGAGTTTGAGCGATCCCTTATTCTAGAAAATATACACCGTGCGCTCACACGGATGGGTTATTCATCTACCCATCCAGTTCGACGCAAAATTTGCGATGAAGGCCAACAACTGGATTCTGGCAACAAACGCAAATTCTTGGGAGGAGGATTTTTGATACTGAAGCGCCCTGCTACTGCTGCTGCTACTGCTGCTAATAAACGCACAAGTCTGGAACTGCCTCGTAAGCAAGTACAAAAAGCTAGCGACGACGTCAAAGTCCCCCCACAACTGCTGACAAAAGTTCAAGAAAAGAAAGACGAAGGAGTTGGAGGGCGTGCCACACCTGTTATTTCTTCTCTTTTAAAGAAACCCCCTCTAAACTCACCAGTCCACAGTCCCGACTATGACAAACGGGTAAAGAAAACAAAACTAAATACTTACATCACATCGCCTTCATCTGAGGATCTAGATTATGATACATCAACCGTCTCAAACTGTTCACTGGCTTCTTCTGAGGTTAAATCAGCGAAGCGCTTAGAGTACTACTCAAATTTGGCAGTAAAATTCAAATCAAAGTACAAAGAGTATGAATCATTGTACCGCAAAATTCATTCCCCAAATTCGCTGGCTTCTTCTCGCGCAGATGCGAAAAAGTTACTACTCAAGTTATTTGAGTTACACAACACTCTTTCACAATGGAAGAAGACCCTTTGGGATTACGACAGAGAGGTTAAACAAAAGTCTAAAATTATGAACTTATCCAAGCATAAAAAGTCCAATCTTTCACAAACAACAAGCCCAGCAATGCTGCCAAATATTCACACACAAGAGCTAAATCTGGAATCTTCAACAAGCTCTACTTTCAAAAATACCTCGAATACTCAACGGCCTGCTTCTGGAGCAACTCGTCATCCGACACTAGCATCAAGAAATAAACCAAAATTGTCCTTGGACTACTAACATTATCTACAAGGCAAAACAATAATCGTCTCAATTTTCTATTCAACAGCCTACACTGCATCACTTATCACTATGTGATTTGTTCTCAATAGTTTATGTAACAAACACTAGCCAACTTATTAATTTGATTCAACTTTTTTCAATAACAATCTGAGTATTATGTATCATAAAGAATAAAATGATGAGTCTGCTTAATAATTGAACAAACTCTTATAGTACAAGCATCTTGTTTGTAACAAGTCCCAATCATTTTGAGTAATCCACATCTCATTCACGACTTTGAGTCTTCCGTAGACGCATCCTCCTTTCCAAGTCAACATTTCCGGATCAAATTCACGGGGTGGAGGCAAAACATTAACTGACATTAAGCCAGCCTGTTCACACAAAGCATCGATTTGCTCTAAGTCCAAATCAGCTTCTATTTGACCCTCGATCTCTTCTAACTCCTCTGGTGTCAATTCAGTCTCTTCTGCTGACTTTCCTTGAGCCTTTCCCTTTATGGACTTCTTCTCTTGAATTAGCGCTTTTTTGGAAGCTTCGTTGTTCTTCATGGTGCTAGTAACATGCATCAATATCTGATCAACTGCATTGGTGGAGAGATATTTGGGACGCCAAATGTTGATACGGTCAGTAAGTACCAAATCAAAACCAGGTATTTTCGCAAATCCTCCACCAACAATTAACAAGTTATCATACAACTTTTTAAGTTTACTCAAATCGGTTGCAAGACCAGCATTAGTAATTGATTCAATTATGGCTTTTTCCAAAGGGATCTCAAGAACATTTGTGGCCCGCGGAAGCTCTCCTTCGCTTGGAGTTGGAATGCTGCTTACGGTAGTGATATTACCTGCGGGAGTTGCATTTACTGTTTTATTATTTCTGTAATCACACAACTTACCAATCAATTGTGTTTCATTCATGTCTGAATAGGTGGAACCCATAATTAAGTTTTCTTGTGACTTCGAAATAGGATTGTTGGGCTTAAGTGAGTATTGATCTGTCGAGGGCTTGAAGAGTGACCTAGGTGTCGCATTGTCAGGAATTATTGATGACGCCAACGAGGGAATCAGAGGAGTTACCTGTCCAGATTGAAAAATTGCAGGGTAAAAGATTCCCAATGGTGCAAGCATTACTTCATCAAATACTTTAAACTCATACTTTTCAGTTGTTTCAAATGGTTTTCTTTTGTAAAAGTTATACAACTGAACCGCAATATCGGCATCTTGAAAAGTGCAAAAGTTGTGCTTCAATGATTGAGCTAATTCCCAGTCATCATTCCGACTACTTAAGTCAATATCGCTATATGGAAACGAGCTCTCCAATAAAAGTTTAATAAAGCATTCCGTGATTTGGTCACCACCATAATTTAATAAGATTCGGGAGTCACTTATAATCATTCCCTCATCTACGCAACTAATTGAGGTAGTTTGTGCACCCACATCAACAACACATGCACAGGTTGCACCTGCTCCAAAAGTAGCTGCAACTGCCTCTTGCATAATTGCTATTCTGCCAAATCCAACATATTTGAATAAGATGTCTACCCATGTCTCAACATACAACTTGTCATACAAGTCTGGAATGACTAAAATAGCCTTTAGGTTTTCAAGATTCGTAATTTCCATAGTTGATAACGACTCAACAACAATATTAGCAATGTCTCCTAAGATTTCTTGAGGCGAAGCATAGTCAGGAGACTGGTCATTGAAATTACCATTGATAATAGGGTACCGGAGAACCCAATCATTAAACTTTTCCCGATTGAGTGGTAATTTGAGTGCATCATCGCCAACAAAAAACTTTTTAGACTTATACTCTGCACTTTTGGTATTAATCCACTCTTTCTTGTAGGGATCGTTGTGGTCAGGAATCTTTTCCGGCTCCTGTTTTTTGTTGTAGTTTGCAGCAGATTCGCGGGAGTTTGGAAGAACACGCCGTTTGTAATAGCGCATCCTGGTTTTAAAGTCCTTAGTAACAGCTGCCTTTGCATCTTCGAATTCCGGGTTGAAATACACATCTCCTTGCTCATGTACTATTCTCTCTGGTAATGGACCGTTTGGTGGATTTGGACGCCCTAACCTAGGTACGGCAATGACAGAAGGAATAGTCCTGGGGACTGCATCTGTTGCCCTACCCATTCTAATATAGGCCAGACCGGGGTGTATAACAATGGTATCGTGACCAATCTTTGCTTTCTCCTCTCTAATCTCCTCGGTTTCGTTCTCTTCGTCGTCTTCTTCCTCATCGTCATCTGCAGCGGCTGCCACAGCGGCTGCTTCTGCCGCTTCAACTTCTTGCTTCTTCTTTTTGCTCATCTCTGACTCAATATCGTTCAAATCAAAATTATCAAAGTTTGTAGCGCCATTGACTGTCTCCGGAGTATCTGCTCCCGAAGCAATTTGCTGAGAAGACAAGGCCTCTTGTTCCTTTTTCAATTTGAGCTTCTGCTGCAACACCTTCTCTGTACGCCAATTGCGTACAAATGATACTTGCTCGTCCTTACGCAAGTACTCCGTAAAGTAGTTCTTTTGGTTTATCAATGGAACTGTGCGCACAGAAGTCAAGCCAAACCCATTTTGCGCTTCAAAACGTCCAATACCAGTCTTTTTCAAATTATGGGCAATTGTGGCAGCAGCCTTGATTCTTCCTTCCTTACGACGCTGTAATACCTCTGCACTTGGTTTCTTTCCTGCTTGTGGGCCTGGCGCTTTCTTCTTTTTGGGAGGTGGTTCCTGATGCTCTGGATCCTCGCGATCGTCTTCATGATCCTCGATCTCTGCTTCCTCGTTAGCGTCTTCATTTGCTCCCGAACCTTTCCCTTTCTTTGCTCCACTCTCTCCTTCAGCTACTGCTGCTGTGACTTTGGCGGTAACCGCTGATGCTGAAGATGGCGATGTTGCCACTGGCGTACCCTCCACTGGTGTTCCCACTGTAGCACTCAGTGGAGCACCAACTTTTATGGGCAGCTCTGCAAGTTCTTCTTGAGTATTTCCCGGCGGATCAAGATTTGTCATGGCGACTATAAATGCAGGGATCTATGCGCTTAAAGCTACTGTGCTGTTGAACCTTTGAGCGATGGAATATGCTATCGTTCGTTTGGGTGTGTTTTTTGTCTAAAGTGCACGCCAGATCAGAATGATTGACCAGGCCAGAAAGGCCTAACAATTAAATTTACCCTTAAAACAGGCTGTAAAAATTGTAGAGTTGAAGCTTATAGATGTTTGTAGCTATGGTTGGATTGTGGGGTGTTTAAGGCGAAGCATAGCGAAGAAGCGGTTTATTTATGACAGGTTTAGAAGAAATGGCAAGTGATGACGACGTAACAGATATAGAGAAGAGAAAGCATGAATGAAAATGTTGAAATGATGTGAAGAAGTGATGAGATGAGGTGGTAAAATAATGAGTTGATGAGTAAAAGAGACATTCATGAGACATAGAGATGAAGGGATAAAGAAACATATATAAAGAAACAAAAAATAATCATTAGAGTAGTACCAAGTAGTTGAAGGTGTTGATATTGAGAGAGAATTCCAACGAATAGACACTAATTATAACAGGTTGAATTATAAGATGAAGAGCCTAATGGTTTTAATCATGAGAGGAAATTGATGAGCAGGAAAAAGACTATAAGAAAAGATGGTGGTAACAATTCTTATAAACTCGATATCTGGTTCTTGGTTGTAACACAACCAAACGCTAATGTAGGAGAGTTTATTGTGAAATAACGAAGTTGCTTGAGCTAGCTGAAGTCTCATTCTAGTGTCGTTCTGTTCCTTCTAATGTTAAATGTTGTGAACATAGAAAATATTGAGGGAGATACCTATGAATTCACCTACAATGTATGAGTTATTTTTTAAAATTGATAAATGTGAAGCAAAAGTGATATAGTTTGTCATTGCTTTATATAGCTGATAACCATTGGTAATTTAGTGAGTGTAATTTATTACGGAAAATCATCGTTAGGTTTAAACAATACTATGAAGAGGCTGCTAATATTGTGATTAATTTTATTTTAGAAATTGATCTCGGGGAACAATAGGAATAAGAAACAAGCGATTTCTTTTCTATTTTGAGCATAGATCTTGGAAGTTATTAGCTATCAAATTGACATGTTTATCGCACTAATCTTGTCATTTACATTTTAATTGTTGCTTTATAAGCTCTTGTTGGCATGAATTTTTGAGTGTAAAAATAACAAGATTGAGCTTGTTTGTGTACTTTTTTCGATCTTTTTGCCGTAAATTTAATATTACATTTTTAAAAACATAATCAACATCTTGCAATAACTATGATAATAATAAATCCTAAATTTGTATATCCTCTTTAAAATTATTTTAGCTTTATATCATAAAGAGAAACAATTTTCAATATATTCAATTCAAAGCTCAGTATCGAACAGAATACTTCAAGTAAATTGACAACCTTAGATATCAATAATTACAAATTACCAATACGAGTAGATACAGAACCAATACAAGATTATTAATTTATCAAATTAACAATACCACCATGATTTTTTATTGCTTTCTAATGATATGGGTATTTTTTACGTCTTTATACTGAAGGAGAATTGAAAGCAGTATGATTTTTCGAACCTATAGTGTATTTCAAAGATATAATTTGATTCAAAGATGTAATTTGATTCAATGTATAAGTTATTTCAAACGTACAAGTTATTTTAAACTCTATCGTAATGATTTTTTTCAAAGCTAGAAAAAGGCTTTTGAGGATCTTGTGATTTACAGAGAACGTAGCCTACCATCACACTATAATACCAATATATTGTAAAGTGGCACTCCAGCCTGGTCTTTGTTTTTGTTTTCTATGTTAGGGATATTCTTATTGAAGCAAATAAGTGAATGATCTAAATAGCGTGGCAAATGAGCATATAAATTAAATACAAGGGTGATTATTTATAAATTGTTTTGATTACCTTACAGTCGTGATATTTCAAGTTGTTTAAAGTTATTCCATAAATATTGCTGACTGTGTTTCACTAATCATAATTGCGCTTATCCTATTATAGTTTATTCAAGACAGATAGTTTCTTTCAATGGCTTTAATTGTGAAAATGCACAAGCAAATATTATAAAAATAAATATTTGATAAAGGAACAATTAAACCGCTGTATTAGTAATTTATAAAGATATAAAATAGAACCAAAATATGTTATTTGATCAAGCTGCGTGTTGATTTATATAATGAAAGATTTTATGAGCACAATATACATCTATGATGGCTAAAAAAAGATTCTTTTAGTTCATAAGCAGATACGAAGCTGCTTCTTCAAATTAACCTAATAATTATTTCACAAAATGCTAGTTCATAAATAACCTGCCTCGATTGATGTATAAAATCGATTTATAAGATTAAAAAAAATAAATAATAGATGGTATCCTTCACTTAAACAAAACTTCTCTACTTTTTGCCTCGTGTTTTTAATCATATATTAAAGACGACGAACAAGCAATAGTTGAAATCAAATTGAATAATGGATCTTAAAAGGTTTAGATATAAAAAAATGGTCAAGTGAGTTTAGGGTGTAATGCAGTTTTTTGTAGAAATTGAAGTGAATTTTCATGGATAATAATATAAAATGTAATATCTAATACCTTAAGTTACTATATTCCATTGACTACAATAACAACAATACCGTATTTATTCTAATTTTTGACTATCACTTTCGGTGAGTAAGGCTTTTCATATATTTAAAATAATGATTTTAAACACCCGCATGAGAGGTGGCGGTTTCAACTGTGATTTCTTCCATTATTAAATAACCATATAAACTCACAATGAATGGTAATGTTCAATAAATGAACAACATTACATAAACAATTAATTGTATCACTGCCAATTATATATATCTTGATCAATAAACTAAACACTATTCATTATAAATGGTAGATGACTCTGATTTTATTAATTATACCCTCAACTCATTCAATATATTGTTTTCTTTGACTTACTATTATATTTTATTGGTATATCTGATACTCAGTCATTCAGTCATATTTAATTTTACTAATCTGACTCACTACAATTACGAGTTTAAGCAAATCTAATTTAACCTTGCCACTCATACAACTATTTATCAGTTGATTATACACTCACCTACTAGTCAATCTTCACCTCTCCTATAACAATCGCTTCTTTTTGAAACTGGAAGTCTTCAGCTATCCATAACTCCTTATCAACCCCACTAAATATGTATATCAAAACCATCAAATCTCCGCTATCTACTCGTCATCTCTTCATGTCATCATCAGACGTTAAAACATGAGATTTTTAATTATTATCATAAATACCCCAGCTTATCGTCATTTTTATATACTCCTTTTTTTACACTATCTATATCACTATGATTCCTCAGATCTAGCTATTCTGTCCAGTGCCATTCATTTGACTCTATTGCCGTTCTTCTCAGAGCTCGCGGTGCTCTCTGGCCCGATAATAGAAATTGTTATTTGTCAAATCCCGCCCGATTTCTTTCATTTTAACACCATTGTGATGCTAAGAACTAGCTATTTAAAAATATTGTCCACTCGTCGAGCTACTATAACTACTTTCCTGTTTATCCCCTGTTTCAAGGCCTGTATTCCTAATTTGAATTGTTAAAGCCACGACAATTTTCTTGTCCAGCGCTTCAAAATGTTTCTCCTCCTTTTTGAAAATTTTGAAAAACCCATAACCGTCGAAACCGATATTTGGACGAGTACTTAATCCTTTAGAAATTCAGGTAACACCATGTTGAGCAAGCAATTTGTCCGCGGATTTGGGTCCTCTGCACCCGTCAGAAACTACGCTTCGACCATTAAGAACTTGAAGGTCACCAAGGACACCAAGGTGATCTATCAGGGTTTCACCGGTCGCCAGGGTACATTCCATGCCGAACAAGCTATTGCTTACGGCACTCAGGTTGTGGGTGGTACCAACCCCAAGAAGGCAGGTCAGACTCACTTGGACCGCCCAGTGTTTGCTACAGTGAAGGAAGCAATGGCTGCGACTGGAGCCTCGGCTACAGGTATTTTTGTGCCTCCTCCGATCGCGGCTCGTGCCATTGAGGAGGCCATCGAGGCAGAGATTCTGCTTGCCGTTGCCATCACTGAGGGTATCCCTCAGCACGACATGATTCGTGTTGCTCAGATGCTCAAGACTCAGTCTAAGACGCGTTTGGTTGGACCCAACTGCCCTGGTTTGATTGCCCCTGATCAATGTAAGATTGGTATTATGCCCTCTCATATCCACAAGCGTGGTCGTGTCGGAATTATCTCCAAGTCTGGTACCTTGACTTACGAAGCTGTGGCTCAGACTACTGCCGTTGGCCTCGGTCAGTCGCTCGTTATTGGTATGGGTGGTGACCCCTTCCCCGGTACTAACTTTATCGATGCGCTCAAGTTGTTCTTGAACGACCCTGAGACCGAGGGTATCATTCTTATTGGTGAGATTGGTGGTACCGCTGAGGAGGAGGCTTCTGAGTTTTTGAAGGAGCACAACTTGACCAGACCTGAGGGCCCCAAGCCTGTTGTTTCCTTTATTGCTGGTGTCTCTGCACCTCCTGGCAGAAGAATGGGTCACGCTGGTGCTATTATTTCTGGTGGTAAGGGTGATGCCAAGTCTAAGATTGCCGCTTTGCAATCTGCTGGTGTTGTTGTCGAGGCTTCTCCCGCCAGATTGGGTAACTCATTGTTGCAGGAATTCAAGAATAAGGGTTTGTTGTAGATGCGTTCAGTTACCGCCTGAAGCCTTTTCAAAATTAGAATAAAAGTATTCATTCTTTATTGGCATTGTAGTCTAAATGTGATTTCAACCTGCTGACAGGTTTTAAATTCGTTTTATCTTTGAGGAGCATCCTGTTGACTTACATTATGAGGAATGAGAAGTGAATTCAAATGTAGGATTCAAAAAGATAGAAGAATATTCTAAAACTGTCATAAAATCTCCTTAATTTGAATGAATATCTAGTTAAAGTTCCCAACATTGTGAACAGAAATCATAGTTTTACATTGGAATACTCTATAATCAATTTAATTATAGTAACAAGAAGTTGAGGATCTTGCTAGTTAAATTAATGCAATGCAAGCTGGCTATAAGTGAATCACAACAAGATGAAAAACACCAATTATTGCTAAATATGTGTCTATAAGGCTATTTTCTACCTATTGAGAAATATACTATTGATTACCATATTAATGTCGCTTCGGCAAAATTGACAATTATCACTTCTATTGAGACTAGTGAAACATTAATATACATACATATACATATATATATCATCTTTCAAATAAAATTATTCTTTTCAAGAAAGATGCTACTCAATATAACTGAAAATAAATGGTGCATACAGTTTGTATTATTGATCTTTAATATAATACTATAATTACTAAAGTGGTGGCTAAAATTACAATAGCGGAAATAATAGAATAAAAGTGAATTGAAAAGTTGAGTTGTAGAATGAGTTCATATAATAAACATTATAAAATGTTATTACTTACAAAACCAGAGCAAGTTTGGTGATTACTATCAATTTTATGGTAATATCCAATTTTATGGCCACATCGAAATTTAATAAAAGCGCTGTCATTTTTATAATCATGTGTATAAATTTAATTATTGATGATACTTCTATAATTAATACATATGTGGGAGCCTCAGAATGTAACAAAAATAACCCCCCCCCCCCCCATTATCTGTTAACATCTAATTTAACAACTATATATTTGTGTTATAAAAGATTAATTAACTAAAATTTATTACCATTTTCTTAATTGAATCCTTTTTAATTCTTCAACTTTTCAGCAACTACAAATGTTGTTTCAGCTCCATTTAAAGTAACATCTCATTTCAATATTTTTACACTAAAAGACCCTGTTATTATTTATTTTCAGTTAATAACCTACTGCTTCATATCACCCTTAAGGTCAACTTATTCTTATACATTTGGTCAAAGTACACGACCACCGTACCAAAAATTTTAAACATCAAAACGACGGAGACTGTTTAAAGAGAAGAATATCTCAAAACCGTACAATATTCCAACTATACCTAGCATGTCTTTGAGATCCGTGGTACGGTTAGTACTGATTGCAAGGCCTAATACCGTGGCAACAGTTGCGCGGCCAAGCTTTGCAAAATTCAATGGTTTAAACCGCAATCTCATGTGCAACAATGGTGCAAACATGATGGTTCCGTCTTATCGGTTCTTTTCTTCATCAAGAGCACATGCTGTAACCAATACCTCAACATACACAAAGGAAAATGTTCACGATTTGAAAACTTTTCTCAAGTTGATTGGGCGTGAGTGCGAGGAGCACCTCGATACCTTTGACGGTGATTTGCAAACGTTTCTTAACACTTCGTCCAAGCAGATGAAGGATAAAGGTATTGATGTATCTACAAGGCGGTACATGCTTCGCTGGATCCACAAGTTCCAGAACAATTTGGAGCCGTTACGCGAACACAAGCGCGGTAAAAAGAAGAATGGTGGTGAGCGTAATGCCAAGACTGTTATAGCCAAACGTAATGCTTTGAAACGTTTGGAAGAGAAGGAGAAGCTTCAGAAGGATGAATTAGCAGCTGAGGACAGAGGAGAGCGTGAATTTTAAGCGTGATTTCACGGAAAACCCTGTAAATAGATATTTAGCAATAGAATACATGGAGAGCTGAAGAGAACTCACTACCAGTAAGAGAACGAGAGACTGGTGGAGGCAATTGTGATTTGAACAGCTGCAAACTGGTTTTTGTTTTGTCAATATTGGAAATACAATTTCTTGGTGGAAACCCGTGTCTGATCGCGTTTATATATATTTTTCTGTTTACCCTTTTTCATAATAAACAATAGTATTAGACCTTATAATGACAGGCTACTCGCTTGACGAGGCGCTTATAGCCTTTGTACAGTCACAGTCTAAAGGTATACTTCACTGTTCAAAACATCAGAACGCTTCTACGCCTAGCTCAAAGCACATTGAATCGGTAGCTCTGTCGTTTATCAATAAAATCATATCATCACCATCGGTTGATCTACAGTTACTTCAGACTAGTTCAAACTGCTTTAAATGCATGTATTTACTTGGAAACAGTATCGAGAGCACTATAGGATGGGTGCGACAGCACCAAGTATTTATCATAAAGTTGATTGAGGCTAAACAGTGGCAACACGGCCTCAAGGAGTTGGGGTGTATGTTCCAATTCCTTTCCAGTATTGTTAGTGGAGAGAAAATGAATATCCATGGGTTTCTGTACTTGGAATTGATTGGGGGAGTTCCGTTCACAGTCAATGATCCACTGCCAGTGTTAGTAAACTCGATAGTGGCGTTTCACTTTCTAGTACTACAGTGCTTGTTGCAGTATATTTCGCGCAATACGCGACTGCTTGCGAATAATAGCAACGAACTTCTTGAGTTCTCCATAATACTTCGTATTCCTAGGATCTTCTTGGGGGATAGTAACTTTACTAAATGGCGCTCACAGAGTAGCAGTCCTGAAAGTAGTACAAAGTATCACAGAAATACCATAAAAATGGTCCAAGGCTACACCAAATTGATGGACGTATTTTTGAAGCATCTGCAGTCAGTGTCTCTTCGCATAGCAAAATCATGTTTGATTTTAAAATCAATAGAACTCACGGGAGATATCACAGGTGCGAACATGATTATGCAAAATGTTGAGTTGGAACCCTTTATTAAAGACTTGCAGTTTAATAACCCTGCTATGTCAGAATTAGCAGTTCGGCACTTTTCAACACCCGAGGAGTTGATACAAGCAGCTGATGTGCGACGCTGCTTGAGTGAAATTGTCGAGAAACCGTCATTTACCCTTATAAATAAGCTTCATTTTATTTTGGCGTCTGAGTCACCAGATCAGTTGAATCAACCTTGGTTTATTGAAATCCTCAAGACAATGCCTTTGGAAAATGTCGAATTTTGTATTTCCTTGGCTAGTGTTATCGTCTCCTATTTTGATTCATGCTATAAAGATATGCCTCGTATCTCAAGAAATCACTTGATGGTGCTTGATCATTTGGTCTTGCTCCTAAGATCAGGTATAGAGCTTACGACCCACTATGAAACAATTGTGCTGACACTCTCACAACTATTTAATGTGCTCCGGGGGTTTAAGCAATATACTCGGATTAGAAACATATCTCATTGTCTTTATAATATAGGCAACAGGACTCAAAATATTAACGCATGGAAAATGTCCATATCTCAAGAGGCCTTTATTTATTCAAAAATCTCTAATGAATCCAACTTAAAATCTCTAGAAACAAAGGTTTTGAAGATAGTAAATGCTTTAATGGAAACTCAAAACATTAATCAAGCATGGCCGATCTTGGTGGATTTTTTGACTCTTAAAGAGCCAAGCTTAACATCTTTCACAACATCGTTGGCTTTATTCGATAATTCATTACTAATACAGGTACTCACAGGATGCATAATTGAAAGTCCACAGCACTTTTTTAATATAATAAGTGGCGATATTCTTTCTGACATGTTCAAGCTGGTTTTGGTTGTTAGCTTACTTCGGTATTTGGAAAAGTCTGGCAACCCAGATATGAAAAACATCCATATAAATCAACTTATGACTTCATTAAAAATTGATGATACGGAACTACAACATCTTGTGCTATTTCATTATTATGAGATCAATGGACAATCAAACACTATAGATTTTGATATTCCCAAAACAGGCGATGAGCTTATTTTAGCAGGTATTTGTCTTCAAAAAACAATTAATTTTAGCTGGAATGAATCATTACTACTAAAGGCAGTTATGCTCTTTGAAGAATGGTTATTCAAGTACGAAAGCAGTGGTTTGCATCCCTACGAATACGACATATTCAAAACTTTAGTGCTCTATTTAAAATTTAATGGGTTTACTGGCCAAATAATCCGAGTTATAAACTTATACAAGCTGTATAGAGAAATTGACTCGCAAATAATTTGCTTTGTGGAATCAGAGTTTTGCCAAGCTGTTGCAAACTTTTCCTTACAGAAAGATTTGTCCGATTCATTGACCAATTTTAACAGTTTATTGAAGCAACACAAAATAAACTCGCTTTATGAAATTCTTAGTTTTAATCTACTTCAATATGAATACTGCGTGAAATATCATTTACACTCCATGGCAAAGGAAAGGTTTAATAAAATCTTGAAAGTTTTGCGCTCAAAACCAGAGTTTAACTTGGATCATAATGAAAATATTACATTGGTAAACAAATTCAAAAACTTGTTATTGATGTCAAAGTTTCAGCACACTACTTCCAAATTTAATTTTGATCTTGGCAACTACGTCGATGCTTTTGATTCAATTAAAATCTCAATCAAACTACTGTATTCAATAATCAAGAAATGTGGACCAAATATATCAAAAGTCATATACAATCAAATCAGATGGGAAACTACAAACCTACTATTTGATTCATATAAACATATTATGAATATTTTGAAACACCTTGGACTCAGTCGTGATTTTGTGTACTATTTGAATGAATTAAAAAAGTTAAACTCAGTTAATAACGTTCCTTTGATAAATTGTGTTAACTATTTTGATTTTGTTTTATATAGCACATACTTGGAGAATCTGATTGAAAGCGAAATTTACTTGGAAAAAGTACGCGAATCTTTCCAGCATGATCTTGTCAAAAAAAATTTGACTATTAGGCATATTGAACATAAGATTAGCCAAATAATTGATATTCAGACAACTCCGTATGTCCTTGAAAAATACGAGAACATCAAAAGCATACCAGTTTCAGAATTGATACACATCTATAAATTACATTATGAAATGGAACCAAAGGTTGAGTATTTGGCATCCTTCACCAATGCTTCACGGGATAAGATAACAAGCACTACAGATAGCACTGTTCTGCTGACAAGCTCTATAATCACATTGAAAAAGGAGCTTTGTCAAACTACCAAAGCTATATCAGCTTTACCTGGTAATAGTATTCTAGCTGAATCAGCAAAAGCTTTACCTTGCATAACTGTTGAGGGAGCAATTGATGTTAGTTTATTGAACATCAAGCTAATAAACCTGCTTATTGTTTGCAAAGAAAAGCTATTTCGCCTTGTATCACCCCAAAAGCTTAGTTTTATCTCTGTTTTTGAATTGCGTGATCTAAATGTTTTGTTGAACCAGTGTTTATCGGTTTTGTCGTCTATGACAATTTTCAAAGTAAACTCGGCTTTATTAGCAGAAGTTTATTACCTTCAAGATCTTGCAAATTCTACTCCTTTTAAACATGATAAGTTAGTACAACATAATTCCAATAGTATTGCTGAACTACTCCCTGGTGAAATTATGGAACCTCAGCAGATAAATTCTCTTTCCGAATCTGCTGTCAATTTTTTGGTTGATTTGAATGTCAATCTTCCAGAGAACTGGTCTATTATTACTATAGATTTTTGTTCTCTTACTGGTGATGTTTTGATTTCAAAGTTTTGCAAAGGAACAAACCCATTTTTTATGAGGTTCCCTATTAAAAATCCTGAATTGAATTTTGAAAAGCTTCTGAAAACGTTTAAAGATTTGATACAGCAGAGCAAATTGTCAACAAGGGCTGAAACTACATCAAAAATTAATACCAAAGAAGATAGAAAAAAATGGTGGAAATTGCGTTTTAGTCTAGACCTACGTTTGAACGATATATTGAATGAAATTGAACAAAACTGGTTTGGTGGGTTTAAGAGTATATTCGAAAACTATGAAAATGATGCGGTTTTTTCCAAGTTCAGACAGGATTTAATTAAAATTTTGAATAGTGCACTTCCAAGCAGAAGGTTTAGTCCTCATTCAAAATTTTTGGAGTTTGACGACCAATTTATCAAATTAGTTTACAGCTTGGACAGTTATAATAAAGCCGAAGTGGATGACATGTTGTACTTCATAATCGACACTTTATCATTCCATGGCGAAAAAAATAGATATGAGGATATTGATTTTAGTAAACTTCACAAAAGTATTGAGGTTTTATTTGATAAGTTTTATTTATTACGGTCACGTTGTTTAAAAGAGCACACTGTCTTAATTCCTAGTTCAAAATGCTCCTTTTTGCCCTGGGAATCCTTACCCTGTCTCAAAAGTAAGTCAATCTCGCGTATTCCCTCAGTGGAGCTTTTGGTTGATTTACTCAAAAGACATAACATCAATCGAAAAATTCCAAAAAGATCGAATGTCTATTATCTTATAAACCCTGGAGGAGACTTAACCCGAACAGAGGATCGCTTCAAGTTAAGGTTTGCACTGAATCCTGACTGGAAAGGGTTGGTAGGTGCCAAGCCTCAAGAAGAAGAGTTTATTGGCGAATTACTCAACAGTGAACTTTTTGTGTACTTGGGCCACGGCGGTTGTGACCAATACTTGCGAACATCTGCTTTATTTAAAAGCTGTATTCCACATGGACGCCAACTACCCCCTAGCCTATTGATTGGGTGCTCTTCTGGGGCTTTACAAACGCACGGCATTTTGGAGCCCAGTGGCAATATTTACAACTGGTTGACTTGTGGCTCCCCAATGGTATTAGCTAATTTATGGGATGTTACGGACAAGGATATTGACCTGTTTAGTCAATCCGTGTTTGAAATGTGGGGCTTATTGGGTTCGAATGCACCTCTGGGAATAAATATATGTGAAGCAGTTTCCGCCAGCCGTGTACTGTGTAATTTACAACAGTTAAATGGAGCTGCCCCTGTTGTTTATGGGTTACCATTAATGTTAATGTAAAATATGAATGGACATGCGAATTATTTAAGGTTATTATGACAGTACTATATATTTATTAATGATAAAGCTAATGATTAAATCACTCTAAAAAGATCCTGTAGACACTACAATTAGGCATTTGTTAAACTGAACGAGAAAGTGAAAATTAATAAATGAGATATTCAAGTGCAATAGATGTTGAATTTGAAAGCAATGCTAAATTAAGGAAGAATTCTATGAAAGTTTTTTTATGATTGGTGAGCTTAGTTTTATAACTAGGTATAAGTATGAATAGTACACTCAAAGAGCACTAAAGTGTAAACGCTAAGCGCTACCAACTTTTGCAACAATTGTATTTGATAGATCCTTTTTATATGCATATGTTAACATATAGCAACTTGTAACATAGATACAAAGTAGCTTGGAACGACATTTTGCGATCTACATATTTCACGGATCTAAACTTATAATCAATATAGATATTATTAACAATCTAGCTAAAATAACAAATAAAAACAGTTATACAATTTTCTCAAGCAAGTCATCCAAAATAGCAACTGTTTCTTTTGGACTGGCAATCCACACAGTACAAGCACTTAAACGGGCTTTAAAATCATTTGCACCGAGACTTGCAAACTGGTCACCAATGTGTAAACTTTCATTTTTTAAGATTGGGCATGAGCTGTGCTCTTCAGAGCTCTTACATAAGTACTTTTGCAAACAATCAACACCCAAGCTCTTGTCCCCAATATCAACCCATACATCAGAGCCACCATTGAAGGCACACACATTAATTTCATTGGGATCGCAACTGCGTTTATCGCAAAACATTCGAGAGATGATATGTGATAACTTGACTGAGCACGAAAGCACCATTTCCTCTAATAGTTCTCGCAAGATTTTGTAGCCTGGGTTTGGAATTATACCCATTGACCTCTCCTTCCGAATAATGGTAGTATTAGCTTGTAAGTTGAACTTTTTTTGTAATCCCACCAAGTGCTTGTGCATTTGCTCCATAATCAGTTCTATTTTGCTGGGGTCCCAGGTTTTCATAATAGGCGAATACCAGTCTTCACCATTCAAGTATCGGAAAGTGCCCAAGCCCGCATCAAAGCGAAACAAGTAGTTGGACTCACCACCCATTATCAATAAGTTTTCCTTTTGCGCATCAGTCAAGCGCAGATCCTTATTCATAGCATCTACCAATCCACGAAGACGCTCATAGTACTTGTTAGCACCCAGCTCTCCTGGGTACCCAGCCGCGGTAACTACAGCAACAAAAAGCCCAAGCGATAGTAAACGAATAAGACGTTCAACAATAGGATCATTCTCAGCAAGACACTTTCCATCTTCATACAAGGTCACATCTCCATCAAAGGTGAGAAGCTTTAAGCGATTGTCGTCATTGCCCTTGTAAGCATCCGCAAGAGCCAAGATCTGAGCAGTATTCAAAATCATCCGAACGTCATTGAATGATGGACTGACCAAACGCCGTTTCAGTATAAGCCTTCGTTCATCCTCAATCAAGTACGCTTTAGTTAGTGGCAATGCAGTGAAGAAAGGTCCGAGCGACGGCACCAACCGTCTCAAACGGCTTTCTCCAACCCGCCCTGTTTTGCCCTCATTCATGCTGTCAATCAACATTGTGTGTCCAATCAATTTCTCTACATCATCAAAGATCTCATAGTATCGCTTGCGACACTCTAGCTCGGTTTCCATCAGCTGGACTTCCAAGAAAGACTCATATTCGTCCATACTCTCAAACTCTAGACCACGACTGTAGTTTTGCACATCCGCGTGTAGCACAAAAGGCACTGCCAAAAGACCCTTCATCCACTCAATAAACTCATCACGACGGTGACTTTTGAGGGCGTATTCAACTCTATATCTCGACGTCATGATAAAGAAGATAGTTTGACCGAAGAAAAGCACCTGAAATTGATCAACCAAATGGGTTATGAGTGCCACCATCAACACAAGACAAAGAAAAACGACTACATATAGAGAAGGCAAGATGGTCTTGAAAAATGATACTTAAGAGAGCATTTGATTAAGCTTAGCCTACTTAAGTGTTGTTTATAATAGTAAAAACAGGTTCAATAGAAAACAAGAAGAAGATAGCGACAGCTATGTTGAAATTGAGCTTTATATGGCTATGAAATAAGGCACAGGCGCTGACATCAACGGAAAGCTCGATCAAAAAAGTTATCAATTGGGTATACCAACAATGTAAGACTTGCTTATTTACTATTGTATGGCATTCAATATGCCTTATCACAATCTCAGTCCTTATCACAGCATGAGGTTATCTCATTTCGTTAATAAAGTCTTATATACCTTATTCATTATATTCTTATATCCACTAATATACAATAACCATCTTACAAACCTTGCTGGGCTCTTCTTCTGTCTCTCTCCTCGGAAATAGACAACTTGATACCCTTACCCTTGGGCAAAGAAACGTAAGGCTTACCAGCCTCAGTACCGATAACGAAAACGTTAGCCAATCTGGTAACGAAGGTGTTCTCCAAAGAGTCCTTGATGTGAACCAAGTCAAAGCCACCCTCGTGCTTCTCTCTGTGGACGATAACACCGACACGTCCCAAGTTACGACCACCAGTAACCATAACCAACTTACCGGTGTCAAACTTGATGAAGTCGGTCATCTTACCGGTAGCCAAGTCAATCTTGATGGTGTCGTTGGCCTTGACCAATGGGTCAGGGTATCTGATAGTTCTACCATCGTGGGTAACAGCGTAAGGAATACCTCTCTTACCCAATTGAACCTTCTTGACCTTACCCAACTTGTAGGAAGCCTCCTCAGCGGTGATTCTGTGGACGGCAAATCTACCCTTGACGTCGTAAACCAATCTGAAGTGCTCGTTGGTGGCCTCCAAGGTAATAACGTCCATGAAACCGGCAGGGAAGGTAGAGTCAGTTCTGACCTTACCGTCAACCTTAACATGCTCCTGCATCAAGATGGCCTTAACCTCTCTACCGTTCAAGGCATACTTAAGTCTGTTTCTCAAGAAAACAACCAAAGGCAAAGACTCTCTCAACTTGTGGGGACCAGCAGAGGGTCTGGGGGCATAGGCACCGGACAATTTGTCCAACATCCAGTGGGATGGTGCTGCCAATCTCTTCAAATGCTTCTTTCTACGGTGGGGTTAGTATTGGAATAAAGACTACGGGTATATTTGAACGTGAAATCATGGGATTTGATTGTACTATGAGTAATTGAACCGGTGGGCATTGAGCATTAGAACGATCAATAAAGTTGTTTGCGAAACAATGTCTCGATCCGTAGATTGGCCTTGATCATGTGACAAAAGATTGAGGTTGCAAATTTCAATATTGTAGTTACACAACACGTGAACTTCAAGACGAGCTTTGCAATCCGCCATGGAAATACTTATTTGGAATAGAAGTAAAAAATCACAAATTCATATAACATTTAAATACATCCATAGCGCTCTCCCTACTGATAATCCTCAGCCCAACACCCATCGACACAAATTACAAAAGACAAGGCTCCCTTCCGAGTTGGTACCGAGGTAGCAACTGGTTGGTAATGCATAAAGCATTACGCTGATTTCTGTTTCCGAACTCCGAGAAGAACGTACTCCAATGCGTCCTTTAGATACCCATACTGCCCAATACAGGGCAATATAACATCAAGACATACGGGCCTCTTGCCATTTTTGATAATTCGTATTGATATGGAAAAAAGCGAAAAATTTGGGTGCATCGCACAATCTTTTATAGTGCGAGCAAAGGAGGGGAAGGAGAAAAAAGTACGCGATGCGGCAAGTTTCGCGGCGTGTGTCGTGTGTTTATCATGTGCGTATCACATGACCCACTAATATTAGGGTCAATACCCTAACCCGTTCACCAATCAATTTAGGACCAGCCTAAATACTAAGGTTTATAAACGCAAGGCTAATTAAGCTTGACACAAGCCAGTGAACTAGATCCCCAGCAAAACAATTTGCAATAGTGGGCAAGGATTTAATTCGTCGATGTTAAAATGAAAATAATCAGTCGATTTGAATATATTCAATTGAGTATGAAGTCAGTTAAGAATGAAATCAATCGTTAGTGTAACCAGTCGTAAGTGTCTTCAATCCTAGGTATAGCCAGCCGAGAGTGAAGCCACTAATAAATATAAACAGCATATGCCCAGTCAATTAAATACCCATCAGTAGATAAGGGGCACTCAATTGACGCAACATTCATCAACAATCATTGTAATCAACGGTATATATTATCAAAACTTCAGTTTCCTAAAATATAGTGCTCTTGGAATCCTCATGTTTCTGGCCGGAGTAAAGAGCAGACCCATCTTCACGCGCAGCCAAGTTAAATCCAGTGTTCGCCGAATTTTCGTCATTCAGCAGCTCACCAAGTGCCAAGCGCTCTTCGCGCAGTGTTTTAGTAGCACGCTCAACTTCCGCACCAGTCATAACCTTAATCCAGTCGATCTTGAGCGAAAATGGTCCATTTTGCTTATCAAGAATGCCCACACCTACAGTCTTTACCTCCGCCTTGTTAATCTCACTTCCGTCTTGAATGACTCCCCAATTCGTCATAACAAAGTCATTGAGGGGAATAACCACCGTTTCCCATTCTCCAGGATGGTTCAAGAAGAGCCGGTGCTGAAACAAATCCGTAACTAATGGCGTATTAGCCTGAATATTCACCAAGTACTTACGACGGTCTCCCTTCACACGCAAAACAAGCAGAGACATGCACGACCAATCCCAGTAGCTATTTCCACTCAACCACGACTCGCGCTGGTCGCGAGTTCTAAACATAGCGTAGCCCAGCCTTGTAATCAGAGGCTGGTTCCGCGGAAGCTCCAAGCTTAGCTTCCCATGAAAATGGCCTGCTCCCAGCACAGGATCAATATCAAACCGCGCGTTTGAAAACCCCCCCATCTCAGCGTCACTCCGAGTCATCACCATTTCTAATGACGACTCCGGATTTTGTCCAAAGTCTAACACTGGCATCACTGTCCTTGTCAAGTCCGCTGGCTTAGCAAAGAGCGCTTTAAAAGTAGAGTTAAGTCCAAGGCTTCGTAACGACATTGTGTATTTAATGTTTGGTTGATTATACAAGAGCAGTACCGTAGGATTCCCGTAAATATATATACTGTGGAAGCGGTATAGGCCTCCCCCCTCTAAAATTTTTTTTTAAACCATGGCTTTTCCATGGGACCAGACAACCTGTAGATAACGCCATATCTAGACCATACTGATACCGAAATACACCGACAGGAGGACACATTCAGCCTCAGCATACCCCTAATTATTCCCGGGTATCGGCACTCCGCCCCTCGAGTGGGCATATATTCTTTGAGAACACTCTTATCGGACCCCACCCCACACAGTAGCAGTAGCAGCAGTGGTAATAGAGCAGTGTAGAACCCTGTATGATAAGGCCAATCAGTTCAGACGAGCTTATCCACAGTACAATTATCACCCATGACGCTACAATGGTGTGACATCCCCCCGCAAGCGGCGCCAAAGAACAGCAACTTGCCTATGGTCGCCGCTTGTGGTGGGGCCATCTTTGATCATGAAGAAAACAACAAGGGTTCATATCCGGAGGCTTAATTGATTCTTCCCAGACCAGCAGGATGTCAGACAACAACTTCTATGAGCCTAAAAATGCACCATACTACAGTTTGCAGCTGGAACGGCGGGTTTGTGTAGTGACGGGAGCCAACTCGGGTATTGGCTACTATACGGCTCTTCATATGTACTTACATGGATATGTTGTTTACCTTGCTGGACGTAACAAAGTTAAGGTTGAAGAAGCAATAGAGAGAATCAAACACGAGGCTAGAACGCGGGGGAGAGATGAGGAGAGTGGCAACCAATCCACGGAAGGATTGTTGGGAGGGATTCAAAGAGCAGAAGAAGAAGATGGAAATGACAGTAAAAAGGACAAAAGAGGAGGTGTGAATACAGGCAAGGGGGATACGAGTGCAGAAGAATGCCATGCTAAATCAGATGATGTCTTGGGTCACCCAAACAAGTCGATCAATGAAACCATACTGAGCAATACGGCTGGTTTAAGTGATTTATCTGATTCATATGATTTGCCTAATCTGTCTAGTTCATCTAACTTGCTTGATTCATCGGATTCTACTTTAGTTCAGTCTGGTTTGCAATCAAGGAAAGCCGAGATTCCCTTATCTTCATCTAAACGCCAATTTGGCGACCTCCGTTTTCTTTACCTCGACCTTTTAGACCTTAAAACAGTTGAGAATGCTGCTTCAGAGTTTCTTAAAATTGAACCTCGACTCCATTGTCTCATCAACAATGCTGGTCTCATGGGTGTGCCGTATGCCGAGACCAAAGATGGCTATGAAATTCAGTATCAAGTGAACTTTGTAGGCCATCTCTTATTCACCCTTAAGCTTATGCCAGCCCTTAAAGCCCTGTCGGACGGCGGAATTGTGCCCAGAGTGGTTAACCTCACTCTGGTGGGTCATAATTTTGCCTACAAGTACTTTGGTCCTGATCCACGTTTTAACCATTTCCCCAACGCAGCCTACACTTGGCTTCGGTACGGCGCAGCCAAACAAGCCAATATCCTATTTACCAACTGGCTCTCTAAACAGTTCCCAAGCGTACTTCTGCTTGCTGTACACCCCGGCGTTGTTGTAGGTACCGAGTTGTACAACCATTGGCGTAACATGCCCTTGGTGGGTCTCTTGGCGCGCAAAGTCTTTGACTTTGCAGGATGGGCTGCCGGTGTCTCGGTTGAAGAAGGTTCCTACGCTACGCTTCGAGCTGCTCTTGATCCGAAACTCACTCTTGGAGATTCCGGCAAATACTACATTACTGGTGGTATTGAACTGACCCCAAACCTGGCAGCGAGCTCTTACAGTAATGCCCAGCACACTATAGACTGGAACATTGAACAATTACGCCGTCGTGACTTTGCAGTTGAAGCGTAAAATCTATAAAATTCTATTAATACACTCCCAAGACGAAATAGCCTGATGTGGCGTAGCAATTCTTATTTATAACAGTGTATATGTTTTATCCGCTCTTTTTCTGAAACCATCGAACCATCAATGGGTCTTTTTACGTTCATAAAGTATGTATACAGTTGATAGTTCGAGACGTTCTATCTAACAAGAGTTAAGTTTAGCGGTTTCAACCGCATATCCAGTATTGGCGTCGTGTTTAGCGCTAGAATCATGCTCCAGACAGCCTAATAGCAGATTTGGGTTATCAGCGGGTACGCCAGCATCTGGAGCACCCTCGGTACTCCAAAAGTGGCTTATCTATTGGATTGTGCTTGCCGCCACATCAGTAGTCGAGTCGGTATTTTTGTTGCGATACATTGTGCCCTTTTATTCACTTTTTAAGCTGGTTTATCTGATTTGGCTTATTTGGCCTATTGTCACCAGTCAGGCAGATCTGCCGGCAGACTGGGCAAGATTCTCGCAAAGTGGTGCTGGTCTTGTGTATTACAAGTATATTCGTCCATTGGTAGTGGGTAAAATTGGCCAAGTTGCAGTTCCGCAAATGCAAGGAGTGGCTTCACGGTTTGGGCTTGGAGCTTTGGGATCAATAATCGGTGGATATTCTCAGAATGCGGCATCAGCACCTTCGAATAACTCCCAGAATAATACCATGAATGTTCCTACAGCATTAGCATCGGCATTAGCAGGAAAATTTACTAGAGACCAAAACGCTAACGGCGAGTCAAGTTTTTTGGACAGCTCATATGTAATGGTTAAGAACATAGGCTCTGCTATTTATGGAGAAAGCGAAGCTACTGTGGATTCTGCCGCTTCTCGTTTTGAAAGTTCTAGCCAGAGCGCTCAAATTAATGAAAATAGGCAGAACGATCCTACTCAATTCAATCAAAATGCTAAATATCAAAATGCTGAATATAAAATTGAGCAAAGCCAAAATAATGACTACAATTCAAAGTCTAGCCAATTTACCGGCTTTAACCAAAGTCAGAATCAGAATCAGAATCAGAATCAAAACCAAAACCAAAACCAAAACCAGAACCAGAATCAAAATCAACAAAATCAAAACAAAATCAAAAGCAACGGCTCTGACCCTATTCCCCCTTCTGGTTCGTCTACTGGAGCGAATCAATATAAATGGTGGTAATATATTCAATCTATATACACTAAACCTGTAGGTTTAAAAATTTACTCACCATGTCTTTTTCCGAAGCAGCATCAGCACGCTTCTTGAACAGTTCTACTGTAGCCTTACCCTTGTAACGGTCTTTCGTTGGAATAAATGAATCAGGTAATACTGGTGGGTCATACATTCCATCATAACCTTCAATGGGTTTCCGAAGATCAGATCCTCTCAGGTTTTTGTGTTGAATAACGATTCTCTGCTGCTTAATATTATACTCAGTCTCTTCAACCAATTCAGGGTCCAATTCAGGCCATACAAAAGGCTCCGCCATGTCCACTGTCATTTTCTTCAACTGTGGTTCACGGTAACGAGCATAGTCGGACATACCACGTGAAAACTTTCCATGTAACAACTGCACAGTGATATTAAGCGCTCTTAATCCATAAACATGGAAAAGGTAATCACGCAAATCCAACTTATTCATACTCTTGGGGACCAAAAACTTGGCTTGGTAAGGCGTATGCTTCGCATTGGGGCGCAAAAGACAGATTCTACCGCTAGGAAAGTAAACTTGTTTCTCTCCTACTCTAAAATGAGGCTCACCCATTGCTACCAGCTCCTGAAGACGCTCATACACTGACCGTGCCAACATATCGTTCTTTGCACGGTATTTTCTAGGAATGGGCTTCCCAGCTTCCTGGTAACGTTTGGAAATCTCTGTATTTGGGAAAAGTGTATCTGTGACCAGTTGCGAAAGGAGTGGCTCACGCTCTTTGCGAAATCCGTCACGATGGTGATCCAACTTGACATCTGAAGCCTTTACCTGTGGGTATTTGCTTGCGCGCGCTATATAGTGAACTGAGCGTTTTGCCAACGCATCTCGTGCTGCAAAGACTACCTTCATTGCATCTATACCTTCAACCAAGACAACTTTCACAAGCTTAACTACTACTATCGTTCTTCATAGTCATTTGAAAACTCTTTCACTGTGAGGTCGTGTATTATGACCAAATATTGAAGATTTTTCGACGGAGGGCGAAACAACCCAAAAAAATTGCACAGCCAAATAACATGTGGGTGGCAATATAAAGGGCACCTCATAATAGAGCCAAACGACACCGTAAAGCACCCCATATAGCTTTCGGAGACCATGTCACAGGCACAGTATCAGGACACGGAAGATCCGTACGGCTATGGCGGTACGGGGAGTGGAATGGACGGTACAGGAGGGAGTGGAATTGACGGCTTAACCGAAGGTGGTGAAGAAGACATTATGGATGGAATCACACCAGAGGACTGCTGGACGGTGATCTCGTCGTTCTTTCAGGAAAAAGGATTAGTATCGCAGCAATTGGATTCATTTGATGAGTTTATTGAAACAACCATTCAAGAATTGGTGTGGGAAGATTCACACTTGATTCTTGACCAGCCAGCACAGCACACGTCGGAGCATGATCATGAAAACAGACGTTATGAGATTACCTTTGGAAAGATTTATATTTCTAAACCCACGCAAACTGAGGGAGATGGTACAACACATCCAATGTTTCCTCAAGAGGCGCGTCTTCGTAATTTGACTTACTCATCGCCATTGTATGTGGATATGACGAAGCGAGTGTTTCGCTCAGATGATAATAACCGTCGGGAAAACCAATTGGAATGGGTAGAAGAGCGTGTTGAGGACGAAGAGCCACAAACCAAGGTTTATTTAGGGAAAGTGCCCGTCATGTTGCGCTCCAAGTTTTGTATGTTACGTGACTTGGGTGAGCATGAGTTTTATGAATTAAAGGAGTGTCCGTATGATATGGGTGGATACTTTGTTATTAATGGTTCCGAGAAGGTTTTGATTGCTCAGGAGCGTAGTGCCGCTAATATTGTACAGGTTTTTAAAAAGGCAGCTCCATCTCCAGTATCCCACATTGCTGAAATTCGTTCTGCACTTGAAAAGGGATCCAGATTGATCTCGTCTATGCAAATTAAGTTATATGGTCGTGATGATAAAGGAACTTCTGGTCGTATCATTAAGGCTACATTACCATACATTAAAGAAGATATTCCTATCGTTATTGTTTTCCGTGCGTTGGGTGTAGTCCCCGATGGTGATATTTTGGAACATATATGCTATGATGCCAATGATTGGCAAATGTTGGAAATGCTTAAACCTTGTGTGGAAGAAGGTTTTGTTATCCAGGAGCGTGAAGTTGCTCTTGACTTTATTGGTAGAAGAGGTGTGTTGGGTATACGTCGTGAAAAGCGTATTCAATATGCGAAGGACATTTTGCAAAAGGAATTGTTACCTAATATTACACAAGAGGAGGGTTTTGAAAGCAGAAAGGCATTTTTCTTGGGTTATATGGTAAATCGTTTATTGTTGTGCGCCTTGGAACGTAAAGAGGCTGATGACAGAGATCACTTTGGTAAGAAGCGTTTAGATTTGGCTGGACCGTTGTTAGCCAACTTATTCCGCATTTTGTTTAGAAAACTAACTAAAGATATCTACAACTACATGCAGCGTTGTGTTGAAAATGACAAGGAGTTCAACTTGACCTTGGCGGTCAAGTCACAGACTGTCACGGATGGGTTGCGCTACTCGTTGGCCACGGGTAACTGGGGCGAGCAAAAGAAGGCCATGAGCTCGCGCGCAGGTGTGTCGCAAGTTTTGAACAGATATACCTACTCTTCTACCTTGTCCCATTTGAGAAGAACAAACACTCCTATTGGACGTGATGGTAAGATTGCCAAGCCTCGGCAGTTACATAACACTCATTGGGGTCTTGTTTGTCCTGCTGAGACTCCAGAGGGTCAGGCATGTGGTTTAGTTAAAAACTTGTCATTGATGACATGTATATCGGTGGGTACACCCTCAGAGCCCATTTTGTATTTCTTAGAGGAGTGGGGAATGGAACCTTTGGAAGATTATGTGCCATCAAATGCACCTGACTCTACTAGAGTATTTGTTAATGGTGTCTGGGTCGGAACTCATCGTGAACCTGCTCATTTGGTAGATACTATTCGCAACTTACGTAGACGAGGTGATATTTCCCCTGAAGTCTCAATTATCCGTGATATAAGAGAAAAGGAGTTCAAAATCTTCACGGATGCCGGACGTGTTTATCGCCCTCTTTTTATTGTTGATGATGATCCTGAGTCAGAAACTAAGGGTGAGTTGAAGTTGCAAAAAGAGCAAGTACACAAGATTCTTAATTCTGAATACGATGAGTATGACGATGACGATATGAACCATTACAACTGGTCATCCTTAGTGAGCGATGGTGTGGTTGAATACGTGGACGCTGAAGAAGAAGAGACGATTATGATTGCTATGACTCCTGAAGACTTGGAGGCAAGTAAGAGTTTGCTTTCAGAAAGTGAGCTCAAAGATGTTCAGATGGAAGAGCAAGAATTAGATCCGGCTAAGCGTATTAAACCAACATACAGTGGTGCCACCCATACATTCACTCATTGTGAGATTCATCCATCTATGATTTTGGGTGTTGCAGCTTCAATTATTCCATTTCCTGATCATAACCAATCTCCTCGTAACACATATCAGTCCGCTATGGGTAAGCAGGCCATGGGTGTGTTTTTAACAAACTATGCCGTTCGTATGGATACCATGGCTAACATTTTATATTACCCTCAAAAACCATTAGCCACCACGCGCGCTATGGAACATTTGAAGTTCCGTGAGTTACCTGCGGGACAAAATGCTATTGTGGCCATTTCTTGTTACTCGGGATATAATCAAGAAGATTCCATGATTATGAACCAGTCTTCTATTGATCGTGGTCTTTTCAGATCGTTGTTTTTCCGGTCATACATGGACTTGGAAAAGCGTCAAGGTATGAAAGCATTGGAGACATTTGAAAAACCAACTCGGTCCGATACTTTGCGCCTTAAACATGGTACGTATGAAAAATTGGATGATGATGGTCTTATTGCACCAGGTGTTCGTGTTAGTGGAGAGGATATTATTATTGGAAAAACTACACCAATCCCACCTGATACAGAAGAGTTAGGTCAAAGAACACAATACCACACTAAGCGTGATGCTTCCACTCCATTACGTGCCACAGAGTCTGGTATTGTTGACCAGGTCTTATTAACTACTAATGGTGATGGTGCTAAATTCGTCAAGGTGCGTATGAGAACAACAAAGATTCCTCAAATTGGTGACAAGTTTGCCTCCAGACATGGACAGAAAGGTACCATTGGTATTACATACAGACATGAGGACATGCCATTTACCTCGCAAGGTATTGTTCCTGATTTAATTATTAACCCCCATGCTATTCCCTCTCGTATGACGGTTGCTCATTTAATTGAATGTCTCTTATCCAAGGTTTCGTCCTTGTCTGGTTTGGAGGGTGATGCATCACCTTTCACCGATGTGACTGCAGAGGCAGTCTCAAAGTTGTTGCGTGAACATGGTTACCAATCGCGTGGTTTCGAAGTTATGTACAATGGACACACTGGTAAAAAATTAATGGCACAGGTATTCTTCGGACCCACATACTATCAGCGTTTAAGACACATGGTAGATGACAAGATTCACGCTCGTGCCAGAGGACCAGTACAAGTCTTGACAAGACAACCCGTTGAAGGTCGTTCGCGTGATGGTGGTTTACGTTTCGGTGAAATGGAAAGAGATTGTATGATTGCACACGGTGCGGCCGGCTTTTTGAAGGAGCGCTTGATGGAGGCATCAGATGCTTTTAGAGTTCACGTTTGTGGAATGTGCGGTTTAATGTCGGTGATTGCCAATCTTAAAAAGAACCAATTTGAATGTCGCTCTTGCAAAAACAAAACCAACATCTATCAGATTCACATTCCGTATGCGGCTAAATTATTGTTCCAAGAGTTAATGGCGATGAACATTGCTCCCAGATTGTACACTGAGAGATCGGGTATAACTGTGCGCGTTTAAATCGGTGCGCAAAAATAATTGTGCCCCCGGGGGGCACCCCATAAAATGTCATTGTATTTTAGTAAGAACAAGTACCGGTTGAATATTGAGTATAGAATGTAAGAAATGATCCATAAGAACTATTTACACCAATTTTTTATGCTTGTACTTTAATCCCATAAATTCGCTTTAGCTATGTTGCATTTGCATCCGCCAGCTTGTTTATTCATCACATATTTTACAAGCTCTACTTCTTCTACCATTTCCCATTTCCACAATTACATTTAATATTTACAGACATCTATGAAACCAACTTACTGCTGGGAGTAGCGCTGGCGGAGTTGAGCAACCTGCGCCTCGCGCTGGTCCAATGCTAAAGCCTTAGCCTTCATTTCCGGCACCTCGTCGGCGTAGGCAATCAAGTTCTGGGAATATGGGTGCTCATGGCCATCAAACACTTTAAGACGATCCATACGTGCGAGCCTTAACTTGTTCTTTGGGATCATACCACGAACAGCCTTGATCAAAACCTCACCATAACCCTTATTGGCAATCATACGCTCCATTGGAATCAACTTCAATGAACCTGGACGCGATGTATGTGTCCAGTACAACTTTTCCTTCATTTTGTCACCAGTAACCTTTAAATGCGCGCAATTTGTCACTACAACGTAATCACCATGGTCTCTATTAGGGGAAAACGTTGGTTTGTGCTTACCCTGGAGTGTGAGTGCAATACTTGCTGCAACGCGACCTAGCGTACGCTTGTCAGCAGCCATATCAACATGGTGCCATACTCTGGTCAACGCTACTGCGCTGTTACCGATTCTTTGTGACATATTGCAACAATTGTATGTGAACGTATGGTAGTGATTGGTGAAAAAATTTGATACACTAGAAATTTTTGAAAATTTTACCCGGCAACAAGTTCTTAAAGAGGCATCATAGCAGCTTCCCAGAATAATAGTATGTCTATGTAGTACTATTATTCTAGTCCTTGGTTACCGTTCTATTCATTAGGACTTTTTTTGAGAAATTTGGCTAAGTTTTGAAGACTTTGCGTGTTCTTTCGACACTGAAAAGCCCAAATCTAGTCATTATAGTCTCATTAGAAAGCCTGTTTCTTCTACATCATTATCTTGCCATTGAAGGAATGATATTATGGTATCAAGTCTTGTTAATAAGCGTTGCAATTAGCTTTTAAGATAGCTAAAAAATCGTGTTTCCCACGCACATTTAATTCAACCAATTTTTTCACCTAAACATCAACAGTCACCCGCAACACGCTGCTTGCAACTAGACGTATTTGAAGGCCCTGTGAACCGCTGCATACATTCGTAGCTCACAGTAACGGTTCCATAAGTAGGACCTACCCCATTACTGCTCAAAAGAATTGGAAATACAAAACAAGAGACAGGGAATTAAGTGAGGAATTTAATTGTCATTATAGATACCAAAAATAAGCTGTTTGGTGAAACAGCTGCGCGTGAACAAGCTTCCTGATCGAATAGCTTCATTACCTGTGCATTAAGCGCAAAAAAGCATTTAGTGTACTCATCAGCACGACAAAACCATGTTTTTCTTGAAAGACTTGTCATTAAGCTTGACGCTTCACCCATCATATTTTGGACCTCAAATGGACCAATACTTGCGTGACAAGTTACTCAGCGATGTGGAGGGAACTTGTACAGGACAGTTTGGTTATATTGTATGTGTGTTGGACTGCATGAATATTGATGTGGGTAAAGGTCGTATTATTCCTGGATTAGGCATGGCCGAATTTGAAGTGAAATACAGAGCAGTGGTTTGGAAACCTTTCAAAGGCGAGGTAGTAGACGCTGTAGTTACTACAGTCAACAAAATGGGATTTTTTGCCGATGTTGGTCCATTGTCAGTGTTTGTAAGTACACACTTAATTCCATCCGATATGAAGTTTAATCCTTCCGCCAACCCTCCTGCCTACGTTAGTCCAGATGAAAATATAGAAAAGGGCTCTAGAGTCCGTTTGAAGATTGTGGGAACCAGAACGGATGTTAATGAAATTTATGCCATTGGCTCCATCAAAGAAGACTACTTAGGACCCAGTCCCATGTAATCCACAGGTATGAGGGTATGGCTGTTGTGTGTTTTTAAAAGCAAAAAAAGCTAAACCGGTCCTAGAGAGCTACTCGGTGGGAATAGACTGTATTTCCCCTACGTCCATAGATGCTTAATCAGGCCACGGCAAGTTGCCGTTGTAACTAATCTTTTCCTCTATCAATACTTCACTAGAATAACAAATAAAAAATATAGTATAGCACATAAATTTACTATTCCTCCATGTCCGATGTCAAATCAATAATGCTTTCATTGTTTGCACTTTTTTTGGGCGGTATATTGTGGCTGTCATTTCGCGGGTCTTCACTTGTGATTTGAGTCTGACTAGGACTGTGAATCGAAATGCCATCGATTCTTCCTGACAACGGCGAGACGGGGTTAGGAGTCGGTGTATGATTACCATTGGCATCAAAACTAATAGTATTTTCACTAAGCGCTATTCCTAAAATTCCAACTAGCCTCCTCGGCTTTTTGGGTGCTGGTTGTTGATCATTTTGTCTTCTTTCATTAACAATATCAAAGGCAGACTTAGAATAACGCAATACAGCTTCTGGATTTCGCGTAGCAACTTCGGACCTCTCTGTATCTATGACTTTATGTTTAGTGTGTCTCAAATGCTGGTCATTAGTGGGCAATACCTTTAAAGATGTTCCCTCGCTGTAATTTACAGCAGATGTTTTACCATCCATAGCGTTTTTTCTTAAGTTATCATGTATTTGTTCCCCTCTCATATGGACCTGAGGAATATGGGCTGAGAGCTGCTTGGGAGGGGAGGGCACAATATCATTGAGTAACGCTCTTCCGCCAAAGTTAGGAGTACTTGGCATAGAAGTCGAGTTGATAATTTCTTTAACGACATCGCGATTCTTTGTCATGTTTTTTGTAGTCAAGTCTTGCACACTGGATGAGGTATTAACATTAGTAGTACTTTTAAGTAATGTCCCATTTTCATTGGCGTCTTTATTGATATTTTCTTCCGATAATGATAACCTGTCTTCGTGAGTGTCATTTATAGATTTTTGAGGACTGTTATTGGAAGGAGAACCATAGATAGCGAGATTTTTATAGTTTTTGCATTGTGTAGAATGTTGTGTTTTTGATTTCTCGATTTCTGAATGGCTATGGCTGGTGCAATCATTCTGTTCTTGATTTTCTTTACTCGGAATAGTGTCCATAACAGCGGAATTTTCTTTTTCTTGCACCATGGCTTTTGATAAACCGGTAGTGGTTTCGGTTCTATCTGATATACGTCTAGATACATTTGTGACGTTTTGAGTACCCAGTGATTCACGAGTATCGCTGGGTACGGTGTTTGATAATGAATTAGCAAAAGCAGTTATATTTTTGGGAGCAAGATAAGGTGGGGCTTTTGATGAATGAGCATTGGCAGAAATATTAGGTGAGTTCAAGTTTTTAAATGATTCAGTTAAAGTTGAAGAATTTTGACCATTTCCGTGTATATTTTGGAAAATATTCTTGGCTCCTTCTTTCCAATGTGTTTTCTCATTAAGTTCTGCTATATTTCTTTCTTGTTCGCTCAACCTTGAAGCTTCCAATTCAGCATTACAATTTTCGTTTCTTGAATCTAAAATTCTACCAAGTGCAACATGTTGGTTACTTCTAGATGATTCTTTATTTGCAGTGATGACTTCAACGCCAGGTTTTTGTTTTAGCAAGTTCTGAGTTATTGGTATAGCATCAATACTAGCCCTACTTCTAGGTTGCAAATTCAGCATCTCTATGTTTTTACCGTGCCCATATACATTCGGTACAGAGTGCAGGCGACCGGTGCTTATTGGGGCATTCAAGCTATTGGGCTGCATTGATTTAGACAATAGTTTTTCAAAACGTGGTTGCACCGAAGAGTATCTTGTATTTAATTCGTTCAAATTAGACTCATTGGTGTATTTCGTAACGGGCATGATGAAATCAGACATATTGAGGTTTGGTCTCAAGCGATTATTTGAAAATTGGTCTGGAACGTGCAAAATAGACAGGGTTTGGGAGCTCGGTACTAGCTTTTCAGTTGTAGAATTATCCGCATTCTTAGATAGATTTTCAATTGCTATTTTATGAGCATCTTTTAGTTGATTTAACGAATCCATTTGTTGCTGCCAAATTAAAGTAAGGTTATTAATCTCTTGGGTTTGTTTCTTTGCCAAGAGCTTGCGTGCTACTGTATTTTCAGCATGTAGCAGAGCTACTAATGCTTCCCGAAGAGCACCAATCCGACTTTTTATATCATGTTTTCCAGGTTGAATGGGAAACCTTTCTAAAACAGCTTTAAACCAATCAGGATAGTTGTTTCTCATGGGGTTTTTATCACTCAAAAGTTGCATTTTAAGCTCAGCGTCAGTCATTTCTATCAATAAACTGTAGACACGTCTTTGTTCTTCTTCCAAATGACGTAGCTGGCTTTGGTGATCCCTATTTTGTAGGGCTTTATGATTTTTCAAATTGTGCAAATTCATCAACGTCATTTCTATATTCTTCTTTATTACTGTTTCATCTGTCAACACACTTGGTAAAATGAATCTAGTATTTGATAGTTGACTGTCCCTTCTTTGCATTTGATTTTCAACAGCATACAATTCTTTTCCGGATGCTAGCTGTTTTTGAGTAGTATTGGTGCTAAAATTCCCCACAGACGCTGATCTAGAGATACCAAAAGGAGGTGAACTACTATTCATCGATGTTCTTTGTTCCTGGTTGTCTGCTCTATATTTCATTGGACCTGTATTTTGGGACTGAGGGTTGATTTTTGCCAATGGTATATCATCTTCACTATCAGAATCGACTCCATTAACTGCATTGCTGTTGCGTTGCGTCTGAAGATTTGTTAGAGTATTGGCTGTATTGTGTTTATTTCGATTTATTGGCATAGCACCAATTTGATGTGCTTTTTCAATTTTATCTCCGTGGTAATTTTTGGTTTTATAAGCACCAAAAGCGATACTATCTGAAGATGAAGTCCGTGTAGTTCTCAAAACAGAATCCGAAATCTGATAATTTTGATTATTGTAATCTGTACGTTGATTTTTTTCAAGGCTGGGAAGTTCTCCTGGAGAGGGTAAGAAACGATGAGTGTTGTTCAACTGTGTTGCTAGTGGCCCCGAAGACATATAAGGTGGTAAAGTAGATTCAGATTGAGTAAATATATTAGGTAGTTGTGTAAATTTTTCCTCTTGTACATTGGCATTTTTATATGGAGTATTATGACCAGATGTGCTGTTCAGAGTGGTTTGTGGTTTTGTCGCTAAAGGTAATTGGTTTGCATCATTGATATGACCTATATTTGTGTATGTGTGCATTTGACCCCGAGGTGCCGGAGGCCCATCATTTTCATTCCACTGGTTGTGAGCATCGCAATTCTTGTTAGCTCTACGTTGGTATTCTGCTGCTGATCTTAATACAGATAGGTTTGAAGCAAGTAAATGGTTCATCTCATGAGAGCTCTGCTCTTTTTGACCTACTGGTTGAGGCTGTTGATAAGTTTGTTGGGGTATTATGTTTTCAGTATGTTGGTATTGAATTTGTTTGTCTTGTAAAGCTTGTTGCTGTGCTTGTTGCTGTGCTTGTTGTTGTGCCTGTTGTTGTGC